>LOEQ01000203.1:544269-563301 GCA_001685075.1 Bramus lutescens | reverse complement strand
ACTCAGGACCTTTGGAAGAGCAGGCAATGCTCTTAACCTCTGAGCCATCTCTCTAGCCCCTGGTGGGGTTTTGTTTGTTTGAGTTTTTGTTATTTGAAACAGGGTCTTATACAGCCCAAGCTGGCCTGGAACTTGCTATGTAGCTCAGACTGGCCTCAAACTCAGAAATCCACTTGCCTGTGCATCCCAAGTGTTAGAGTTAAAGGTATGTACCACCGCTCTCAGCTAGTATATAACTTCTCATCTTGGTCAGACATTCTGTACAATAAAAATAGAGTGTTGGTTGTATGGTTACTCAAATAATTACCTTGGGTATTTCAGTTATTATAAATGTGCGCCTTGTTCCTTTTTCTGGGTAAAAAGAATACAAGAATTGCTAGCATGAAAGCAACACTTGATAGGATAGTACAATGCTCTCTAATTTCTGTATTAAAAAAACCAAAGTCTTTGTTACATAACAAAATACACAAGGAAAATTCTAGTGGTAGAGCTAATGCTGGATAGACTAGTGTCTGTAGCGGTCCAGGAGGTCAGTAGTCCTGCCTCAGTGAATTAGGTAGAGATTTATGCATACAACTTAGCATCAATCCTGGCGTGTTCCAGAAGCAGTAAAAGTTCAGAGTGTCAGTCCTAACAGTACCTGACGGAGAACATGGTTCAGCTAAATCTGGAAAGAGAAGGTTGTGGCTGCAGTAGCTATGCCATGCATGACAAATGTGGCAGGTGTTTCATTTGTTTCTTAAATACAGACCCGAAAAGCATTGGAGGACGCCCTTTAAACCAGGCTATGTGATCAGGTTGCTATTTCAGATTACTGTGACATCATTTCTAAAGTAACTTTGTCCAAAAAGTAAAACACAGCTATAGTGATAGGGGAGCAGCATCCACAGTTCAGCAGCCTTAGGTGTCTGGTGGCTGTTTTCATTGGATGCTGTAGCTTTAGAGCCCACACAATGGAAGATGTGTGCTGATTGGAATGAAATTAGAAACAGCAAAAGTTTGTTGAGTGAATCCAGTGAAAACCAGCAAGGGCCTGAACAAAGCGTTGATCTACACTATGTTCGTAGAAGATTCACCAAGATCTGATCTACACGACGTGTTGTAGATGTGATACAAGCGTCTTCTAAGTGGTTCTAGACTAGATGTGCTGGTGTTGTAGATGTGATACAAGCATCTTCTAAGTGGTTCTAGCCTAGATGTGCTGGTGTTGTAGATGTGATACAAGCATCTTCTAAGTGGTTCTAGACTAGATGTGCTGGTGTAAGCCAAAGCATAGAAGTGGACACAGTAAGACACAGTTCTGTGAGGTGAAGGCCAGCCTCATTTGTAAAGTCATCTTTATCTTTAACAGACTTTTTAAAAAGTTTTCATATTCTGTATAATCTTACACAACCTGATTTTTTTTTAATTCAGCATTAGGTTTCTGCAGCTCCTTTATATTGATGTGGTAAGCTGTAGTTCTTGTAACTTTTTCTTCATGGTGTTTTGTTTTGATTTTTAAGAACGAGGGGCTAGAGAGATGGCTCGACTATTAAAAGCCCTTGTTTTTGTCAAGGACCCAGATTTGATTCCTAGCACCTGTACGGTGGCCACACCCATCCATGGTTCCAGTTCCCAGGGATCCATCACCCTGTTCTGACCTCCGCAGGCACTCCTGTGGTACACAGACACATACATATAAGCGAAACTTGACTCATGCACATAAATCTTTTTAAAAGTGGTTTGCGGACACTGCAAGAGGGCAGGGAACAGGATGGTAGCTAGGATGTCTCATTTGGTCATACCTTTGCGCTGTAAGTGTGCTTCCAGTCAATTTTCCTGCTTTCTCCTCCTCTGGACATAAACAGTGTTGCTGTGAGCATTCATAGAGAAGGCTCAGTACGAGAAAGGGTCTCCTTAGATCTTTGGACACCTTTTGTTAGAGATTTATGTATTTATTTATTCTGTGTATATGAGTGCTCTATCTACATGTACAGCCTTGTGCCAGAGAGGGCATCAGGTCCCACTATTGATAACTGCAAACCACCATGTGGTTGCTGGGAATTGAACTCAGGACCTCTGGAAGAGCAGCCAGTGCCCTTAACCACTGAGCCATCTCTCTAGTTTTGTGACTTTTTTTTTTACAAGCATTTCATCTACTTTGTAGCTTGCTCTATATTCAAAAATTGACTTTTGATTTTAAACTTTCTTCTGTAGTTGAAATTAACTGTTTTATGGTTAGTGCCTTAAATAATTATGCATGGTTACAGGTTTTCCTTTTTAAAGGCTTTTTCATTTAGGTTGTGGCTCCTTTGAGCCATGTATTGATTAGCTCTTTACTTGGTTATCTATCACTGGATAGTAAGCTGCCCCAGCACAGCAACTTAAAACCACAGCTATTTATTACCTCATGGTTTCTGTGTGGAAGGAATCAGAGGCTTTGGGTTCAGGGCTTCTGAGATTCTTGTCCGCTGCTGGCCAGAGCTGTATTGATCTTACAGCCTCTGACTCACTCATAACTGCTGGCCTCCACCGTTGCACGTCCAAGCTCAGTCATGTGGTTGTATTGGTCCCATTTTAAGTCTCCAAAATGTGCGAGGGGGGGTGAGGGTATAGTGGAAGAGCACGTGCCATAGCACATGGCATGGGAGACACTCGTGCTGGGTATAGTGGCNTGCCTGTGCTTCCAGCACTCAAGGGGTTAGTGTTAGAGGAGGGCATGAAGGAGAACAGCTCTGCTGAGATTACATGGGGAGTGGGCGTGTTTCAGGCAGAGGAAACAGCGAAGGAAGGCCCTGAAGGAGGTGTTTAGTGACTAGCCCCCAGATAGGAAGTGTGTAGAAATTTAAAAGGGAAAATAGCAATCAGTGTAACAGAGTTTAAAACATGAGGGAAATAAAGGGTGTTAGAGGGCTCAGCCCAGGGAAGGTAGTCTGCCTCACACATGTGTTCACACTGCAGGGCTCAGCCCAGGGAAGGTAGTCTGCCTCACACATGTGTTCACACTGCAGGGCTCAGCCCAGGGAAGGTAGTCTGCCTCACACATGTGTTTACACTGCAGGGCTCTGAAGTGTGGCACAGAAGGAATCAGAATCGAGGCTGTTAGTGCAGACTCCAGCCGAGAGGTGATTGGATAGTCATCTAGATTAGGAGGTGATGGGTAGGCTCCATGTGTATTTTGAAAATAAGAACTATTGACATTTACTGAATTACTGAATTTTTAGTTATGATAGCACCCAAAGCAAAGTATTTTTGTTGTGGAAAAAATTTAGAAGACAAAAAGAAATTAAATCTTGTATCTTGTGTTGTACTGAAAGATGATCACTATTAAAATTTTCATGTAAATTTTAGCAAAAATTTAATAAAAATTTCTACATTGTACCCTCTTTGTGTGTAGACGCAGATACGTATATAATGTATTGTATGAACATTCTATATGTTATGAATATGTTACTGTGTTATTAAATAATCTCTAATATTTTAGTAATTAAAAGTTTATCCTGTTGTATAAATGAATTTTAGTTTATGTGACTCTAGCGATATGTAACATGCTTCTGGGTTTCCTCTGTTATAAATAGAATTTAAGGAAGCATTATTATATTTTTAAGCATATGTATCGAAACCCAAAAATGCTTGAAAGTGATATTTCACACATTCATGAGTTAGAAAAGAGTCTCGTACTATACAACGTCTTGTTTCCAACAGTATACCAGTCACTTGAGCCCCAAACAAAACACCTTCATTTTACCCCTGTCTAAAATTTTGATAGAGAAAAATGAGTCTTATTTGAATTTCTTTGCTTTGTGTTTTTGTTTGTTTTTGAGAAAGGGTCTCTATTATCTGTCTGTCCTGGAATGCTCTGCGTCTATGTAGACCAGACTGCCCTTGAACTCAAAGCAGTCCTGCCTCTGCCACAATGCCCCAAAAGTCTCTGAATTTCATATTGTATGGGCTAGTGTATTTTATATACTCAGGAAAATAGACTCACATTTTGTAATGTTTTTAGCATATGGCTAGTAATTTCTAGAATACTTGTGAGCCAGCATTTAGTGATCAGTGTACTATGTTTTAATGACTTTTGTTTGGTATAGTAATGCTTCTCTTTTTTCTGTGTTTTGGTCTCATTTTATGTAGTTTGCTTCCATCTTTGCTTTTGCCACCTGTGGCGGGTTTAAGGGCAAAACAGAGATTCAAGTGAGTTGTCCTTCTAAAGGTGTTGCGAATAAGACAGTTACAGCAGCTTTTGGCTACCCATTCAGGTGAGTTATCTTTTAGTTGTTTAACAACTGTTTTTAACTCCATATTTTAGTGACTAGGGTTTCTAACCACTGGTCTGGACTCAGTGGCAAAGGCCTATACTCCGCAGTCACAGCACGTGGGAAGCCAAGGCAGGAGGACATTCTAAGGAGGTCTGGGGAGCAGACCCTGCCTGCCTCAGCTCTCACCTGCACGAACTTAGACTATGGTACAGACTAGTGCCTGTCTGTAGATGGAGCCTGTTCGTTCCCGGCCACCCAGACCCAAAATAATCACACAGAAACTATGTTATTTGCAATATTGTTTGGCCAATAGCTTAAGCATATTTGTAACTAGCTCTTTCATCTTAAATTAACCCATTTCTATTATTTTATATTTTATCATGAGGCTCATGGTTTACTAACAAGGTTCCTGCACATCTGTCTCCTGTGGTGGCTACATGGCATCTCTCTGACTCCGCCTACTCTCTCTACATCTGTTTGGATTTCCCCCCGGCTTTACTCTGTTAAGCCATTGGCTGAAAGCTTCTTTATTAACCAATGGCCGTAAAACATATTCACAGGTGGATGGGAATCCCACATCACCTACCTGCAAACTTTTTCTGGTGTCTGATGAAGAAAATATACAAAGGGGAAGTTTATTCATTACTGCTTTGGCCCACAGTTTTGAGAGGCTGTACCATGGTAGTAAGTCAGCCTCGTGACCTTGGGCAGAATCACTGACAGAGAGAGTTTGTGGCAAAGGTGGCTCTTCATCTCATGGTAAAACAAGATGCCCCAAACGCTGCTTCCTCCAGCAAAGCCCCTTGGTGATGTTTCCAGGACCTGCCATGACAGTGTCACCAGGGAGCCAAGCGTTCAATACATGAGCTTACATAAGACTCAGCATACTAAAATCATAGCAGCGAGGCAGGTGTGGCGGCGGCACATGCCTTTAATGTCAGCACTCAGGAGGAGCCTCAGTCTCCATTACAAGTTCCAAGGCAGCATAGGAAAACCCTGTCTCAGAAAGGTAGATGGGATGGGGGGGATAGATCAAATGATAGCAGAAAGCGGTCGTTTAGAAACGTATAATACTGTGACATTGTCTTGACATTCTGTCATATGACAGTAGATCAGAAATGGAGGAAAATGGAGACTATTCTGTTAGTGAGCTAACTCGGTTTATCAAGACACACATTCCGCGTGTGTCTGCAGTTCCTGAACTAATAGTGTTCTGTGTCATTTTAAGACATACACAAAGCATACTGTTTCTCAAGTATAAACCCATGTGTATTTTACGTTTAGAGGACTTTGAGAGGCGCATAGCGGCAGCAGGTCTCTTCCATGTGACTTCGTTTCCCCTGGAAGGTCTGTGGGGGACATCTGTGTCTGAGTCTTCTCTGCTTGGCTTTGCTTGATATCTCACAAAGACCAATAAATTGGAAGTATAATCTTTTAAGGATATTTTGATAAATAAAAAAAATTGAGGCAAGAGTTCACTATTTAGCCCTTGTTGGTCAGGAGCTTGCTCTGTAGACTAGGCTGGCCCAAGAACTCTCTCTGTTCCCTGTGTGCTAAGACCAAAGGCCTGCACTCTGCGAATAAAATATTACATTAAAGGTCTGTATATCCTGAGAGCTCACTAATCATCTAACCTTTTCTACTACTTTGGTTACAGTAACCATCATCCTTCATGACAATTGGGTTTATAATTTACAAATGGGTAAATGTAAGGCAGTGTGAATTTTCCTTTAGCAACTAATTAATCAAGGGTTAAATATGACTTGTGGGGCTGGAGAGATGGCCCAGCAGTTAAGAGCCCTGGCTGCTCTTTCCAAGGACCTAGATTCAATTCCCAGCACCCATACATGGCTCACAATTGTCTGAATTCTAGTTCCAGAGGATCTGATGCCTTCCTCTGGCTTCTTCAGGCATGAGGCACACAGGTGGTACACAGACATGGATGCAGGCAAAACATCCACACACATAAAATAAAAATTAAAACTGGGTCTCCAGGTTGGTTGACAGAATCTTTAAAAAAAAAAAAAAAAGGAAGAAGTTTGTAATTGGTTCTAGAACTATAGAGCTAGTGGCCCAGACCTCTGCCTCCTAGAATATAAATAATGTTAAAACTGTTGGACTCCATTTATAGTGAATCTGTCATAAACCTATTACTGAATAAATTTATGGGTCTGTGTAGTATGAAATTTTTGGTTTAGTTAAGTATTTGAATTTTTTTTAATGTTTTTAGTATATTTGGGAATTTATTTTGAAATGTATTTCCTTGCTGTGGAGTCCAGCGGCTTGTGTATTTATTTATTTTTTATAGGTTGAACCAGGCATCCTTCCACTCGCACTCCAGTGGGAACGTGTGTGATGTGACGTGGGAAGACCATGTCCTCATAGGCGACTACTCCTCCTCTGCGCAATTCTACGTCACCTTTGCCGTCTTCGTGTTCCTCTACTGCATGGCTGCCCTGGTGCTCTACGTGGGCTACACCAGCCTCTACCGGGAGAGCCGCAAGCTGCCCATGATTGTGAGTGATCGTACCAGCTCTGTGGAGGGAAGGAGAGCTCAGTCATCAAGCTTAATCCAATTTTCATAGCCTGCTTATTCTTAAAGTTGGTTCTAATTTTTTATAAACCTGGAAAACTCTTGAATATTTGATAAATCCGTAAGTTTTAAGTAGCTAAAAGTTAAGAAATTGATGTCTTTAATTTGAAGAGTTGCAGGTCGCATTTCTGCTTCTCATCTTTGTTCTCTTTCCTCAAAACCCCTTTTATGCCACTACCATTTTTTAGTGAGCTCTGTTTTTATCAGCAAAGTGTGGCCCAAAGATCAGATCTGACTTTTTAAAATAAAACATTGTCTAGAAAATACTCGACCCCTTATACATGCATTGTATACGGCTGCTTTTATGCTAAATTCTGACCCAGATAATTCTTATTCATTATCCCCCATTATCAGCGAGTTACAGCAGATCTTTTGAGATGCCAACAAAGGGTTTGGACTTGAAACCTTTCTTAGAGCTTCAGATTCTGCTGATCTAGAAATAAAATAATCTTCAAAAATAAGGGAATAGGCTGTCCTTCCTGGATTATCAGGGGCAAGTCCAGAGATAAGCCATGGTTTTGTGTTAGATCTCCACTATAAAGGAATAACCGTAAAGTCAGTGCGGAGGGTCTTATGATAATGCTAGTCATTTGTATCTGGAAAAAAAGCACTGAAGTCTTCAAAGAGGTCATGAATTTGCCTTAAAGGGAAGGCTGCTTTAATATAAAGGAATTTTTGAGATAAGTTATATTTACCAATTTATTTTTAACTTTTGCTGCTTGGATTATAGAATGTAAATGGTAAGTAAAGAACAAAATCATTTTTTAAACATGTATGTTTTCTATTTCTCTTCTGGAAAAGCATAAGAAAGCTGGTTGTTTCCATAAATGTCTTTGGCTATTAGTTACATTTTGAAGTGTTTATTCATTACAGATTAGGAATGTATAGCTTTGCACAGTTCAGGCTTTGCCTTAAAAAATGACTAGATTGATCATACTGATAATATTTTTAATTTTTTTGCTTGTTTTGTTTTTCAAGACAATGTTTCTCTGTGTAGTCCTGACTGTCCTGGAACTTGCTCTCGAGGCTAGACCAGGCTCGAACTCAGAGAGCCACTTGGCTCTGCTTCCTGAGTGCTAGCGAAAAGTCTTCATTTGTAAAGGGTTTTTTGTTTTGTTTTGTTTTTTGTATTTTGTTATGTCAACAAATTCCTTTTTATTAAATAAAGCAACCCTTTCTTGTATTTTATCTAATATTTTAAAAAATACTGCACTTAAGTCAGTATTAAGATCTAGTTTGTAGAGTGCTTTCTTTTTTTTAATTGAGTTTTACATTTTTCTCTGCTCCCCTCCCTGCTTCTCCCCTCTTCCCTTCAGTTCTCCCCCAAGGTCCCCATGCTCCCAATTTACTCAGGAGATCTTGTCTTTTTCTACTTCCCATGTAGATTAGATCAATGTAAGTCTCTCTTAGTGTCCTCATTGTTGTCTAAGTTTTCTGGAATTGTGGTTTGTAGGCTGGCTTTCTTTGATTTATGTTTAAAAACCACCATGAGTGAGTACATGTGATACCTGTCTTTCTGTGTCTGGGTTACCTCACTCAAAATGATGCTTTCTAGCTCCATCCATTTTCCTGCAAAATTCAAGATGTCATTTTTTAAATAATGTTTTCTTTCTTTTTTTTAAGATTTATTTATTATGTATACATCATTCTGCCTCCATGTATGCACGCCAGAAGAGGGTGCCAGGTCTCATTACAGATGGTTGTGAGCCACCGTGTGGTTGCTGGCTTAACTTGAGTCCTGGAGACCTTCTCGTAGGTCACGAGAATACCACTGAGCCACTCTCTCCAGCCCTGTCATTTTTTTCTGCTGTGTAGTACTTCATTGTGTAAATGTACCATATTTTAGAGTTCTTTCTTTACGATAAAAGTAAAACAGTCTAGTTGTGTATCATTTAGGGAATCAGAAGTATTTTTCTGTATTAGAGTGATGTTGTTGGTCATATAGATATTTCAGAGTTGGTTTCATTAATGGTTTTTGCTAGTATAACATAGGGTGAGTTCTTATTTTTTGTTGTTTTGCTGTTTTTGAGACAGGCCTCGTGTAGCATAGGCTGGCCTGCTAGCTAGCCAAAGATAACGGTCAACCTTCTGGTCTTCTGTCTATGTTCTTAAGTGCTGGGAATACAGGTTTGTACTACCATGCCAAGAAAAATGGGTGCTTCTTGTTTATAAAAGTAAAATTCAGGAGCTGGAGAGATGGCTCAGCAGTTAAGAGCACATACTGTTCTTCTAGAAGGCCTGAGTTCACTTCCCAGCCCCCCTATTCGGAAGCTCACAACTCCCCATAGCTTTAGCTCCAGAGGGATGCAATACCCTTTAATGACTTCCCTACCCTCCCTAGACACACGCACACACACGAGAGAGAATTTAAAATAATAAAAGTAAATTTTTATATACCCAAATTTTAAATGTAACAAGGATAAGTTACAAGTTTGTTGTTAATTAACATTATTCTCAATTCTGTACTTAAGTATTTCAGGTTCAGATTTTTGAGTCTATTTTCTTTTTTAATAGTACTTTTTGTATAAAGTAGCAGATGATTTAATGGTGCAACAAGTCAGGAATATCAAAATTAAAACACAGAAGAAAGGATTTCTAAGTTCTAAAATCTTTGTTGAATCATATTAACTTACCGGTTGGAGCCCAGAAGCTGCAGGTCGCTGCATGTCTGCCGTGTGACAGAGTCTAGGAGGAGGGACCACAGTAATCGCTCAGTTACTTCCACAGAGTTTATTTTGTGCTCCATGTTTAGAAAAGTTACTACTTTTGAGATAGGTGGATGCTATACCTTAATCTAAATGTCAGCAAGTCAGATTTCAAGAGCATAGCCTGTGGTCTGGGAAGATGGCTACGCTCATTGGTAAAGTGTATGCTATGTGAGCCTGAGGGTCTGAGCTCACTCACACAGCAGAGTTCTCTGAGCTGGCAGTCTGCCTACACACACACACACACACACACACACACACATATTACACACAGATACACACACACAGACACACATACACACACATACACAGACACACACTGACACACATACACACAGACACACATATTACACACAGATACACACACATACACACACACATACACATGTTACAGACAAGCACTTATATTCACACACACAAAATAAGCATAACCAGGAGAAAAGCAGATGTTTTAGCCAAGAATTCAAAAGGAAGAAAATAACAGAAAATTAAGACATTTGACCTATTTTGGTCAAAGCTATAACTTTATCATCCAGGGAATGTTTTTAATGTGACATTTTATCAGGTTTCCAAAAGACAAGATGTTCTTAGGAAACGTCTGTGTGCAGCAGAAGTAGAGCAGGGGAGAGGGTCGGCTGCAGGGGAGAGGAGAGCAGGGGAGAGGGTCGGCTGCAGGGGAGAGGAGAGCAGTGGAGAGGGTCGGCTGCAGGGGAGAGTTGGCTGCGGTGGCAGGGAGAGCTCAAGTGCTGCAGACAGCTGTGTTTCTATAGTTAGCCCTTAGTTTGTCCTCTGAGCACAAATACTGTTCATTGTATGGTTAAAAGGAGGCTGGTGAGATAAGTAAGGTCTTTTAAAAAGTTTGCCTTCATTTCCATTTGTGTACACGTGTGTGCATATGCATACAGTGGTGCACATGTGGAGCTCAGGACAGCTTGCATGATCTGTTCTCTCCTTCCATGGATCTAACTCAGGTTGTCAGCCTTGGTGACAAGCACCCTTATCTGTTGGGTCCCTTATCTCCCTGGTCCAAGATAATTAAAATTTAATTGTATTACTATTTTTTTAAGAATTCTTCAGTGATAAGCTAAGAACTCATTTCTGGGTTTGGATGAACTGGTTTGGGGCTGACTTCTGCTGCTAACAAACCTGAGCGGGTGCCTTGATATCCTATATGCGTAGAGGAGCATCAAAGCTATTATTTATAACTAAATTTCCATTTAGTTTATTAGTTTGCAGGAAGACCAAATACAGTGAGACTTGAGAGAAACATCACATTGCACAGACTCATACTCTGAGTGTTTAGGTCTTTGGAACCAGTCCAGTGGACAGTATTTTATTTCCCTGGCAGAAAAGATTGGGTAAGGAGATTTTTCTTTCTTTCTTCGTCTAGTTATTTCTGGAAAAAAAATCTAAAGTATTAAAACCTTCATGTTTATTTTTGAGAATGTAATAATTTACAGGATTCAGTAGAAAACTACTGAACTTCTAAAGGTACTATTTCATCTTTTTGTTAATAAAATGAACATTGTCTTTTAAATTTTTGTAGTAGTATTTTATTTTTGAAATTTTAATTACATCATTCCCCTTTCCTTTGCTACTTCCAACCCCTCCTCTGTATCCCCCCTTACTCTCAAATTCATGGCCTCTTTGATTGTTACTACTTTTTTCCCTAAATATGTAAATAGAACTTGCTCAGTTCATATAATGTTGCTTTATGTAGATAATTTCAGGACTGACCACTTAAATTAAATAAGCAGTCAGGGTCCTCTTCATTGGGAAGACGATTTCTCCTACTCTGAGAGTTCCCTGTCTCGGCTTGAGACCTGAGCTTCCCTCCTTCCATAAGAGCTTGTCTACTGGTGTCATCCTTGTTCAGGTCTTTAGGCCGCCATGTCCGTGAGACTTGATGGGTGTAGTTTCTCTGACATTCTAGGAGGCATGATCTCACAGCAAACTCCTGCTCTCCGGCTCTTACAGTCTTCTTGTCTCCTCTTCTCAGGGTCCCTGAACCTTGCATGCAGGAGCTGTGTTACAAATGTATTGGTTGTGGTTTTCTGTGATGTCTGTGGGTATAGAGGTAGATATTTAGAATGTAGTTAGGAATTAGGTTGGTTTATTTAGTCAAGTGACAGTTGTAGGTTACCGTCAAGATCCATGTTTTCTCTGGCTCTGGGTAGTCGGCCAGGCTTCCAGTACCAGGCACAATTTCCCTCTGGTCATTGTGGTTCATAGCAGAGCTGACTAGGCCTGTTGGCTGCCCCCCTCCCTTGGAAGTGTGCACGGTGCCTATTGGACCGTGAGAGGTCTTTTGCAGGGAGGAGCCTTTAGGTCAGCTGCTCTTCCCCTAGAGCAGGTCCTCTGGGTTCTGTGTCAGAAATGCAGTGTCGTCAACAATGGGAACTTACCTTGCATCTCCAGGGGCAACCAAGGGCAACAGCCATAGCCTGTAATGTTTGGGAGTCTCTTGGACAGCGCTGACCAACTCTTGGGCTTGGTGTTAGAGTTTCTGTTAGCAAGTCTATGGTTCTTGTCTTTTGAGGGAACATTGTTGACCTAAATAGGAAATTTCTTTTATAGAGAGAGAGAGAGAGAGAGAGAGAGAGAGAGAGAGTGTGTGTGTGATTTTATGTGGTTAGATAATAATATGGTTCCTGATAACTTCATACATACTATTATTTTACCCTCCTTCTGTATTCCCCTTTCTTCCCCTCCCTAATTAAAGCCCCTATAATTTTTAAAAATTTTCTGTGTGTAGTATTTTGCCTGCATGTGTATCTATGTACCCCATGCATATAGGGTTCACAGAGACCAGAAGGGGGTGTCAGATCCCCAGAATCTGGAATTAGAGGAAGTTAGGTGCCACCCTATGGGTGCTGGAAATGGAAATTAGACTTGGGTCCTCTAGAAAAACAGCCTATGCTCTTAACCATTGAGTCATTTTTCTAGCCCCTAATGAACATTCTTAAACTTAAAAGATTGGTTTGTGTTCTTTTATTTTTTTAAACCACTTCAGTAATCCATCCCTTGGAGAATCATTTTTGACAAGACTGAGAATTTTAACTGCACATGGGAAGGAGTTTATATTTTATATGCAAGGAATTATGACTTAGAATAGAAGTAATTCAAGTAATGGTGGGAGTGAAGTGGCTAACTGAAAAGGAAGAAATGGTAGGGTTGGTTTATAGGTCTAAGCTGGGCCATTCACAAAGATGATGGCATGGAAAACACCTGGTCTGGGGTGCACTCCCTCCATCCCCAGCATTCTAATTCCCAGGAAGCAGAGGCAGTTGGATCCCTCTTAGTTCCAGACCAGCCAATGCTACATTGCAAGTCTGTGTCTCAAGAAACAAGAAAAAGGTGATGGGAAGTGTTCTTATCGTTTCGGCGGGGAAAAGGGGGACTCAGGATATTCCTGAGATTGTGGTGACAATTTTAGAAAACTTGGCCTTTTTGCATAAGAAATGGACTTCGGGGCTAGAGAGGTGGCTCAGCGGATGAAAGCCCTTGTGAGAGCCGGTCTCCAGCACGCATGTGATATTTGGGCGAGGGCATGTGTGCCTCTAGTTCAGTGTTATGTCAGAGATGATAGGTGATCCCGGGGGCTTGCTGCTTAGACAGCCTATCTGAAATGTTCTCCATTTGTTCCTTTAGGTGTGCACACGTGCCAAATTCCATCTGGACTATTACTCTGAGGTCAAGACTATCAAAACACTGCCTCAAAAATAAATACAATTTTAAGTTGTAGACTTCTCTTTTTTCAAGACAAGGTTTCTCTGTAGCTTTGGAGCCTGTCTTGGCACTCGCTCTGTAGACCAGGCTGGCCTTAGCTCACAATAGCTCACAAAGATCTGCTGCCTCTGCCTCCCGAGTGTTGAGATTAAAGACCTGCACCATCACGCCCAGCTAAGTTGTAGACTTCTAAGGAGATGATTAAGTCTTACTGTGTCTCTGTCATGGTGCTCTAGAAACAGTAAAAACCAATAATGATTATACTGAATGCCACCTTTTAAATAAAGTCTATCATGAGGACCATAGATACCATGGGATTAAACATTATCCTGATTTCTTTATTGCTTATAGGAATTGTGTTGCTTTTAAATTGATTGCCCACTTACTGGAGCTTATTTTTGCTCTAGGACTTTATTGTTACTCTTGTGGCCACTTTTTTGTGGTTGGTGAGTTCCTCGGCCTGGGCTAAAGCTCTTACAGATATTAAAATAGCTACCGGACAGAATATTATTAAGGAACTTGTTCCTTGTCAGCAGCCACAAGAAGCCTTGTGTTACTTTGACTCTGTGACTAGTATGGGATCCCTGAATGTGTCTGTGGTAAGTATCTGTTGCTTGCACAGTGTGCTTCATTTATTAGAACAACATTTAAGAAAGTAACTTTTAATCATCTCTGTGAATAAACTGATTCTTACTGAGACATGTGGGTTCTAATTAGGATATATATACTTATGAAAGGTGTGACCTGTAACCAAGATTTAGGGACTAAAAGACACTAACAATGGTAACTTTTATTGAAATTTTGTGCTAGCCATTGTGCTATTGTATCTGAAGTTACTCAGCCGCTCTGAGAGGAATTATGAAAAGCAGTTGTTAGCTTTGTTGTACAGCTGAGAAATGTATGTGTTATGTTCCTCTGAGGAGACACAGCTTTTGAACCAAGTCTGACTTTGCACTGTTCTCTTAAGTCTGGTTTACTTAGAGAACACAGAACCGACACTTTTAAAGTTTCTCAAATCTGTAAAATTTAATAATGTCTGATTCATTATTTTTCTACTGTTCATCAAACTGAAATTGCCAATAACGTTGAATATTTTCTGTTTTGGAAGACTTGCCAGAAAATACTTTTCCATAAGATGAAGTCAGTATTACTTTATAAAGCAGCTTATCCACGTTCTTGCTGATGGCTCTGTGATGTAAAAGCCAGTATTTGTAGTTTGTATCGACAGGCAGTGCTGTGAGTGCACGTACACAAAACGGTAAAGCTTTTAGTTCCGTAGTTCCTCAGCTTCTTAGCCTACTCATTCCTAAGTCACCGTCACGTACGCTGAAGGACCTTGTTAAACACGGCAGGTAGGTTCACTGAGTCCGCTGTGCATGTTGCTCAGTGCAGGGTGTGGAGAGGACACTTCTGGCTGCAGCTGCTGGAATAGCACAGAGCAGTCGGAAGACGGAGGGAAATGAGGTTCTAACCATTCGGAATGGACAAAAAGTAAGAACCGTGCAGGTGCAGACTCGGCTTCCTGTTGCCCCTCTTCACCCTGGGTACCAGAGTCTAAAAGTCACTTTTCTCAAATGGGATCCTATGTGCAGAAAGAAAAGGTTGCCATTTCTTGTTGTTTTGTGTTACAGATTTAGAGGTTAGCACGTTGGGTATAATAAATTATTATGCATCCAAAATTTGTACGATGGGCTGTATGTATAGACTTTTTTTATTCTAATTTCTGTGTAGTTTAAAGCAAACATTAGATTTTTATATTTGTTTCCCTCTTTCATAGATCTTTGGCTTTCTGAATATGATACTTTGGGGAGGAAATGCTTGGTTTGTGTACAAGGAGACCAGCTTACATAGTCCATCAAATACGTCAGCTTCCCACAGCCAAGGAGGCGTCCCACCCCCTTCTGGAATGTAATTAAATATACTGTATGAAATGTGTGCTATACTATGCTTTGTTGTCAACATCTTGAGAAGCATTGTTTCTAATAAAAAGTAACGGTTTTTTCAGTAAATTGGTGGGTTTAAGATTTTGCTGCTTTTCTATATAAAACGTGCCTTTTCTAGAAATGTAAGATGTAAATGTATTTGTACATGTAAGTTTGAACATTCAGGAACCTGTTATGAGATGATACTTATTTTTAAGTGAACAGTAATTTCACTAAGTTACCTTCTAAAGTGTTTACACCTTAAGCCTTAACATAAACCTTCATTCAGAAAAGTTATGTCATATCATAATATAGGAAGAATGAGTTTGGAATATACACTACTGTTAGTTTATACACATCGTATCCCTAAGGCTTGGCTTGTTTAAGAAAACCGTGATTGCATAATTTGTATTTAGAAAAAAATTAGTACAATTTTATATCTGAGTATTGTTCATGTTAAAAAAATTTGAATTGCAAAGACTGAGTATATATTTTAAATGTTTTTTCTAAATGACCTGCTGTACTTATTAGGTATACTAAGATTGTCTTAGGAGCAAGGACTTGGAAATTCTAACAAATGTGTAGTGTTAACTTGGTGCTTCTGTTGCAATTATTTCTGGTGGTTTCTTAGGCTTGCTATGTTAGAGCATTGTTCCCAGCGATGGCTTTATATATGTAGGCATTCTCAGTGATCTCGTTGATGTCCTTGTTCATGCGAAGGGATAAAAATCTACCTTTTTCTTCAAGACCCTAGTTATAGGGTCACTAAAAATTAAGGTTGCCTTTTACTTTTGAAACATTCAACATTTAGTCAGTGAAGATGCTTCTCCTGAGTTTAACATTGATATGGTGAAAATAAATGCTGTTCGGATTTCATATTTCTTAATATTCATTCTTATTCCACAAAAAGATGATTAAGGAATTATGCTCATAAAGGAACCTAAGTAAGCCGGATGTGTGTGTGCTGTCTTTACACACACTTACACACACATTGGGGTATGTTCAGAATACAGTGCTTTTGTTGTACAGGGATTCAGACTTGTGTTCTTACAGAGGAGGCGTGCATGTGAAGCACATCTTGAGACAGTGCCTTATTTCTGTTGCTTTATTCATGGCAAAGCGGCTCTAAGAATGTGTGTTTAATACCGCAAACAATAAAGAAGTTAAAGTAAAGAGTGCCCGGCTGTTATGTCACAGTGAGCCCTCCAGCCTCAGGGTGAGCACTGCAGAATCACACTGACTTCCTAAGCAGTAGGAAGAGCTTGGCCGGGAACAGAACAGACTGCAGTGCTTTGGGATTCATTCTCATTTGAAAACCTAACTCTTCAGTTGTTTCCTGATGCACATTTTCTGATTGGTCAGGCAAATAGCAAAGATGATTGCGATTGCTATATAATGCAGCTGCTTATTATATAGCCCACTGGGTAGACTGCTTGTCTTACATACACAAGGGCCTGGCTTTAATCCCCTACACTGCAGAATCCAGCTTTGGCAGCCCAAAGCCTCTAATGTCAGCATGCCAGTTTAAGGTCATCTTTGCTACCTGAGGAGTCCCAAGGCCAGGCTGAGCTGTGTGAGTCAGGTATGCTCATTTCCTCCTTGCCTGTGCCCTCTGTGTGTGTGTGTGTGTGTGTGTGTGTGTGTGTGTGTGTCTCATCTCTATGTCTTCCTATCTCTCTCTGAGTGTATGTGTGTCTCCCATCTCTGTCTCTCTGTGTTTATACATTTCTGTCTCTTTGAGTGTGTGTGTTTCATTTCTGTCTCCTCTCTCTCTCCCCTTCCCTCCCCCTCCTTTCCCTCCCACCTTCTTTTTCTTGCCCCACCCTGGAGCTAATATAACCTTGGCCTAGTTGACAAGCCAGAGGAAGTATCTTACCTCCATTTGTGTCTGAGTACTGACCTTGGGCTGAAGAGGTGGAGAGCACCGGCTGCTCTTCCATTGGACCAGTTTCGATTCTCAGTACCCACATGACAACTATTAACCAACTATAACTCCAAGGGGATCCAGTGTCGTCTTCTGACTTCCACAGGCCCTACACATGTGCACAGATATGCACAGGCAGGCAAAGCACTCGTGTATTTTTAAACTGACCTCAAAAAGCATATAAAAAACAAATGGCTGTGAAACCGTGTTCAGCACGTAAGTCCACTAAATATTAGCTACGTCTAAACTGTTAGCCTGGAGTGCAAGGGGCTGGGGAAGCAGGAAGAGCTTCAAGCACACAAGCCTCTCCCTTTGCCATGTTTGCAATTGGATTTCTCTTAACTAGACCTAGGTGTGACTGTGTTTGTTTGGTGGTAGATATTGATAAGGTGAGTGGAATAAAGTGGTAGTCTACTGAAATTAGAGTAGACTTAGAAAGGACTCCTGTCCCCTCTACCTGCTCTTTAGTGAACATTACAGAGACAATTTGTAGGACAAACTCAATACAAGCTTCCACTTCCCAGAGATAGCAGCAGACAGCCTTTTAGAGATAGACTCATCACTAATGTTTGTTTTTAGTTTTAAATAAAGTTCATATGATAAAGATTTTTAATCTGTGAAAGGAAAGGGCAGCAGTACATATTTTATGTTTGGGGCACAATTAGAAGTTTTTATGTAATAATTCCAAAAGTAGGTGAATGTATAATATACTCATCAATTGCCAGATTTACAAAAAATATTACAACAGCCTTTTCCCTTCTGAGATGCAGTTGGCACAGATAGCTCAGAAATGAGCATTCTGACTGATCCTTGTTGCTGCTGGGGTTTTCTGTGAGAATTTCTTGCTGTGGATGTCACCAGCGCCCCACATCATCTTGGCATAGCCCCGTGACATTTACATAGGCTGCAATTTCCTTCCCCTTTCTCTAGCTTGTACTTTTACTGGATTCCGTCGTGCGTTTGTTCACTTCAGTGGTATGTGACCATCTTCCCATGGCTTTTAGCTTTCTACAGGGGTTTTGGCCATGGTGAAGTCATTCTTGTACATTTTAGGATCAGCTTGTCCAGTTCCTAAAGACCTTTGTGAGGTAGCATTTGGACGGAATTGCATTGTGTTCATAAATTGGACAATTAATAAGCTTATAATGCCACGGTTTTGTATTTATAAACATGGTATGTTTCTGCACTTATATCTATGTTTCTCTATAGTTTTGTTTTCCACATAAAGATACAAGATTATACTTAGCCTCAAAAGTGTTTGTGCTGTTTACATAGTTGCATTAGATTATATTCTAAGTTGAATTGTAACTATTTATTATTGTTATACATAAACATCACGTGTGCATTTTTACCTACTGATATTAATAGAAATTGGCAGTTTTCAAACCTTGAGAGTTCTTAATATGTAAATTTTTCTGCTATTTAATGTTTATCATCTGCAAATATTGATGGTTTTATTATGTTTGGGAATTACACTAAACTTTCTAATTATCATCCTCTATATAGTTGTCAAGAAAATCTATTTTGAAAGTAGAAAATAAATATTGATCTGCCATGGTGATAATGGCTTCAGTGCAGACTTGTAACCGCATATTTATACTGTTGTGTATTAATGCTGTAGTAACTTAAACTCTGCTTAGTATCAGTTGTTTCTTTGTAGAGTTGACACCTCAGTGGAAAATACTAGTTGGATTAAATTAGTCACAATAAGAATGGTCATGAGTCTCTTATGTTGGAATTTGATGTAACATGATCGGGCTGGCTTGCTTGTTGGGATTTCTGTCCCGCCCGGTACCCCACAGCCGGCAAACCCCAAGGAAAATCACACAGAGATCTCTATAAGTTATAAAGCTGATTGGCCCATTAACTCAGGCTACTTATTAGCTCTTGTTGCTTATATTAACCCATTATTCTGATCTAT
>LOEQ01000203.1:474003-492874 GCA_001685075.1 Bramus lutescens | reverse complement strand
GAGCCGCTAGTGTAGGTGCAATTTGGTGCCTCTCGTAAAGGTCTGAGTTGCTGTATGCCCCATTAATTCCATCCTTAGGTATATACCCCAAATGAATGAGACCTGTGTCCACACAAAAGCTTGTCGGGCATGCTCATGGTAGCAATATCCACTATATTATACCGACCAATTAACGAATGGCTAAAATATGTGGTACATACATGCAGTCAAGTATTAGGTAGCCAGTAAAAGTAGAGATGCACTGATATATCTAAAATGTGCCTGGACCTTGGAAATACGCTAAGCAAAATACGCAGGAAGGAAATGGATCCTGTAGCGTTCCATTTATAGGAAATATCTCAACAGGTAAATCCGTAAGGCAGGAGGATGATTGGCAGGTGTCGGTGCCCGGGGACAGGAGATGACCGTACATAAGTAGAGAAAATATTTGGGAGTTAAAGCCTGGTGCTAATTGCACAACCATGCAAACACAGTAAATCACACTGAAAACTACGACACATGAATTAAGCCACAAAAGGGCCTCTTCGCACGCCAGCTGGAGCGTGCTCTGACTGCAGGAGCAAATGAGATGGGCCGTGCAGGCGTGGAGCTCTTGTGAGCTTTCCCTACAAATCAGATTAACCAGCTGCCCTTCGTCAGCTGTGCCAGCTCCAAGGGTGACAGAACAGCCACAGGCTGTCTCACAGCAACCTAAAGCCTTGAGTATGTGGAGATCCAGGGTTGGGCGGCAGGGTGCTTGCCCTCCTCCAGGAACCATGCAGAAAGATGACAAAGCCGTGAGCACGCTTTGATTTCCTTGCTCTCAAGAATTCTAGAAAAGAATTCTGGGTTTTCCAGACCCCCAGCCAGGAGTGACCATTCTGATTTGTGTCCATGGAGACGGAGGATAGGGAGTACTAGTTCCCAAAGAACTTATGTAGAGACATGTGGAAAGCTAGCTTGTCTTGTAACTCAGGTCCCTGGTGGGAGGCAGGCTTTTCGGCACTGAGCTGATCCAACACAGCGTACTTCAGCGTACTTGGGTTGAGTGAGGAGCCTATAAGTGTCTTGCAGACAGTTGCAGAATTCTGACCAAGAAGTCCTGTCTAAGCTTGTCTCTCTGCTTCTTGGTAGCACTGTTTAGAATCTTGGGAGGAAATTCAGTGTGGCAGAAACTCTGAAGGCTTCCTGCTCGATAATACACCCCCAAGAGCAAAGGCTATCGCGGCTAGATGCCGGCCAGTTGTTCAGGGAAGTGGTTGTGTAATCTTAAGTAACCTGGGGAGACCCTTTGCTGGACACAGGAACAGGGCCCAGGAAAACCGAGGACTTATTCTTACCCGAGACCCTACTTCACAAACAGGGTTGCAAGATTTTCAGCACCCCAGTTTCTGCTGCGGGGCCCAAGCCAACACTGTCTTCTGACTCAGCATCTGCCCCTGATCTCCTTAAGTCTATTCTCACGTCACCATTACATTTGGAACAGAAGGTAAGGCCACGATACCAGTCCACAAGGCCCTCACCATGAGTGCTCCTCCTTGCATACCTATGACCATGTCCTCAACACCCAGACAGACAGATGGACATGCCTGCCTCCACATGTACCCCACGCCTTGCCCTATTCCTGTTGCTCTCTGTCTGTAAGGTTCTTCTCAGATATCTGAATGTCCGACCCACACTTCCACTGTTGGAGTCTCCCCTCACTGTGTGGGGCTCCCCTGAGCATCTATTTAGAGTTGTCCTCCGGGTCCTCTACAGCACCTGCTTATTTTCCTCAAGGGTATATACTACCGTTAACTTATCATCTATACACTGTGTAATTTTTTTACCACATTTATATATCAAATGTTTCCTTATCATTTCAGCAGAAGCAAACAAAGATGAAGTCTCAAGGGAGCAGCAAAGACAGTGCAAGGAGTCGACCACTCTGTAATGGAAACAGAAAGGTTTCTTCAGGTTGCCTTGGTTAAAGGCTGCTGCTCTGGAGAAGCTGTGGGTAGGCTATCGGAAAGTGGAAGGTGTCTGTAACTTGTGTGTCTTTGATTTTCTCTGATTGGCTAAGTTAGAACCATCTGGGGCCCATTGTTTCTTAGCAGCCTTGACTGTTATGCAAACAGGGAGGGGTAGTCCCTGATATTCAGCTTTCTGGGCTGAGGAGGTGACTAACAAGGTACTTTCCTGGGAAGGCTGAGGGCCAGAACTACTTTTCTTTTTTTATATCTATCTATCATCTATCTATCTATCTATCTATCTATCTATCTATCTANACCTTTGGAAGAGCAGGCAAAGCTCTTAACCACTGAGCCATCTCTCCAGCCCCAGAGCTACTTTTCTATATAACCCGGCCATCATTTACTTAAATGTTCTGACCCCTCCCTAGAACACAAAGGACACTGCCTCATTCACTGCTATGTCTGAGCTACATCTTTGCAGCTCAGAATAGCGCCAAGTACTTGGTAGACACTTGCTGACAGTGAGTTGATTATGCGGCTGTTTATCTCGATCTAGACAGAAAAGCTGTGACTGCCATATGTGGGTAAAAGATGAACCTCGATCGACCTAATTCAGCCCAGCCCTACAAATGTTTGCTGAGAGCTTGCTACCTGCTGTGGTAGCCACTCCTGATTGCCCAACACAAGGGCAGCCTGAAAATGGACTGAAGTACAGTCTCAGCTCTCTTTGATCCATGCTCGAAACTCCCCCACCCCGACTTTAATTTCTTCCCACTTTTAATACCCCTTCAGTTCCTGGACTTTCTTTCAGACACTGCTCTGGCTCATGTCTACTTCCTCCAGCTCTCACTCAGTTCTCAAAAAGCATCCATGTGATAATAAAAGAGTTTGAGGGAATGTGATGTGGGAGCCCCTCTGTGTGCTGTGATTACCATTAATGCATTAAGGAACTGCCTTGGCCTGTTGATAGGGCAGAATTTAGGTAGGCGGGGAAAACTGCACTGAATGCTGGGAGGAAGAAGGACGGGGCAGAGAGACACCATGGATCTGCTGGAGACAGATGCTGGTTAGAATCTTGCTGGTAAGCCACTGCCATGTGGTGACACACAGATCAATAGAAATGGGTTAAATTAAGATGTAAGAGTTAGCCAATAAGAAACTAGAACTAATGGGCCAAGCAGTGATTTAATTAATAGTTTCTGTGTGGTTATTTCAGGGCTAAGCTAGCCGGGTGGCCGGGATGAACAAGAGGCCCCCTGCAACAAGAAAGGACTAGGGTAGTTTTAGAGGGGGGAACAAGGGATAAACTGAAGCAAGGGACAAGGACACACATGCATGGAATGTCAGGCTCAACTGTGGCCTCTTTGGTTTGGTTTGTTTTTAAGACAGAGACCGACACTGAATTCACAGTGTAGCCCAGGCTGAATTCACAGTGTAGCCCAGGCTGGCCTCAAAGTCAGAGTGTCCTCCTGCTTCAGAAATCCATGTTTCGCATTCAAGCTAAAGCAATTAGTTTTTAGGTGGTGCAGCAAAAATATCCTTGTATGCTAAGAGACTCTGTCTCTAGCTCCATCTCTTTCTCCACAGCTCCAACTGATGAACCACACCAAGCTCCCTGTGAGCTAGCCATCTTCTGAGCACACACACACACACAGGTTCTGGGTTACAAAGGACATTCTACACTTGGGTTAATTCACTTTTAGTTTTTAAAAACTGAAAATGGGCCAGGTGGTCGTGGCGCACCCCTTTAATCCCAGCACTCGGGAGGTAAAAGCAGGCAGATCTCTGTGAGTTTGAGGCCGGCCTGGACTACAAGAGTTAGTTCCAGGACAGGCTCCAAAGCTTCAGAGAGAAACCAACAACAACAACAACAACAAAAACTGGCAATGGGAGAGCTCAGCAGCAGCCTACATTCAGTCATGGCAAACTGAAGGGCAGCTCCCTGGGTTCTCAGCCCTGGGGAGGGCTGTGCTCTCCTGTGAAGCTTCCAGCCATTCTTGCCCTGTTCCTTGGGTTCCTCTGGGCTCACCTGGAAACAATCGGCTCCCCACACAGCACCCAGATTTCTCAGAGCCCCGTCTCCACCTGTAGTCCTAAAGAAAGAATGAGAGCTCCTCACACCCAGCCTTCTCTCATCTTCAATGGTCCTGTGAGCTGTTGTGAAGGCCCCGGGGGCCACCTTCACACCTTCACAGAACTTCATTTTACTTGCATGGACACTGAGGACTTCTGCAGGAGGCATTTTGGATGAAGCTCCACAGTCTTCAAAGCTGTGAAATGGGTAATCAGCCACTTCAGCCACTCAGCCCTACAAGGGAAGGGCTCAGCCTTCTTTTACCAGGTTTCTAGCCATTCAAGGGAGTTCCCTGGCAGCCCAGTGTTATTAATAAACCATGTCTCCGGCTAAGTCATTTTCATTAATGTCTGACTTTTCAGAGAGACTGCACTGGTGGGGGCACAGGAAACCAGCCACCGAGCTATCTGAGGTGCATTTTCTGTGGCAGTTCCCCCCGGGGGGCCTCATCAGTCGTGGGTGGGTGCTGAGATGGATCCCACTGACCCTTCTCGGAAGTAACTGAACTAAGGTCTCAGGACACAGAGGGCAACTGAGGCCCAGGCAGCTCTTCTGGGTCTCTGCTGTGAAGTTCCTGCTTGTCCCATCTTGTCATTTTTAGGGAGTCAGCAGGGAGTTTAAGGTCTACTCCCGGGCAGCACTTCCCCGTGTGTTTACATTTAGACCCCATGACAGGACATGGGAAGAAGCAGGCGGGAGTTGTATTATTTCAGACTGATGCTATCTCAACTTTGAGAAAATATATTTCATTTCATGGCTCCTCTTTATCCAAATGGCTAAAGTGAAAAGGACTGACAATCCCAAGAGTCAGTAAGGAAACAGAGCAAGTGGATCTCTCAGTGTTTGTCGCCAGAGTGTACCCTGAAGCTACCACCTGAGAACGCCATGGCCGTGTCCAGCGTGGCTCTGCCTCATACAACTGGGGCAAAGTCATACAAGGGCACCAGATAGAGAACTGGATTAGTGTTGGGAGAGGCATGGTGATTCCCCAAACATGACACTCAGCAAGGAAAGCCATTTTTATGAGTTTTTAAAAGGTAAAACTAATCCACAATGATAAAGAGGATAGTAATTGTCTCTGGGCGAAGCCTGCATATTATCAGGGTGAATTCCTCAGATCTGCATGGTTTGTCAAATGCAAGATACATCTAAATAAAATTAAACTAAAATAAAAGAATGACGTCGTACTCCTTCTTCCCAAATGATTGGCTCATTGTGTCCATCTATGCCTTTCAAAAACGACTTGTGGTCTCTCACAAATGTGTGCAGCGTTGAGCTATATTTATCAGCGAACACAATGATGGGTGTAACAAACTGTGAGGATGAGCTGCAAGGGTTTCCTGGCAGCCACTGCAAAGAGCACATAGGGGCAAATCGGCCTGCATAGGTCAACACTCCCAGCAGAAGAGCACGGGTAGACGCAAACCTAGAGAGAAAAGGTTCCAGTACCGTTTCAGAACAAGGCCATTGTGTGGTCAAATCCCATTTCAGAAATATTTAAACTGTTTTGCCAGATACCCCACTCAGGACCCTGGGTGTCTGATTCCTTCTGTCATGTTTGTGCCCTTGCGCCAAAATCTGTTACTGTCCCTGTGCAACTTAAGGCGAGGCACTTCCCCACCCCCACCACACACAGGTTCGCCCTTGTTCCTCAGGAGGAGCTGACAAACACATACCTATTATTGCCCTCCCGCAATTGTGCCTCCAGGCTGGGTACCGGGCTCCGGCCAGTTGGGCAGTTGGGTTAATGGGCCTTTCCACCTCCTGGCGCCAGTTTTTGAGTTGAATTCATAGATTTCCCCAGTCACTAGGGGTAGATAATACAGCAATCGTATAAAACAAAAAGTTAAACAATTCTGCTTGCTCTCACTTCTCCCCGTTCTGTTTTGATGATTGGGGAAGGATGAGGGAGGCCAGAAGATGTGACCCCCAGTGACAGAAAGACACTTGTGAGGCACCCAGACCATCTTCTGAGGCCTGCCTCTCCCCCAGCGCCTCTCGGGATGGGAAGGTTGGCAGACTCTTCACTATCTCACTTATGAGATGAGGGGACCATGGAAACTCCAAGTTCCTTGTGTCTATCACAGAAAGCGGGTTTGATTTCTAACGGGTTTACCCATGAGGATCTGATTTGTTTTGTTTTAAAAGACCCTCGGATTTGTCATACAAAGGAATTCACTAAGTAAGGGTGGGGAGCCTTTGATTTTTATTTATGCCAGGCTGGCAGAGAGTGTAGACCCTGGTCTGGTCCTGCTGGGGATGAGGAGAGGCAACCATTTTCATTGTGTTTGAGCCAGCAGACACTAAGTGATGTGTTGGTTCACATAGGGCTGGTTGGCTCCTTTCTTCCCAGTTTCTTCTCTCTCGCACAGAGGAATGGCACAAGGCTTCCCCGGCTTTTTTCTTGTAAGCTTGGGTTTGAGGCGAGCCAGGCTCCTGCCACTGCAATACAACACAAGTGGCCTCTCCCGGCTCAGGATCCCACCAGCACTTATGCTAATGAGGGCACATTATGGTAACAAGTACCTAATAATAGAGGGAAATCTAATTCCAACAGCAGCAGCTTCTCACTGGAGAGGAGCCATCCTCCTTCTGAGGACTGGAGCCGTTCGCATAGGAGGGTGGCAGGGAGCCAGCGCACTTGCCTCCTGAATTTCCTTTCCCTCCTTTATTCACGTCTATAATCGAGCCTTTGTAAGCGAGGGATGTGTGTAAAGAAGCTAAATTTGGAGCCAATTTCAGGGGGCAATGAGAGCTCTGGAGGCCAGTTCCACCTTATGTTCATCACGTCAACCAAGAAGTTCTTGGCCCTGATCTGGGGATGGAGGAGGCAAACTTGCCATTTCTGCTACTAATAAGTTGGTACTAGAAGCATGTCGGGAAGACCGGAAGTGAGAGAGGATCAGTGGGCAGGGGGACACGGGCCTTTTTGAATTCACTGGTTTCCTGAGTTGGTTTGTAAACAGGCAGTGGGGGAAGAAATCACACCCTGGAGAGCAGCGGCAGGTGGGGGTGCTGAGGCATCATGGGAGATCTGGGTCTGCACATCTGTGACACGCCCACCCCATTGTACCCAGCACCCACANGCCCAGCTTAGCCATGTTAGAACTTAAAAGGGTCAGCCTCACACTACAGACCACGTGGCCAAGGTGCCACCAGTGGACCAGTGGACACTTCCCAACTCCTGTCCCAGCACCAAGTATCCTCACAGGTGGCGTTTGGTTACCTGGGTCTGTGGCTTCTCCATCAAAGACAGTATTCATCTGGACAGATTCCTAAGGAAAAGAGACTGCTTTAGACACAATGCTGCCAATGTCCCTAGGCAAGGCCACCCACCCTCTCAGTTGCGCTCCTTGCTCCCGGCTTCTCTCACTATTTCTTCTATTCATTTATCACCTTGTTTTTTCCAGACAAGGTTAAGCCCAGGTTAGTCTTGAGCTGGGTGTGTAGCCACGGCTGCTCTCAACCCCTTGCTCTTGCTGATTGCTGGGACTGCAGACATTTACACCTGGCTCTCCTGGCTCAAGCTTTGGGACACTGATTAATTCAACAGGCACTAGGCCACACGTTAGGGACACCACGGTGACCCAGGCAGCTATGTCTGTCTCCATGGTTTGTCACTGACAAACGGGTTACAAGGAAGACACAAGGCTATGATAGCAGAGGTGTCGGATGCTCTGGGACACAGGCAGTGAGCAATTAGTCCAGACCTGTAAATTAGGAAAGAGTTCTGAGAAGATGCTGTTTAAACTGTGTGAAAGGAGAGTCAAAATGCTAAGTGCCTTGGGCTAAGACTTACATCATCTCAGAACACCACTGTCAGGCAGATGCGGAAGCAGGTCCACAGGAGCACTTACCTTGGGCTCTGGCACCCCAGCCAGGCGTTCTTACCTCCAGCTACCTACCTCACCCCTAAAGCCAACAGTGCTGCAGCTAGCTTCCCTAGGGCCCACCCTCCATGATCCATATTGTGTACTATCCTCCCGAGATGAGCTCTGCAGAATGTGCCTGTCCCCAGCCCATGGACAGCCTTTTAACACATGGCACCCTAAAACAATAGATGACAAAATCAAGAGCCTCAGCAAGTTAGCGGGAAGTTATTCAGAGCACCGTGGCCTCTTCCTCACCAGTGCCACCGGGCCACTTCCCCACCTCTCGGATGCTGAAGAGAAGAAGTGAGAATTGCATGTGTTTCATCTACTAGATCACCTAAGAAGCCCCATGTTTGATGTCATGAGGGTTTACTTATTTAAAAGATCAATGTCTATGAGTTCATCCCCCAGTGCCCTAGGTGTTCCTTTTAGATGATAAGACCTTGAAGCCCAGGGCTATTCCTTTCTCTCAATAGCAGACAAACCAGAGAGTAGATGCACTAAGATGTTGTGTGTAAAGCGAGGATGGGCCTTTAGCTCCAATGACCCCTCATGATGCATACTTACCAAAGGTAGTGTCTTTGATCATAATTAAGGTTAATCAAGGGGAGACAGAGGAGATCAGGAAAGGTATCAAGTTTTAGCTCTTCCCAGTGAGTGTATCAGGCTCAGCAAAGAAAGCAAAAAGTAAGATGAGTGTCCTGATCAAATGAGAAGCCCCCACAGGCTTCTGTGTTTGATTACTTGGTCCTCACTTGGCAGAACTGTTTGGGAAGGACTAGGGGGTGTGGCCTTGTTGGCGGAGAGGTGTCACTGGGCGTCAAAAGCTCATCCATTCCCTTCCTCTCTTCCATTCTCTCTCCCTCTTGGCAGTACCTGAAGATGTAAGTTCTCAGCTACTGCTGCAGTGTTATGCTTGCTTTCCTACTGCCATGCTCCCCACCATGATGGTCATGGACTTCAGTCCTCTGGCACTGTGAGCCCCAAATAAACCCACTGAAGTTGCCTTGGTGTTGTATCATAATGATAGCAAAGTAAGACGCTGAGGAAGTGGTTCTAGCCAGGATGAGCACTTCACACAGGGAGACATCTGGTTGTTTTCAAGAGATTTCCCCAGCCATTGTCTTAGGGTGGGTGTCCTCCTTCCCATTTCATGGTGAGGAATCTACAGCTCCCAAAGGCTTGGGTGTCCTCAGGGTTGTGTGGCTAAGGGGTAGGTAGCGCCAAACCCAGATGCAAGCTGTGCATTTTCTCTATCACTTCCTTGCAGGGTTGTGGAAAAGTCAAGAACAATTAAATCCTGTGCAAGGCTGCAGCACCAGCTCTGCCTTTAAGCTCCACTCCCCCAGTGCACACTTGTGGAGAGCTGGGATAGATAATAAACACCACTACTCAATATTTATGAAACCCAGAGCAAATGCATCTGCAGACATGCTCAATGAGGGGAAGAATCCTATCAGGAGCTGGCCATGCAGCAAGCTTTGTCAGTGGTCAAATGCATGAGCCTCTCCCAGAAGGCAGCAACACAGCTCCAGAGCCTGGGCTTTGTGTGGAAGGCACCACCACCCAGCACCCAGGCGAGGTTCCTGTGGCTGATCACACTCACCACCACGGTCTCCCTCTTCACAGTCTTCCTGTCTACAGGGAAGAGAACAGGACAGCATTGCAGCCTCTTAGATGCTACCCCGACCTAAAGTCCCGCCCCACAGTGGGATTCCCCAACAGGCTTTGATTTCAGCCTTACAGACAACACAGCAACGGACTTTTTCCCCCTGCAGACCTGTTCCATGATGACGGCTTTTAGTTTTCTTAGAAAACTACACATTTATGCACAGCAGACAATTTAGTTTCTAAAATGGTTTCCTGGATTATTAATACTGGTCCTTGGAAATTAGCTCCCAAATGGATTTAGAGATAAGAAAAAAAATTATGTTATAACAAGGGATTTTTGACATTAATTCCTTACATCCTGGTTAAAACATAGCTGAGTTTGGGGCTGGAGAGATGGCTCAGTGGTAAGAGCATGTGTTGCTCACGTAAAGGGCCCAGGTTCAGTTCCTAGCACTGGCGTGGTAGTCACGACCACCCATTACTTCAGTTCCAGGGACTCCAGTGTCCTTTTCTGGCCTCTGAGGGCATCGAGCATGCATACAGTGCACCTATACATATGCAGGGCAACCATCACACATAATAAAATGAACAAATCTATTTAAAAAGAACAGGATTGGAGGCAATCTATGGCATTTCCATTAAGATGCTTCTCTCTGTGTGATCAATAACCATTATAGGCAAAATCTGAACCCTGCTATTTATGCTTTGTGCATATAACACACCTCCATGGGCAGAGTGACCTAAGCAAATATTGCTTAAAATGCATGGAATTTCCAATTTTGTGTCCTATCTTTCCCCATAGATTGGAGTAGCCTTAAGGTGACAACTCTTGGCCAGGATTGGAATGAGACAGATCCCTCCTTGGGCCCGAGGCTCTCAATAGATCTTGCTCAATTTAGCAATTAATTAGTTGGACCTAATGAATTTTGTGAAAAAAAAATGATCAGATCCTTTACACTCTGAGAATAAAGTATCACTGTTCCTTCAGAAGTGGACTTGTTGAAGACACAGCGCTCACGGTCCTTGGGAGCTGTCACCCTGTCTGCAGGCAGCAGTCAGGAAGTGCTGGCTACGTGTAACACATGGAGAGGTCCCTACTGTGGATAGACTGGTTTCCATGGTGATGCACTTAGATCACTAAACTGAGTTGAGCAGATGCATATGTGCAGAAAGCAGGCAAGGCCAAATGAGTGGGTACCCTGTGCCCTGACCTTCCCTGCTCCAGCATAGACGCTCTCTGCTTCCTCATTTAAGACATGGTTATTCCCCGACTAATCCCAAATTTAAGCCTTTTCATTTTTGTTTTTTGAGACAGGGTTTCTCTGTAGCTTTGGAGCCTGTCCCGGAGCTAGCTCTTGTAGACCAGGCTGGCCTCAAACTGACAAAGATCCACCTGCTCCTGCCTCCCAAGTGCTGGGATCAAAGGCGTGCGCCACCCCCGCCCGGCCAAACTTAAGTCTTTTACGATATAACAAAGCAAGCAATGGACAGCAAACAAACCAAGAACATGCAGTGTACATACCTCCCTTCTTTGTCCTGTGGGGAAAGGATGAGCATTAGTTGACTGGAAAGAATTCCACACAAATATGCACACGTGGTAACATGGGCTCGGCACACATGTAATACAGGGACTCTAAACGACTGGATTCCCTGGGATTCGGGGACTACAGTTTGAAAACAAGCTGAGGATGGGGCCAAAAGTTTTGACTACTTAGCCCTGCTCTAAACCGCAGTTTGGCAAGGGATAGCCTGAAATTATAAATGGTCTAGGTGTTTGAAGCTCTTGTTTCATACAGCTCCAGGGACTACGGTGACTCCAAGGAAGGCAGAACCAACCCAGGGGACCACCAGCTCGTTCTTTTTTGCCCATTCTTCTCCCCAGTAGCCACGGGAGCCAAGAACTTGGCTCCCAGCAGGGCAGTTGGAGGATGACAATTAACTTCAGTTTCCTGTCACATGGAAGAACAGGACTGGGTCTCTAATGCCCGTCTCCTACAACCTTGGATTCAATGATTCTAATTTTTCCCCTCACTACTTGATAAGCGTTGGCTGTCATATGGTACAACTAACTTTCAGAGAGTACAAGTCTGGGCCTGAGTCTGAATTTCTAGCTGTTTTCTCTTTTAGGTTGGGCCATGCTGAACACTTGATTTAGAATCTGAGTAGGAACAACAGGTTCAAGAGACGTATTTACCATTTAGTTATAATTTGCATGTAACTTGCAGTGTCTACCTCTCTCTCTTTGGCTTTTTTTCTTTTTTGTTTTTTTGAAGCAGGGTTTCTCTGTGTAGCCCTGACTGTCCTGGAACTTGCTCTGTAACTCTATAGACCAGGCTGGCCTTTAACTCACAGAGATCCACCTACCTCTGTCTCCTGAGTGCTGGGATTAGAGGTGTGTGCCTCCACCATCTGGCTTACATCCTTTAAGAATGTCTACCCAAATCTTAATGTGACACCATCATCATCCTTACGTGCTTAATATGACCCTTTTATAAACAAAGTTTTTTTTCTGTTTTTCTCAAAGTCAATTTGTAACTAGAATACAAACAAAGATGTCTTTATAAATTTCAACAGATGCTCAAGGATTTCTTGCCTAAAGTCTAGGTTGTCAAGAGTACAAATCTTCCCCAATCAATACAGTGGGATGCGACGCACATCTTTAAGCTAAAGTCTTTCTTTTATGGCATCTTGCATACTGACACTCAAAATTACTTGATGGTTATGATTATTATTCAAATACTCTTAAGAGGCATTGGAGTCTAACCATTCATCCCTTTTTGTTGCTGAGAGGTCCTGAAAGTAAGTGCATCCAGCTTCCAGGACATTTGGGCATATGGTTAAATTTGGGGTCTAGAATTCTGAGCTCCCTGGGTCTCAGCTCTGAAGTTAACACTGCGGCAACTTTGAAACATCTTTACTGGGGTTGCAAACACTACCCAGCGCTCTCTCTGTTTAACTTGTTTAGTTGTTTGGCTTTACAGAGAAGGTCACTGATGTCAAGAGAGTTCTCCTGTGCCCAGAGAGCAACAGAGCGCAGGTTTGAGCCTGAAACTTGAGCAGTGCCCAAAAACCAGGTTCACAGCCATTGAGCTCTGGCTATGAGAGCTACTGAGAATGAACCTAGTCCTAGAATTCTGTGACACACAGGAGTGCGAGCAGGGAGGAGAGAAAATGTTTCCAAGAGGCTGGGAGATGAGGTCCTAGCTACAAAGGTACCCAAAGCTTAATTTCCTAATCTGCTTTTTGTTGTTTGTTGTTTCCTTGAATTTCATGCCTGCCCATGGGTTCCCCTCCAAGAAGAGTACACTCTATTTATTTCACTGCTATGCACAATGGGGCTTTATCCAGGGCAAGGTCACTAGGAGGGTGACAGGCCACTTTCTCCAGATCCCACTGGGGCCAGGGTAAATTGCCAGGGGAAGTCAAAGAACCAGCCATTGTCCTGGCCCCACAGGTGACAGAGTGGGTACCCCAGGCCCAAGAGCAGCTGGAATTCCTTCCTGTCATCTCCTTGTCTCTCCTTGAAGCCTGGTGCCCTGCTCTATACAATAAACAAACAAACAAAGAACAAGGAGAGCCCCCCAGCCCACCAGAACTTACAGGTGTTTCTTGTCCTTCCTGGTCACGGAGGAGCAATGTCTGTAGACGGCTTTGGCCAGCAGAACCATCAGGGACCCCAGCAGCCCCACAAGCACCACGGCACCCAGAGTGATGATGAATGGCACATACCATGCTGACGAAGAGTATGTGTTTTCCCTGAGGATCTGGTAGGTGATCCTGGGCTTGAGGACAAAGGGGGAGAGAATGAGCAGGGTGGGAGCATCTTTCACATTCAGCATCCTGTGTGCGATGTTTAGGCTGCTCGGCTTTCTGTCCCGCGAAGGCGGACATTTGTGTGCTCACAGTTCCTGCTACTCCCTCCTTTGTTTACCTTCTATCCATTGGATCAAAACCCAGAACAATTAGTGAACTGCCGATCAGTTCCTGCCTTCAGTGCACTGACTGTCTCTTTCCCCTCCTCAGAGCCGAAATGACCCACTAGTTACTTCTCAGCTATGGCTCAGCCCAATCCAGGGACTAATTTAGCCACTGTCTCTCGCTGGGAAGGCAGGAGCCATGAAAGCTTTTTGTTTTGTTTTGTTTTTTGTTTTCGACACCTTGTAGGCTTTTCTGTGTTCACTCAACACAGCTGCCACTGCCAGAGGAGTGGGGCTGCTGTGATCACAGGGAGACTTCAAGTTCTGCTTCTTAGAGTGGGAGACAGATAACAAACAAGTCCTAGAGATCTCAGAATTGGAAATGTCACCGTGGGTTATGCTGTAAACCTAAGAGACTTAGCAATTTCTTCCTAAGGATAAGTCTGCCAGCTCATCCCGTATGAAAGTCTCTAGGGTTTGTTATGGTTTGAGTGTGAAACCCCCACAGGGCCAGTGGGTAAAAGAGCTAACTGCCAAGCCTGATGACCTAGGGTTGATGCCTCGATCCCACCTGGTTGTCCTCTGACTTCTATAGCTGAGCTGTGGCATATATGTGGGGCACATACACACACACACGCACACATGCATGCACACACACATACACACACGCATGTGCACATACAATCCCCAACCAAACAAACTAATAGCCATAAAAATCTCAAAAGGAGAGCAGGGAGAGACTGATAGTTATGAAGAGCACTCACTGCTTTGAAGAGGGGCCCAGGTTTGTTTCCCAGCACCCACATCAGGTGATCACAGCCACCTGTGACTCCAGTTCCAAGGATCCCAAAGCCCTCCTCTGGCCTTGGCGGGCATCTGCATGCGTGAGGTGCACACGTGGACATGGAGGCATATACACATGAGCACATATAAAATATTCAGGAAGCTTTAGTTGGATAATGTAAAAACGAAGCCCCCACAGGCTCATGTGTTGTCGCTCCCCCCATGATGCTGGCACTATTTCATGAGCTTCTGGAAATTCGAGGAGCTGAGGCCTAGCTACAGGGTCACTGAGCATGTCTGGTTATACCTGGCTTGTGGTCCCCTCCCACCTCTCTGTTTCTTGTAAGTCATGACATGAGGGGCCTCCTCCACCACATTCAAATGCACAGAGCAAGGCAGCAAAGTCCAAGTCTTTGTTCTTCTTAAGTTGTTCTGTCTGGTGTTCGGTCACTGCTACGCAAAAGAAAGCCACACAGGCCTACCTCGGTCTCTACTTTCTTTTCAAGACAAGGTATCTCTGTGTAGCCTGGGGTGTTCTGAAATTTGCCCTGTAGACCAGGTTAGCCTCAAACTCTTAGAGAGTCTCCTGCCTCTGCCGCCTGAGTGCTGGGATTAAAGCTGTGTGCTACCACTGCCACCCAGCTCACTGGGGTCCACTGATGGGGGGACATCACAGTGATTAGCAAGACCCAGAGAAGCAGATGACCCCCTCATGCATAGGCAGTTTTCTATGAGGAGGGTGATGAGTGAGGAGGCGGGGAGGAGAAGAAGGGGAAGTTCACTTTTCTGCAATGAAGCTCCTCTTCACCTCCAGCGCCCCTCCCTGCCCTGCTCCCCCTCAGCCCTCCTGCCCTTCCTCCTCTCCCTCACCATAGGCCTATTGGAGTTGTTCACCCTTAGTGTTTTCCTACAGTGAAACTGTCTTTACCACAATGGTCACTGCTTGCTCTACTGCAGCCCACACTGACGTGTTCCTCTCAAGTGTGAGAGGCCAGCGACTCTACGCGTCCAAGCTCTTACACAGATCTCCATCTACTAATCAAGCATCCTTCCAAACAAATGCCCCAGACTTCGGGGTCAAGGGTTTCATTGCTATAAACGCCTAGGCTATGGGTGGAGATTACAGGTCCCCGGATCCTTACCCTGGGTACTGTGGTGACGATCGAGGTTGGGTGAGGAGTGACTTTAACACTGAGTGTCACTGTCCCTGTTTCGACAAGAGCCTCGGCTTTTGTCCTACCAGACAGCAAGTTGTCATCAGTAATGTAGACGAGCAGCTTGTAGTCCCAGAGCTCATCGAGGCCACCAGCATAGTGGAAGGGGGACGCCAGCAGCAGGCGTGTGATGTTCGAGCCAGCACTGGGAGAGAGGGTGAAATGGTTGTTGACGTTGCCTAGTGAGATTTGAGCCAAGAGAGTTGGTCAAAGAGAGAAAAAGAAATAAAATAAAGGTAAGAAGAAAACACATTTGTTTTATTTCCTCAAATGTTCACACTTTATTTTTTATGTAACTGGGTCGGAGCTGTAATATCCTACAAGTGAGGACGGACTGGAAAGAGAACCCCATCACCCCTGTCCTAGGGCCACCAGGAAGAGAGTTAAGCATCCTGGTAGTCCCGATCGTCTAGCAGCTGATAGTTATTTAATGGCAATGTAGGCATATATAGATGTCTGCTGAAGCCAGTGTGTCTGGAGTGAGCTGCACCCCAACCATGGGCCAGGTTCACCCTATGCCTCTTATGGAGCCTATTTGGCATCACTGGTGACAGGGAATCTCAAAGTCCCCTAAAGGAAGGCACCTCCTGAAGATGCAAGGACTTCAGGACTAGGTCCTTGGGAATTCTCCCCATCTGCCTTCTACACACACACACACACACACATAGACAGAGACACAGACACATAGACAGACACACACACACACAGACACAGAGACACACACAGGCACACATACAGACATAGACACACACAGATACACACATAAACACACAGACACACAGACACATAGAGACACACACACAGACAAACACAAACACACACACAGAGACAGATATACAGACACACACACAGATACACACAGACACATAGACAGAGAAACACACACAGAGATACACACAAACACACATAGAGATACACACAGACACATAGACAGAGACATACACACACACAAACACACACAGAGACAGACACAGATACACACACAGGTACACACAAACACACACACAGAGACAGACACACAGACACACACACAGAGCTGTTGGGGCCCACAACTTGAAGCTCCAGGCTCCTGGGGCAGGGAGGCTAGGAGCCCAGCTATGACTCTTGCTTGTAGTCTGCAGTCTCCAGACTCACTGCTGACTGAAAAGCAGTAAATGGGGCACATAATGCAGTTTTTATCTCCTCAGCAGCAAAGTGTCCGAAGGTCCTCGGGACTCTCAGTATGGATTATTTCCGCTCTCAGCAGCTGTGGTCTCTAGGCAGCCAGCGTCTGCCCCTAGGTTTTGTGGCACGGTGGTTCAGAGGCTTCCCACTGCTCTGCCAGACTCAGCAGGCAGCCGAGATGGATTTTCAGGTTTTCCTGCAGAATTGCTCTGCATGTTTGGGTTTAAATCTCTGGCCCCAGCACCTCATTAGATGAGCTATTCTGGTTTTGTTTCCATTGAGAGGAGCTCTTTTCCCCTCCTTCCCACAACGGCATATTTTTAAAGGAAGGAGATGAATGGAGCAGGAGACTGTTCCCGAGGACACGTCTCAAAATGCATTTAATCTATTCTTATCCTGAGAGAGGCCTGGGATCCCCTTCCCCCATGACAGGTTCTTCAGGAGAAGAGGTGGTGAGGAGATGAACTAAAATAAATTTTAAAAATTACACTCATGATTTTCTGGGAATTTGGGGAGAGTAATCCATTAGAAGGATTTATACTTCCTGGGGCCTTGGAACAGCCATGTGGGCGTAAGTCTGGTTGTGGGGGTTTCTGGGAGAACTAGGTGGGGCAGAGAAGTGGATAGAGCACCGGGAAACACAGGGACCCTTGTATCCCTCGGCCTTCCTTCCTCACGCATCCACGCTGTGCCCACATCAGTATATGAGCCACAACCCACTGTCCCATCCCTCCCTGAATGGACCAGGACTGTTGATACCAAGTATAGTACCTGAGCCTATGGAGTATCGGAAAGATCTGGGGCTAGAATCCAGGTCGGTACACGTCAACTTGAAATTCTGAATGTTTGTGCCAACTTTCAGATCCGCTGGGATGGCCATGAAGTAAAAATTTGGGGTACATATTGGCTTTTCATCATTTTCTCCAAGGATGTTTACAGTAACCTAGAAGAGCCGGAAGGTAATTAAAATGTTTCTACATTCTATGTGTGTGTATGTGTGCAGCTTGTGGTTGCCAGTTCTTTCCTTTCACCGTGGGTATCCCAGGGGTCAAACCCAAGAGTTCAGATTTCGCAACAAGTGCCTTTACCTACCGAGCCATGCTGTTGGCCCAAGACAGTTACTCCTAAGAGCTAAAGTGTAGTGAGCGCTCACTGTGTGGGATTCGCAATCTGCGTGAATTCACTGATCTAGCCTCATGTGTGAGTGAGAATGTGATAGCTCCCATCCACAGATGAGAACAGGTGGCCGAGAGACAGCAGGTGATGGACACAACCCTACTCAAATAGTGAGGGGCAGGCTAAGATTTCAGGGTCCTTCTATCTTACTCCGAACCCTGTTAATTGCTGTTAGCATCTCTGTTGTGTGTACTCATGTGCGGGTGTATGTGTGTGCATGTAGCGTGCAGATATGCAGATATCATTCTTCAACACACATGCTCCCAAAGTCAATGCCAGATTCTTTCCACAATGGCCATGGACTTATGGCAACTCATATATTTACTTATGCACTGTCCCCTGGGAACCTGAAACTAGTCTCTCATTTTGGTGCCCATCACAATGGTTCTCAAGCCTGGATCCATTTTCTTGGGCCCACTTGGGGGGCCCAGGCACTTTCTGTTATGTTCCTCAGCTGACGATACTAGGCAGCCAGGTCTAAGAAACAAGACAATAGAGCTGAAGCCCTGGTTTTGCCAGGGTCTCACCTGTAGCCTGGGTGGTTATAGCTACTCTGAGTTCTCAGCTGACTCTCCCCAAGCAGGCCGGCAACCCATCGCCCCGTGAACCGACTGGGATTCCTGCCAGCGTAGGCTCTAGCAGTGCCAGACCTCAAAGGGACCTGCGTGATCATTTTGGCTCATCACCCTTTCTAAAGGCTTATGAAATTTGAGTCATATTCATTCTGCTTTGGAAATTTAGGGATTTCAGCTATTTCTGAGACCGGATTGAAATGTTCACTCTAGTTAGCTCCCAGAGTGGAGTCCATTCATTCTTTCTCTTTAAAAAAAAAATGAAAGAAGAAAAAAACAACCTAACAAATACTGCAATTATCTCCAGCTCTCCTGGCCAGCAATTCGGGTAACCTTTTGCATCACTGAGAACTTCATCCTATTAATTCAAAGCTAGTCGCTAGAGGAAGCCAACAACTTGGGCACTGGTTTATCACGTGACTTTCCGCAGAAATAAGGTCATAGAGATAAACCTTGCCGGTTCCCTCTCAGAAATCTGGGAGCGTGGCTAAGAAATGTCTTCCTTCTCCTCCCTGCATGCCCATTGCTGTCCCTACCACGCAGCTGCCAGCCAAGCC
>LOEQ01000203.1:431412-446504 GCA_001685075.1 Bramus lutescens | reverse complement strand
TCACCAAGCCAAGAAGAAACTCTGGTACACCAGCCGCCTTATGATACTATCATGGGCTTCTGGGTTCTATTATTGACACGGGGCACGTTATTAACCAAGCCTTGTATTCATCTTCTGCATTCATACGGGGACTCACAGGGAGCACTGTGCTCAGCCGCTGCCCCTCTTTCGACCATGCCCGCAGTCCCATGGTGCATGTCAATAAATGTGGGGGGTCAGGAGGTGTGTCGAGCAAAGGTGGAACTCGGGGCCAAGAGGCACGAAGGACCCTGGAGAGTTCAATTTCTCATCTCTCGTCTAGACCAGAGCAAAGCACATCTCTCTGCCGTGCCTCAGACAGCTATGGCAGCAGACTCTGAGCCCTGTCCTGCGTGCCCTCGGGCCTACCTGGTAAAGCGTGGGATCTCGTCGTTGATGTTCACAATGGTCACCCAGAGGGCTGTGGAGGCAGTCAGGTTCCCGCTGTCTCTCACTCCCACGAGGAGACTGAAGCTGTCAGGGAACATTCCAAGCGCAAGAGACAGGCTTGCTGACACAGCNGAGGAAGAGAACGCAGTGGAAGGAGCAAGGCGAGCGGGCCCCCTCTCCAGCTGCCTGCTTCTTAGGCACCTTCAAAGGCTACCGGGGGGCGCCTTCCCGCTCTGGCCGTGGGGCTCACTCCCTCATTCCTCAGTCTGGAGTCAAAGCCAGCCAAGTCATATTCTCCACATTACAAAGTTCCTACAATGGACTGGTCCACTCTCCAGGAATTGACGCTCACATTTTAACTCATTCCCTCAAGGTGCTGGTTATGGAAGCCAGGGCCTCCCTACACTAGACAAGCATTCCACCGCAGAGCCACACCCTATCCTCAACAACTCTAGTTCTCTTGCTTACTCTAGAGCTGGGAGCCTCACCTGGCTTTCCCAAGGCCTGTGGCTTCCGTCTCAAAGCCTGACTTCTCGTCATACTTTCTGACTTTCGGTGGCCCAGATGCTGCCTTCCCTACCCAACACTCCCAACTCTGGGCATGCTTTGCCCCTACCATGGTTTTGGCCCTGCTGAAGCTGAGGTCCTAGCCATATCCCAGGCTGCACAGGGACCTGCCACCTTGTGTTTCTAACAGGCTATTCCCTTGTTTTCTAGGAGTTACGGACAACCGTCCTCCAGGGAAGGTGGTTGGCAAAGTTACCTCTTGTGTCCTGCTTCAAAGTCCAGTTCTGTGGTAGAGAAGAGGGTGCCGTCCGCAGACACCCTGAAGTTTTTTGAGGGAGAGATGAGGAAATACTGCAAAACAAGGCAAAGTCAGATGCGTTGTCAGCACGCCTTCAGGTACGTTTGCTCACACCATGTCAGGTATGTTTGGTCTACACGATGCTGCGAACGGTTCAGGCAGATGTCTGGATCAATAGTTCTGAGACGTCCTGGTTTCTGAGGAGAAAGGTCTTTGGATACAACTGGAACCCCTGCTCTGATGACCGCTCCCTAAAGAGCTGTTCCAACTACTGAACGTCTATCGAAGGGCGGTGGCTAGCTCTCACCTCCCTCTCCCTGTCCCTCCCATCTTACTTCTGCTGACCTTGGCTCTGACACTGGGCCTTGACTCATAAACACTACTTAAACACACCACCCCACTACCCCAGGTTAGAGACCAGGACCCTGCCACCAGGAATGCGCTCCTGTGCTTATCCTTGAAGGAAGTGACGATTAGAAACCCCGAAGACCATTCCCTGAAATGACAGAAGGGAAGAGGCCATTGTAACTTCAGGATGTGGGAGACAGCAGGACTTAAGAGTTGGGGATACACGGTTCTTAAACTTTACCCTGGTACAAGACCACCGATAAAAGTAAGCTTTCCATAGCTTTGGGAAATTGAGGGCCTTTGTTGTCCTTCATACCTGTGCCCAGTGCCACTCTCTTGACAGTTGGCTGTCATGACCATGACATCTGATAGAAACACGCAGGCTCGTGTAGAACCCACTAAGGTCCAGCCCACAGGAAGACCATGGCTTTCTTCCTCTGCAGGTGTTCATCAAGATGGCTTCCTTGCTTGGGGTGTGGAGTCAAGGAAACAAGATAATGGAATGCAGAAGAAGGGCTAGGAACATGTTCTCATCCTCCCACCGCCAGTCACCTAGGGACCACACTGATGGCTCCACGCTTTGTCATCAGAAGGACTGAATGAGAATGGACACTATTAAACATGAAGGGTGATGAAAACACGGTTCATATCCCTTTACTGCAAAGGGCTCTCAGGTTAAAAGGTTTCGCTCTTGCTTGCTAAGACGAGACGTGCTGTATCCCCAAGGCCTTAGATGAGACAGTCAGCTAACCAGTGGAGGGTTTGAAACCAGAACCATAGCCCCCAAAGCCTAGGATCAAAGACACACAGCCAATGTCTCCAACCAAAGACGTGGTGTGTGGCCGCTTCAGAGTTCCTAGGACCAGAGAAGAGTGGCCAGAAAACAGATTAAAGTCTCCTCTGGAGCCAATATATAGAGTCTTTAAACAAAGTCTGAGAAGCATTTACTTTCTGTTTGTTGTGCAATAATCTCTTTCTAGCTGTAGTGAATATACTTTTACACAAAAATTGGGGAAGACATAAAAACATTGAAAAGTGACTAACTGAAATCCACATGTGATTTCTCATCATTTGGATGGACTCATTCCTGGTCTTTCTGTGCAAACGCACGCTTTCTAAAACCTCAAGATGATATGCTAATCGAATGGCAGTGCTGTGTTCTTATTTCCGTCTTGAGCATTTATTTCCTCATAGCCTTGTGTGTCTCCTGTCAACTGTTCTGAGACCAGAAGAGATCAAGTGTGGTCAGTATGAGCTGCCCACAGACCCATACCATCACACTGATTGATCAGCCTAGTTACCTAATGACAGCACAGTATTTTAGACATGGGGTTTATTTAATAAACAACCTCTTAGTGTTCATTTATGGGTCTCCTGCCCAGTTTTAAGAGGAGACAGTTGGGCACTGCCAGGGAGCTCCCTTCTGTGACCTTCTCTCAGGACTACATCCCCTGTCCCTTATAGACACACCTTCACAAGCCCCTGCCGTCTCTCCAGTTCTTTGCCTGAGCAGCAACAGGTTGGGTCATAAGCTGCCCACACGCAGAGCAATCCTGTGTCTTTGGGCTGAGTCCTCCCTGCAGAAGTTCTCCTGTATCAGTAATCAGAGGCTCAAGCTGGGCGTGATAGAAGAACACGGTTTTAGAGACTCGTGGAGACCTTTACTACAAGCACCAGAGCCAGGGGCTTTCTGCATGTGTTTTGTAAGACTCCGGAAGACAAATCTACTTATCTGGTTCTAAGCAGTGGGAATCTTGGGATACAGACATGGGAAATAGACGCTGAGGGACCAGAGCGCTGCAGATGAAGGACTCCAAGAGGGTCCAGCAGGGGCAATGATAGGAACCAAAAACTCATAGGCACAGTTGGGATATAAAAGTCACAAACTGGGATAGTAAATTAGGTTTGTGATTCTGGAGAGAGGCCTTCTGGATTGGACTCTTGGTTCCATCATTCCCTGTAAGTTTGTGCAGGATAACAGCAATACAGCCTGTATGGAGGAACCTTCAGCATGTCTGTCTTAATCACTGTCCTCTTGCTGTGAAGAGACACCATGACCAACTCAAGTCATCATGTGTATAAGGCCCTGAGTTTAATTCCCAGCTCTGCAGCACCTTAAAAAAATGGATAAGCTCTGTAACAGAAGCTGCCTCATGTGGGCATTCAGAGAGTCTTTGTTAAGTATTCAAAGATGGGGTTTTCTTATTTCCAATTTCTCTCTGACAAGAGACCAACCAACAATCCCTCCTCTGGAAAATCCTAAACAGGCGGAGTACCGTGTTCTGTGCCTGTAATCCCCGCACTCGTGAGGCAGAGCCGGGAGCATGGCCACAGATTCCAGGGTAGTCTGCAGTACAAAATGAAACCCTATCTCAAGAAGTCAGCCAAGGCAGCCTCAAAAATCTTAAAACAACAATATCGGGCCAAACGTTTTGTGAGTCTGTTTAAGAGTAGCAACGGAATATTTGGCAATGAAATCTTGAGTTCAGCCTACGGTCTCATCAACTGCTGCAGGAAAGAAAAAGCCAAAGAAACAGCAACAGATAGAACTGGTTTGGGGAACAAACACTGAGGGCATGAGAATTTTCTTAATTTCTATTATGCTGATTTCCTGGAATCCAATCTTTGCATATATGCGAACATATGTATAATTGGTGCTAAGCTAATTTCTTTTCTTCCATCTCTACGCTTTGTTCGTGGGCATGCAGTTTTGCTCTCAGAAAAGAGATAATATCCTTAGACTAGAAACATTGTGTCAGGTGGCCCCTTGCCAGCGACTCAGTAAGGCTCTCTGTAAAACCTGGCAACCTCGCCTCCTTTTTAAAGGCTTGTTTAATCAAAGCTCTCCCCTGATATTCATTCTTGGAAAACAGAAACTAAATAGAATGAAAAGGCACCACAGCCCCCTCTGCCCCAGTCCTGGCTGAGAAAAGTCCTGAGTAATCAGATCAATTCAGCTAACAAATGCTCGTTAGACAAGCTCTCTGCTTTCCTCTGGGAACGTCCCTTCCCACCTCCCACAGTCCTGTTTGAGGGCTCCCGGTGGCTCCTAGTTGCCCTTAGTCACAAAAGCTTCCTTTTGGAAGACACAGGGCCCATCCTTCCTCCCATTCACTCTTCAGAGTGTTTTTCGTGTAGGCAGAGGGAAGATGAAGTGGCCCAGTTTGCAGAAATGTCAGCTCCCTGGGGGCCAGCAACTTTCCCTCGGCTTCTTTCTACAGTATGGCAGAAGACGGCAATATAACCTTGGTGTCTTTCCCAGCCATTCCGAGCTGTCAGGCCATCCTACAAAAGTCAACGTGAATTCAGCCTTCTCTCCTAGACAACAGGGCATCCATCCCGCAGGGAGCCAGTTTCCAGAGGGAAGCGAGAACCCTCGTTCTCCCAAGTCCAGGGTGCCCAAAGGTATTTCAAGCCTGAATTCAGGACCCTGTAGCCTCACCCAGAGGAGAAGCACAGAGACCAGAATCTCCCATTCAGGCTGTGGTGGTTAAGAAGTCCAATGCCGTGTGCCAGTTAGATTTCTCTGTTTAAGCTGAATCTTTTTAAACAGACAAAAATTCCTACCAATTCCTCGTTCCCTTTTTTCCTATGCTACTCCTATCCAGCTCTGAGGGGTGGTGTGTGCGGGGGAGGAAGGAAGCCTTGACGGAAGGAAAAAGGCCAATAAAAAGCTGCTCAGTGTAGCCTGCCCTGTGTGAAAGAGCTAAGTGTGTATGGCAGTCACTTAAATGTTTTTAAGAGACGTGGACAAGTTTGTGTATTGGGAGTTCTGTAGCTGTTGTTTTTAGAGACAGTGTTTCACATAGCCCAGACTGGTCTCCAACCCGCTATATAACAGGTTTCTTGGCAGCCTAAGGATTGAACCCAGCCAGGGCTTTGTGTATGCTGGGCAAACACCTCGACCAAGTGAGCTGCATCCCCAGTGCCCACAGCTGATTTTACTAATATCCACCTCACTGCTGAAGCTGCAGCTCCAATTGCTGTCCCTTCTGTGGCAGGAATGCCACAGGTATCTGAGTTCTGTCTCTGTGATCCAGGCTCTGCCAGTCTTAAGGGCGATGATCTCTGTCCATCAGAGGGTCTGCCCAGAAGCGTGCACAGCCATCAACAGCTGTGGATGTAGGGACTGGAATCAACCATCCAAACCTGAGGGCTTTTCCTTCCGTGAGCCTCATGAAAAGACCTGGAGTAGAATGCCATTGGCTGTGACTTCAAGGGGTGACTCCAAAGTTCACAGGCANATGTGGTGGGAAAACTATCAGGAAGGAAAGGGCAGAGCATCATAGCAGAACTTCCGGAATAGGGAAAAAAGACCCAGGTACCCAGTGCAGTTCCCGAGCAAAGCTTTCGTTCGTTTTCTCATTCAGAAGCAAAGGGCCGCTACTGGTTCAGGAAGTTCTAGCCAGAAACCAGAGGTGGGACATCCCTGTGTTGGGTGACAGAACCTTTCCCGGGGGAGGTGTCGCACATGCCTGCTCATCCCAGATAGGGAATCCCCAACAGACCAAAGCGTGGGTACCCCCAAAGTCCAACTCTATGAGCCCAGGGGTTATTTGGGGGTTATGAGCGAGGGGTTACTTAGAGCAGCAGAAATGACTTGAAGACAACTGCATCACCAAAGCCCACCCCAGCGGAGGTGACAGCTCACAAAAGCCAGGAACTACAGAGCCTACAGGCAGTTCAGCGGGTTGGAGAGCGTCCTTTCCAAGTGCCTCCATGAGTCTAATCCTCCTCCAGGCTGCTGGGCTGGTCTCTAGGCTTTGCAGTTTCCTTTGTTTGGGTCTTCTCGGCAGCTTGGCTCATCCTAGAGTCTTCTTTGCAGTTCTGGTTCCTCCTGTCTGAGAGGGACTCTCAGCTTTTACTGCTTACTCTGTCATGGAGGGACCTAAATCCGGTAGGTTTCAGGGACTTCCTGGCCCTGTTTTGAGTTGCTTACCTTCCTGCTTAAGGAGCTTCCAGCAGGATGGAAGGTTTCTGTCACTGAGGAGACTATTAACGCAGCTGCCTGTAATCCCAAGTTTCGAAAGGTGGAGGCAGAACAACTAGGTTTCAGGAGACCAACCTGGGTTACATAACAAGGCTCAGTCTGAAAGGGGCTGAGGCTGAACCTCCGTGACAGAGTGCTTGCCTGGCGTGTATGAAGACCTCAGTTCCAATGACTGAGATGGGGATGGCAAAGGCAGGGAACATTGGGGGGCCAGCAAGATGGCTCAGCACTGAGCAGGTGATGGTACCTGCCACACGACACACCACAACAAAGAAGCCTGGCAATCTGGGTTTGGTCTCCTCAGGGGAGGAAAGTGCCCATTCCATAAAGTCGTTCTCTGACCTTCACATGCACACTCCCCACATACTAACAGAAACAAGAAAACAAACAAGAAAATAAAATGTGCTGTCTATTCATGGCCTTCATCAGTCCATTGGGCATAGAAGATTCCTAGAATAAAGGAATGACTAGACTCCTCCCACTGTCTCGAGCAGGAAGATATAAGTCAGGATGCTCTGTTGCTCTACTAGCAGTGAGGTTATTGCCCTTTTAATTTAATCCTTTGTCTGGACAAAGTGTACTTCATTTCATGCCATCCTTAATGGAAAGGTCTGAGAAAATGCTCTAATGGAGGGGTTGTACACTTGATCACTTTGCCTCCAGCTGCAAAATCTATAAGTATCCTCAGAGTCTCCAAGGAGCCTCAGCTGCAGCCAAGGGGCTGTTGGCAAGGAGCGGGATGGAGGAGGAGTGGGAATGGGGTCTCTCCCCAAGCCTTCTTCAGCAGGTGGGAAAAAAGCTGAGTGGGTACCAGAAGAAAGCTCCCAGGGACAGCATCTTTCCTTTTGGGTGCAGCCTCTGGATCCCAGTCATCCGTGTCCTCATCAGAATCCAGGAAGAACCCCTGGGAATCTAACTACATCAAGATATAAGCCTGAGCACCCACACTGGCCATCACCCGTGTCACCGTCACCACTGAGCCCCTGAAATGTAGCTGTTCTAATGGGTGAACCCAGCAGTAAAGTGTACACCATGTTTTAAGATCGTGTGGAAAGTGAATAAGTATCTCATATGTCATTTGATGGTATGTTATACATATTGAATTGAACTATATTATAACTGCGTTAACTTGGAAAGAAAGAACAGAGGACGGGACTGAATAGAGGAATAGACAGAGGAGTTATATCAGGAAAGTCAGCTTTCAATCGTGTGTGTGTGTGTGTGTGTGTGTGTGTGTGTGTGTGTCTGTTCGGGAGCATGAGTGGAGGAGGTTCAAGGACTGAGTGCATCATACAGTAGGCAGCATGGCAGGCCTTGCAGGAGAGGAGCCTCCCTTCAAGTTTCAAAGTAGTTTCCTTAGGAGAGACGATTGCTGTGTTTAGCATGACAGGAATCCTGAAGGAAAGAACCTTCAAGTCCATATAACAAAGTGACCTTTCTGAGTCCTGGGTTTCTAGGGAACGGTGGCAAGTTCCCCCTTGTCACTTAGCCTACATTCCAGGAGGCAGGTACTGATTCAGACGAGTCCTGGACCGCGGAGGGTATGCGAGGGGCTGGGCTGCATCTCTGCAGGTTCCTGCCAGTTCTTTGTCCTACGGGACAGACTGCAGGGCTACGTGACCTGATTTCTGCGACGGAGAGATAGAGGGTTTGTGATCTAACAATGATTAACACCACCTGACTTCATGTCCTTTTGATGTGGCCATGAAAACACTGAGAAACACATATGCAGCATTGATCTCTGGTTGCACAGGGCGGTGCAATAATGGACAAGCGCGGCTGAAACAACATAATTTGGTGCTGACCAAGTTTCTTTTAAAAGGATCCAATGAAGGAGCAAAGGTAGCAGCTTCTGGATGCATCCCGTTTTTACACGGTCTGTGATGTGCTATCACTTCCTGAAGGGTCACTCGCCCACTGGAGCATGCGGCTCTGGCAGACCTTGTTCCCGCTGTCCCCCACCCCTTCCCTCTGCCTTGCTAAAAACCATTAGATCACATTTCTAAAGCTAGCCACCAAGGTCTATTCCCTTATTTGGTCACTTAATTCTCTTGAAAGGCTGACTACCAAAGCCCGGCAATCAAAAACCCCATTTGGTTCACTGATGAACATGCCCCAATAAAATTAAGCACCTCATCCTAACACGGGGCTTCCCCCTTTACCTTTATAAACTGCTATTTGCCCATGTGCTATGTCTGTCTCCTCTCTCTCCAGGACAAACACCCCTTTCCCCCTTTCCCTTCTCTCTGTTCCCTGTCTCCTTTACCTCCGCATCCTAGCGGGTTCTAACACAGACCTCCCTTCTCGGCCTCTTAAAAATCACAGCTGCGTGCTCATTAGCTGCTGTTTTCTGCCTGAGTCAGAAAGCAGCCACTTGACTTTTCTTCTCTGCTTAATAAAGGACCTCTCTGTGGAACAGGTGTTTGGGTGAGGCCTGTGCCTAATCTGGGGTCTGGGAGGGAGCCCCCATTGTTCGGGATCCCCTTCACTTCCTTAAACTGGATAAGGACTGGATGGAATGTTTGTCGGTTTCCAGAGCTGGGGTTCTAGCTGCACTAGAATCTACCCTTCGTTTTAGGAAGGGGAGAGGGGGAAAGGCAAGAGTGAAGCCCAGGAGGCTTTCAGAACATGTTTCAGTGAACACAAGTCTGTTCTCCTCCACTCAGCGCTTCTGAGCACAGTACTGCAGAACAATCTGAAGCTCGCATGCTAATTCAGCCTGTGCCTGCTGAGTGCAGGAGTCTGTGTTCTTTATGCAGCAGCCTCATCTGTTCCCAGCATGTGCCAAGCATGAGAAACAATCAGAACCAAGTGTCTAGGCCTTTCTGATCAGACAACTTGTCACTGTGCAAACTCCCCACTACATCTAGCCCAGACTCTTGGGAACTTGAGCAGGCAGGACACCTCTGAGTGTTTAAATTGCCCGGGGTTGCAATTTCAAACCAAAGATGAGCAGCATAAACTCAGTCAATGGAAAGTTAGCCGTATCTTCTCTGCTTGCATAACAAACCATGCCTCTCAGTATCCCCAGTGCCCAGCATCAAATATCTGAGTGTGAAGGCCATGGAAAGCGTGGTATTGCCCAAACCGTTATTACCTTTGTCCAGTCTCACAACGTTAAAGTTAACACCTTCTTTGGCAAGCCAGAAGCACCTTTCTCTAGTCAGCTCTGTGCGTGACCTAGGCTTATAATTCCCTTCAAAGCACTTTGACATATACTGTGGGATAGTGCTCTTGTACACTGTAAAGATTTGTCACTCATAGTAGTTTAATAAAATGCTGATTGACCGGTAGTCAGGTAGGAAGTACAGGTGTGACAACCAGACTAACAGAATTCAGGGAAGAGGAAAGGCAGAGACAGAGTCACCAGCCAGTTACGGGGGGGAAGCAAGATGAAAACACCGCACTAAGAAAAGCTACCAAGCCATGTGGCTAAGCATGGATAAGAATTATGGGCTAATTTAAGTTGTAAGAGCTAGTTAATAATAAGCCTGAGCTAATGGGAAAACCAGTTTATAATTACTATAAACCTCTGTGTGTTTCTTTGGGACTGAACAACTGCAGGATTGGGCAGGACAGAAACACCCGTCTACAGACAAGGCTGAATATTTGAAAGGGGGCAACTCTGTCATACTGGTTTCATCTGGTTCACCTGGGCTGTCCACCTTCCAGGTGACAACTGTACCTGAGATGGGCTTCTGAAAGGATGGAACTGTATGCAGCTCTGTAACTTGGAGGTGTATTAAAATGGAGATATAAAACATAAATCCAGCTAAGTATGCTGGAGTATATCTGCCATCCCAATCTCAATGGCTGAGGCAGTGGGATTTCAAGTTTGAGGCCAGTCTGGGCTATTGGACTCTATCTGGAGACATGAAAACACCAAAAATAGAAAAATATCCAGGTGTGGTAACACACACCTTTAAACCCAGCATTTGGAAGACAGAGCCAGTCAGATTTATGTGAGTTTAAGTTTCAGGACAGCCAGGGCTTGGCAGTGAATCCCTGCCTTAAAAAAAAAAAATATATATATATATATCAAATATTGTTTTCAAAACTGAGATTTCTTCAACTGGACCTTGTGATTTGAACAAGAAATATCCCCATAGTCTTAGGAATTTGAACTATCATGGCACTGTTTGGGAGGGTTAGGTGCTGTACATCACTGGGGTTGGACTTTGAGAGCAAAGAGAATCCCCTGCTTCCAGTTTGCCCTCTGCATGTGCTTTACAGTTTAAGATGTGTGCCACGGGAATACAGCCGGCTTCCATGGCTCCCAGCCGCGATGGACCCTTCAAGACGTGTGCCCCAGGGCTACAGCCGGCTGCCATGCATGACTCCCAGCCGCCATGGACCGTTATTATCCCTCTGGAAACATAAGCCAAAACAAACTCGTTCTCCCTTAAATTCCTTGATCATGGTGTTCTATCACAGCAGTGGGGACGTCACTAACACAGACCACAGAACAACGTTTACACACTTCACAGTCATTATCACACTGAGCGATAATCATTTGGTGTGTGCACACATCATGCTGAGAACACAATACCCTGACACAGCATCTGGGAATTGAGAAAAATGAAGGACCAAGAAGACCCTCTAACCTTGTCCCTACTTTCTCTCCTCGGATAGTGTATCATAAGACCCTCGTCCCGGGGGCCTCTTGCTCTATACACTGAGACTTAGAGAAACCTGACTGAATAGACAGACCTCCCTAAAGTTCCCCTGTTTTTTATGTTTTTGTCCAGTTATACTTTTACAAAATATCTGTTTGGTTTTTTTTTTATGGAACCTGAGCATAAAAACACACAGTCTGTGGCTGGACAGATGGCTCAGTGGGTAAGATCACTTGGTATAGAAACATGAAGACCTGAGTTCAGGTTCTGGCACTCATATTTAAAAAAAAAATCGCAGGTGAGATTGAACATGTCTGTAACGCCAACACTGGGGAGTCAGGCATCAATGGAGCTTGCTGGCTTCCGCTTAGCTCTAGGTTCAGAGAGAAATCCTGGCAAAAAATGAACAGAGTTGAGAGGGACAGAGCAGGACACTCGGAGTCTTCCTTTGGCCTCCTCCAGCACTTGCACATGCCACATGCACACACACAGCATGTGTACACGCAGCATGCACACATGCAGCATTCACACACATAGCATGCACACATGCAACATGCATACACACAGCATACGTACATACATGCAGCATGCACACATGCAGCATGCATACATGTAGCATGCATACATGCCCATTCACACATATACAGTACTTCAATTCCCACAGGGCTCTGAAACTTCTTTTCTGAAGGTTTCTGTGTCCTGTAAAAGTTTGGCTAAATGACATGCAGTGTTTTGGTCTTTTTTGTTGTTTTGTTTGTTTGTTTGAGTCAGGGTTTCTCTGGGTAACAGCTCTAACTGTCCTGGAACTCACTCTGTAGACCAGGCTGGCCTCGAACTCCTAGAGATCCACCTGCCTCTGCCCCCCGAGTGCTAGATTAAAGGTGTGTGCGCCACCACGGCTGCTGTGCTTTTTCCCTCCCAGTCTTTTGTCACAAGAGCGTCAGCCGTGACCATTGTCAGAAGACTGCATTATTTTCTTCCCATTCTCAGGAATGGCTCACTTCCAGACTGTCACATTCTTCAGCTCAATGAATTTCAAATGCTCTAATGTGCCTGGAGAGCACTCTTGATAGAAGTTCAAACAAACTAAATAAGCATAAGACACATTTTGGCGTGGTGATGTAATCCCATCTGGGAATTCTTTTCTACTGCTCCCTGTCAAGCAGTGATGGTCAGAGGACACAGTTTTGTCCAATGACAATTAACAGAAGTATTATCATGTTTCCCCACCCCCAGAAAACAGACTAGACTGGCCTGTGTCTTCCCCTAAAACCCATCTTACTTCCTCTTCTTCCTGTACTGGCTTTGGAGCCTCATGGCAGGACATGTGCAGCAGCCGTCTTGCAACCATGAGGTTACACAAACAGGACAAAGCAAAGCATGCTCCAGATGGAAGAGCATCAACAGGAAGCATGCAGCCTCCTGATGGTCTGCCCCTGCCCTGAGTGGTCTGGCTGTTCCTGGACTTCTTTATTAGGGGAACACACAAACGCATGTGCACACACACGTGCACACACGCAAGCACACACACATGCACTCACGCACACACAGTGCACACATGCACACACATACACACACGTACACGCACGTGCACACATGCATACACACGCACGTACACACACGTGCACATACGCACACACACGCACACACACGCGCACACACATGCACATACACATGCATGCACATATTTGTCTCCTATCCTCCACTGTGGTGGTTATAGTTTCTGCTCCTTGCCCTCCATGAGAAGGATGATCTCAGCACACACTCATTTAAAGCACTTGCTGTTTGTTGCACAGTCATCTCCTCGGAGACCATCCGTCCTGCAGGGAAGCTCCTTAAGCAGGAAGGTAAACAACTCAAATGGCTTCAGAAAGTCCCTGAAACTGACCAGATTCGCCAGGGCACTCCCTGCCAGAGTAAGTAATAAAGCTTCAAAAGGTTCTCTGAGACCAGACCAGCTGCCTGGAAGAGGTTTAGGCCAACTGAGGCAGGCCCCTGGAAAGGATGCTCCAACTTGTTGAGCTGCCCACATTTTGTGCAGTGTGCTCCAGGTTCCCGGCTTTGGGAGCTGTCACCCACTCTGGGGTGGCCTTGGTGATGCAGCTTTGAGTCATTTCTGCTCCTGCAAGTGACCTCTCACTCTATTCCTGTAAGTCACCCCCAAACAACTCCTTGGTTCACCAAGTCAGACTCTGGGGGTACCCATGCTTCGGTCTGTTGTGGGCTCCCTCTCTGAGCTGATAAGGTAGATAAGGTGAGCAGACGTGTGTGTGGCATCTCCCGGGAAAAGCTCTGTCACACAGCATTGTTGCTTTGAGTAGAGTATGCAACCACCCAGTCCATGCGACTGCTGACACGGATGAATCGTCAACAAATGGATGAATAAATCTTTTCTAACAAAGGGACATCTAAGGAAAACAGCTATCTGTTAATTTAGAGACGCCTACAACAACCTTCCAGCCACTGTTTCAGCACCTGAAGCAACCTACATTGGTCCTGGAGATTATTCCCATAAGCCACTTTAGAAAAACAGGTCCCGTTGAAGCTGCAAATCCACAGTAAATGGAAGAAGTGGCCCCCAGTGTTGCTGACAGTCTGACTGCCCCATTTCAGAGTACTCTTCTCTAAAGGGTGGGGTTGACAGCTGGGCACCTGTGCCCTTGGTAAATCTTCCTGTTTTCCTCCAGGCTGGTCCTGGCAGCGGCGGGGCAAGTTCAGCCTCAGCAAAGCAAAGGAAGTCACCCATTCCAGGAACGGCTGAGAGGCTTCACCCAGGGCTACTGGGACCACAAGCCCCAGTTCCAAGTGGGAATGATTTTAAGTGGGAGCAAGGAGCTCTCAACCTTCTCAGACTGGATGGGGGAGGCAACAGTCTCCCCAGTCCCTGTCTGCACTGAAAATCCCTGAGACTTGATTTTCCCTTGAAAAGAAAAACGCCTTTGTTGCGAGCTCGGCTGTCTCTTAGGAAGATGTCAGTGTCTGGTTTGGGGGTGTACCTTTTGTACTCGTGTTCAAAGTAGCAGGATGGCTTTGCATCATCTTGAAAGGGAATGCCGCCTGCTCAGCCTGGCCTGGACCGGGTGGTTTCACTTGCAGCCTCATGTGATCTAGCACTGCCTATACCAGCCACTCTCCTGCTTTCGACGTCACTCAGGAAGCACAGGAGCTCAACAAGGTTGAGAGTTTGACCCAGATCACAAAGAGCCACACACACAGAGCCCTGGCTGGACGCTGGAAGTGGCAGGACATCCCGGTGCTGACCCCGCTACCCACACGACAGACTTGACCATCAGGCTCCTGCCCCAAAGCTGGTGTGTGCAGCAGCAGCTTAGGGTACTTACGCTGAGGGGTGTGTTCCGGCTTGTGTCCTCTGGGTCAAAGGCCTCCACCTGATAGATGAATCCAGGATTTGTTCTTTCTATTACATAGAGGTTTAAACCTGTTCCAAGTCAGAGGGAGCAAGAGTGTCTCATCAGATAGGCAACTCCAACCCCAGGCCATCCAGACACTGTAACTAAAGGGAACCAACGAGGGACAGAGATCAGCCAAGACCCAGGGAGAGAAGGCCTGAGCCAAGCTGTTGGAGATCACTACAATGCTAGGTGTCACACCTTCAGTCACATCCTCCACTGGGAGGTGATTTGAGCTGTTGTTAGCAGGAAAGAGGACCAGGATGAGAGGGAAGATAGGAGTCACTCTAGTGCCTCCAGTGTGATTGATAGTTACATTCAGATCCATGTTTTTATGTCAAAGTGAACCAGTGAAACACACATGGACACCAGCAGAAGGCAGTGGGGATGAGGACAAGGGTGGGGTAGGGGTGAGGGCACAGAGAAGGGTGGGGTAGGGGTGAGGACACAGGGAAGGGTGCGGTAGGGGTGAAGACACAGGGAAGGGTGCGGTAGGGGTGAGGACACAGAGAAGG
>LOEQ01000203.1:412493-430112 GCA_001685075.1 Bramus lutescens | reverse complement strand
TTTCGGGATATAAGGTAGCCATGCAGGAGCCAGGCGGGACGAAAAGCAGGCCCGCTCGCCTCTTCGATACAGAATGGCGCCTGCTCTCCCTATCACTACAGGGCGGTGGGTGGTGAACATTCCCAATGCTTTATCGCGAGAGTGGGTTACAGAGCCAAGCCGCTCTCCCTTGTCCCCTCATCATGGTGTGTTGGCCACGCTCTTCTGCAGCTAGAGGGCCCTGGTCAGATACCAGCATCCTGACTTTGGACTCCCGGTCTCCAGAACAGGAAAAAAAAAATCTTTATAAGTCACCCAGTCTCCGGCATGCTGCTATAGGAATAAATGTCAGAGTGAGCCGACTTCCAAGATTAATCTCTCTGTCTTTCCTGTGCTCTCCACCTCCATCTTCCCTCCCCCTCTCCTCTCTGTCTCCATCTCTCTCCTTTCGTTCTCATTAATGGGTTTGAACCCAGAACCTCGCACACACTAGGCTACTACTGTACCAGGGTGCTCTGACCCTAGCCGAAGGACACAGAAGCTAACACCGGGACAGTCGCATCTCGTGATGAAAGTACTCGGCTCTGGTCCTTGACTCTGCTGAACTTCCGTGTGCCTCGGGGGAGTTGCTTTCCCTTCTGCCTTTGTCCCCACGGGATTCTAACTTGGGGAGCCATCCCTGTGCTAGGCGAGCTGCTGACATTTTGTAGCAGAGGTGAGAACCATAAGGGAGAGGGCTTTGTTGAAAGCTGTCTCTATTTAGAGAGGGCTGTATGGAGGAGGTGGTGTGTATCAGGTCTGACCTTGCGAGATCTAGACTGGGTACAAGAAGAGATGGTAGCCACAGGTGTGAATGTGGAAGATGGGACGGGTGACGGTAGAAAGGGAACGGGTCGTCTGGCATCTTCAGAGAGCCCATCTGGGTATAGTTATCCAGAGCTGGGCCGGCTGTTCTGTCTATGGATAATGAGGCAAAATACCACATCATAAGCAGGGACTGTGAGCCCAATGGACCAACTTCAAAGCTCAGTTTCCCCTCATGTGGTTTTCCATGCCTCAGTTTCCCCATCTGTGACACAAAGATAACAATAACACCTGGCTTCACAAGGCCACTGAGAAGCTTGAGTGAGCTGATTTGGGGGTTGTGATCAACACCATCTGACAGTAAGAACCTTGTGTAAAGGTTGACTTCCCCCCTGGGTAGCAGAAACTGGTGGGGAGCACACATCCAGCTGGCCAGTAGACAGTCCAGTCCTCCTCCTTTATCCACCAGCTTCCTGCTCAGCCTGGCGCCTCCTCTGCTTCCTGTTAGATGGATCTTTGCCTTTCCTTTGCTGTCCCTCTCCTTGGGAACTAGCTGGGACACTGTAGGAAGCAAGTACCCTTCTCACAAGCATCCGAAGTTTACATCTCAGAACCAAGGGATCGCGCGGCTACCAACACAAATGGAAAAACTGTCTGGTCTCACCAGCATTTACAAATGTTTACAGATCTACCTCTTGCAGAGCTGTTTTTGGTATTCTACTTGTCACGGCAGCTGTAGGTTGGTGAACAATGGGGCCGGCGGAGTCAGGGAAAGGAAGGGGCTCTCCTGAGGCACTGCGTGGGAGTGGGGAGCTTCAGTTTGGCTGCAGAATTCTGGAGTGAAACAGTAAGTTTGACTCTGTGTATGTGGGCTTCAGCTTCATCCTGAACAAAGCTGAGCAGAGTTTAGGATCCATAGCGCTCCGAACAGTTAACAGGAAAAGAGTGGAGTCAGACTAAGGCATGGGAGGCTAGAGAGGCAGGCACAGGCCTCCACAGGACCTTGGAGAGCTCCTGGGTACCTGTTGTTCCTCCCCTGCCTGGTCACTCTTCGAGGACAACCCCCACCCCCTGGGGGGAGGGCATGACTAGCCCTTTAAGGTTGAGGAGAATCTCTGCTTGGCAGTAGTGGGTTCTAATCGTGAATTAATAGCTCAATAAATCTGTGTTTTTGTTTTATTCATTGAGAGCTCCAGCTCTAGACGACCTGGTTTCCAGTCACAACTCAGGTATATGTTAGCTGTGCAAGCTAGGACCAAGCACTCAGCCTCTCTGTGCTTCATTTTCCTCGTCTGTGGATGGAGACAGTGTTAAAACTACAACCACGGTACCTTGATGACTTCAAGAGCGGGAGTGTGTGAGTCATCTTCAGTGGCGTCCAGAGTGTGGGATACAGTCTGTGAGTATTAGGGGAGCAGACNGGCCAGGCGTCAAGAATACATAGGCAGGGCAGCTGAGTCTCAGAGCCAGCATCTGGTCCTGGGAACTTTGGTGGGATGATGGGGTAAGATTGGCTAAACCCACCCTTGAGTAGAGAGACACTGGGCTCTACAAGGCAGCTGTGGGCCCCTGATCTTCCCCCTTCTCTGAAGCTCCCCTAGTGATGCAGAGGATGAGCTACATCTAAGAATACTGGTATACACCTCAGGGAAACAACTGAGTCTCGATCAGGCAGGCCTGATCCCAGTGTGTCCCACAAGGACCCCAGGGACCCACAGCGGAGCTGACTCTACGCTCAGAAGGCTGAGGAGGAGGATGCTGAAGGCCAGCATAAAGATGTCTTCAGGTTGGCTCTCCCTAGAGGGGAAGTGAAAACTTTGGTAAAGACTCAAATGACAAACTAGACAACAGAGCAACCGTGGCATAACACTCGAGTCTGAGGAAACACGCACATTGCGGGTCTAGACACTGAGACTTCTGCTTACGCGTGGGTGTGTGCCTTTCATATTAGAAATACTTGTTTTTTCAGAATGTCCTCTAAAAAGTCACAGCATCACAGCAGAGTAGACTCCCTAGGTTCAAGGTCACCAGAACTCCAAATGTCAAGATTTACCTCCTGCCTTCCAAAGAAAAGGGTCCGCCCCTGCACACTGCCACCCACTAAAACATGAGGTCAGAACGTGTTATTTTAGGACTGCTGAAGAAGGGAAGGAAAGGCCAAAGCCTGTCGGGGCATCTAGCACGGCCTGTCTGGGGTCCCTTGGCAAAAGGGAACTGAGAGCCGTGGTGGAGGAAAGGGTTTCTGGAATGCTCTGCAGTCGGGGAGCAAGAGCCAGAGGCTGCTCACCTCAAAGTCAGTCCCTGATAGTCTGTTCACCCTGAAGGCTTCAGTGAAGGGGCTTGGGTTGACGACCATGGGAAATCCTGGCATCACCGGCGACAACGATACTGATAAATTCACAGAAAACTCATGCACCAAAGTCGTAGGCGGCGCATTCTCTGCCACGGTGCTTGTGGCAGGCAGGTGGATCAGGTGCAGTGCCTCTCCTGCAGGTTTAAACAGAGACAAGGAGACATAAATACACAGCTGTTGGCTTCATTGCTCGGCCTGTGATTTCATTTCGTGGCAACAAAGGGGACTGGTCATTTCCCGAGACTGAATGCTTTCTAGGCACTGAAAAGTGAAAATGTGAAATCTTCTGGGAGCCAAAGAAACAGCCAGACCAAACAGCCATGAAATCTCCTGCCGCTGGGGAACAAAGGCTCTGGTTCTCCCTCCTCCCTCCCAGCCTTGTGAAGAGCCAGGAAAGAAAACTCTTAAAGGCCTTAGCATTGTAATGATGCCTTCTCTCTTGCAGGGGCCCAGAAGATTCTGGAAGTGTGTTTTCCTTCTTGGGGCAATGTTGGATTTATGAGGTCATGTGAGAACTGAGTGTGCATGACTAGAGACTCCAGAATCATGGGGGATTTCTCCTTAGCCATTACCAATGTCAAGGGCAATGGATGATCTGTTGCTGGAGGCTGTTCAGGGACTTCCTGTGGAGGATCAGTCAATGTGATTAATACTGATTTCACAGAGGAGAAAATGAGAGAGTCAGGAGGGCACATGGATCACTTTGGACATCATTTAAGGGGGCACATACTTCACCTAGGAAAGACGGGGGACATTCTAAGGTCCCCATGATACCGTGCCAGACTTGACCACTTCAGAGGCTGTATTCTCTCATGTTTTTATAATCTTGCTAACTATAGTGAGCTGGGGCTGTGTGGTGGTTTGTATAGGAATGGCCCCCATAGACTCATGTATTTGAATGCTTGGCCCATAAGGGGTGGTACTACTAGGAGGTGTGGCCTTGTTGGAAGAAGTGCGTCACTGTGGAGGTGGGCTTTGTGGTCTCAGATATGCTCAAGCTAGGCCTAGTGTGGCAGTCTACTTCATGTAAGAGGTGCCCTGTCCTTCTGGTGACCTCTTCTCAGGATAAGGTCACATGCCAGGATCATGCAAATGAAGTAAAAAGCTTGGAAGCCTTCACAGGAGACACTGACAATAAAGGGAGCCGTGGTACAATGTCAGTGCCCCATTCCCCAGATCCCCTGCCAACAAAGAAGTAGTCACCATGGTAGCAATTGCAATAATCCAGTGGCCAGGGTCTGTGTGCTGAAGTGAGATAGTGCTTAGAGTATTAACCCTCATCCCTCAGGTCCCTCAGGTAAGATTGATGGATATCCTAAGGCACCCTGCTCAACGCGACGTGCCCAGAGGTGAGCAGCCAAGTTGTAGCAAAGAGTTCAGAGGCTCAAAGCCAACTCTTCTCCCCAAGACACCTCATTTCCATCCTGGCCTTCCAGAAGGTTCTTTTGGAGTCTGGTGAGCAGGCAAGAGGCTTTAATAGACTATGACTTTCACATGTGTCTTAATTAAGAATCAAATTAGAATTGCTGGCATCTAACACATGGAAAAGAAGAGGCAGGTAAAGATAGACTGGCAGACACAGAGCCGGCTGCAGCATCTTGACACATGGAACGCTTGTTTCCCATGAATCACAGCCTTTTTGGGAATGGGCTTCTGGAGCCTTCTCCTGAGATCTAGTGTTGAGACAGTTAAAGCCTTCTTCGCTTCAATTACTGACAGGAAGCTGACCACCCTGGGCCCCCAACACCATGCAATAATGCATGATCTGTTTCTCTAAAGTATAGCTCTGATTCTGAGACACAGTCTGCCCTCCCCTGAAACTATCAGCAAATGCTCCTTCAGGGACAGTAAGATGGGATCCGTGGGTAAAGATGCTGGCCATGCAGGTCTGACGACCTGAGCTCAATCCTGGGAACCCACATAGAGGTGGGAGGTGAGAAGCGGCATGTGGAGGTCAGAGGACCGCTTTGCAGAGTTAGCTCTCTAGTGTCCTGAGCTTTCTGGGCCGTACCCCCACCACATGTGCACTAATGACAAACACACAAGCGAGCTGTCCTTCATCTTCTCCATCAGCCACAGAGGGCGGAGGAAAACTGTTCTGTGGAGCAGAGACCTGAAACAGGAAACTTTTGGCTTCACTCGTGCTTAACCCTGTGACTTAACTGGACCCTGGTCTTCTGTGAGACTCCAATGTCAACTCTGTTGTGGCACTGGAGCTACCCAAATGGCTGCTAATCACCCCCAGGAGCATAACGACAAGATCTACAATTCTACAGTCTGTTTCAGGGGGGGAAATGCTGTAGAGCAAAACCACAAAGGATACTCATCATGCTGAAGGCTGCCTCTTCACAAGAGGTTCAGAGCCAGGGCCAGGCTCCCGGTGTCCCTTTTCCCCTAGGGCTTTGGAAGGACACCCATTGAACTACAGATGCACACACAAATACATCTTCGCCCATTTGGCAAGCAGTAGCAGAATACCACCAATCAGGAAATCCACAGACTATGAGTTTCTTTGACTTATGCATGCTGGGAGGTCCTCATCAAGGGTTTATACATGGTGAGGTCCTTCTGGCTGCTCAAGAATATGACTTTTTAAAATGAGAAGGGTTTAGCTTGATGTTTGTTTCAGATAGGATCTTGTTTTGCAGCCCAGGCTGTCCTGGAATTCACTAGGTAGCCCAGGCTGACCTCAAATTCATGGCAGTTCTCAATAGGGCAGGGCATAGTGAGGCATAGTGAGGCGCGCAGACCAACACAGCCTTTTCTCGATAGCTACAAGCAAACGTGATGGTCAGAATCTATACTGAGGACTACTTCTTTTCAACTCTTCCCCATGGATGCAGTCAAGAATTTGTCTCATTTCTGTTCTCTGGCTTTGTGAGCCATTGTCAGAATGTCACATGATCATTTCCCAAACAGAAACTTTCACTTTTCCTCATCTTGGTAGAAGAATGGGGGGAGGCCGTGTCAAGCACAGACATGTGGTAGGCAGGAAATCTGAGCTCTACATTTGCTGATGGTTCACCAGAAAAAGTGAAAGACACAGACGCATGTGTGCCGGACTCCAAAGAGATGATGAGCAACTCAATTCAATACACAGTGGATGTCATCGTGATCATGGCGGCCCACAGGGCACTAAGAGATGTATAAAGTCTGACACCGTTAAGCTGACATTGCAGCTGCAGAGACGGGACAGATCCTTAGAACATGTTGAGCACTTGGGCATTGTGTTGAGCCACTGGCACAGAAAACACAGAGAGGAAGGGCCATTCCAGGGTGCAGTGGGAAGAGACAGGGTCACCACCTCTCAACCCAAACAGTTATAGCTCAGAAACTCATATTTCTGGGGAACCTTCAAATGTTTACCTCAAGTAAGCACCTGGACTGTTCATGGCCTACTTTAACTCTGTAGATCTGCCCTCCATGGGCTAAAGCCTCAGGGGAAGCGGGCTCAATATGAGGAAGCCCAGTTATTATTTTGTTTATTAGCAGATCAAAGAAGAAAACCAAATGTTCATTTTTATGGATCTTGGAAAAGCATTTTGATTTAAAAATCCATTTTGATTTAGAACTAATAATCCAAATAAAACCATCTCTTAAATGGAGAAAACATTTCTGCCTTAGACCAAAAGCCAGCTAGCAGACTGCCTTGGGGTACAGAAACAGGAGCGAGCACTTTTCTCATTAGCTCTAAACGGTCAACAAGGACGGGCTGGCAGTTCGGCAAGAGAAAGAAATGGCACATGAAGCCATCAGAGCAGAGGGCTACCCATGTTCGTTCTCTTTTCCTGCAAGTGCATTCAAATCCAAGGGGAAACCGTTAGCCAGATAGGGAGACAAAGCACTAACCGGCATCCATACATTGTATGACAGTAAGCTAAAAGAGAAGATTTTATTTACAAACGTAAAGAAAGAAAAATAACTACCCACAAATCCTGAGATCTGAATGTAAATACCCACATACATGTAGCTAACCTACCCATGAGGGCAGCAAAGGAATATTTGAGCAAATATCAGAACTCTGGTTAGGGGACGCAGGCAAAAATAGTCACACTTCCGTTTGCCAAGCATTTACCCTGTTCCAGGTCCTTCTCTCAATGTCTCACGTACATAACTCATCAAAGTCGCAAATTATCCCCAAGTTAACATGAGTGAATTCCATTTATCACGCATCTATTATTTACTCAGAATATAATATTTAATTTAAAAGTCTTAATTTCAATAATCCAAACTGAAAATATTCTTTAAAAATGATACAAGACTCTGTGAGTTTGAAGCCAGCCTGGTCTACAAGAGCTAGTTCCAGGACAGGCACCAAAGCTACAGAGAAACCTTGTCTCAAAAAAAAAAAAAAAGATACAAGCTTCTTGAGGGATGGCTTAGGGGTTGGGAACACTTGCTGCTCTTCTGGGGGACCTGGGTTCCATTCCCAGCACCTAATATGGCAGCTCATGGCTGTCTGTAGCTCCAGTTCCAGGGGCCCTGACACCATCACATCTTTAAAAAATAATAACCCAAGACTCTTGAATGGGGAAGAGAGAATATAGGAAGTGTCAGGTAGAGTCTTGGGCCTATCAGGATTGGCCTTTGTTCCTGGGGAGACAGTTGCCCCTCCATATCTGTTTCTGGGAAGGAGGACTTGCCAAGTCAATGCCTTGAAGGAAAACTGTCACAAAAATTGACTTGATGTGCGGACACAGCTGGGCTCTGAGAAGCTCTTCCCCACCTTGGTTCTCAGATCCTTGCACAGGCTACAGGAGTGAGGCTTGGACAAACCTGGGTTCTGTGGTGGTTCTCTAAGTGCACCCCAGGGTGCAGGCCACCCCAAACCAGCTGCTTCTAAGTGCCTTTGCTCTAGGACCCCTGGTCCCAGGGCACAGGTCACCCCAAACCAGCTGCTTCTAAGTGCATCCACTCCAGGAACCCTGGCCCCAGGGTGCAGGCCACCTCAAACCAGCTGCTTCTAAGTGCGTTTGCTCTAGGACCCCTGGTCCCAGGGCACAGGTCACCCCAAACCAGCTACCCCTAAGTACGTCTGCTCCAGGACTCCTGACCCCAAGATGCTGGCCACCCCAAAGCAGCTGCCTGTCACTCCTCACAGCCAACAAACCTTCACAGGAGTGCAGCCTCACAGTGGCCAAGTCCTCTTTGGGGGCATCCTCACGAAATGGTGTCCAGCAACACAGGCAGGCCAAGCAAGGCTTTATAGTGCACAGAGCTCCTACCTGAAGTGACTCCCAGGACAACAAGGACAATAACTGCCCCCCGCATACTGGATGGGTCCCTGTGTGTGTGGCTATCCAGGATCTTCATAGAGCAATCTAACCCACATCTATTCCAGATACTGCAATCTTCCTTCCCCTCATGACCTGGTTGCCAGGCAGGGAGTCAAACAGGCTTGGCTGTAACTAAAGGAGACGCTAAACACCGTGGCCTGTTTGTTCTTTGATGGCCTATGTGTGTGATAACTTGCTGTCCAACAGGCCAGCTAGTTAGCCTAAGGTCTGTCCCCAAAGTCCTCATGCAGATGTCTCCACAGAGAGCTCAAGAGAAGTCAGAAGAGCAAAAGGGATACATTGAGATGGTGGCTGCATGTCCCTGTCATGAACACGGTGGTCTCAACCTCCCTGTAACCAACCAGGCCTGCTGTCATTTGCCCAGTCAGAGCTGCAAATGAGCGGTCTCTACTGACTGAATTGAGACTAGTAGGACTCAGACCTGCAACTCCCTGAAACTCAGACAATCACTAAGAGCTGGGACCCAGTGTCTCTGTGAAGCAGACACCTGGGAGATGTGGCCCTTGATACTGGTTAGTTACTTTGTGTGTTACTATAACAAAAACCTGGCATAAGCCGCTCAAGGCAGGACAGGCTGGTCTTGTCTCACAGGTGGAGGGAATGGTCTTCTGGGGAGGGGGGCTTAGGAGCAACTTCAGGCAGCTGGCACGCTGCAGCTGTAGTCAGACAGCATGCGAGGAACGCTGGCGCGCAGCTGGCTGACTCCCTTTTATCTAATCTGCAACCCCAGCCTGTGTAATGGCACCATCCATATTTAGGGTAGATTGTCCCACCTCAATGAAGCAATTTAGAAACTAGCTCACAAACACACTCGGAGGTGAGCGTACGAGGTCAGCTATCTCAGACACCATTTACCTCCACGGGCCCTCCCGCAGCCCAAAGGCTGGCTGAGGAATATTGGAGTTGAGCTTCTGCCCACTAGGGAGTGGTGTGTTCCTTTACAGGATTTCCATGACTGTGGCAGCACCATGCCAAGGCACAAAGAGAGGTGGGTGAATTATCACAGCCTGGCTCCACCGTCACTCAGAAAACAAAACAAAACAAAACGGGTAGCAGCAGGCTTGGGGAAGATGACTGAGGAGCAGTAAAGAGAGTATTGAGTCAGTGGAAGTACCATCTCCTCCATCCATCCATTTCCCCACCACAGGTGTCTATCTGCTCTGGGGAGGGACAGCCCAGCCCAGATGTGGAGGGGTTGGCCAAACCGCTTGTCAGGGATGGAAGTGGTGTGGAGAATCCCAGGGGTCCTGAAGAACAGGCAAACCTTCATGTAGACTCGGTCAGTCTGAAGGAGTCACAACACATGACAGACTGAGCAGGCAGTTAGAGGAAGGGCCTGGTCCCTTGTCCTTCCTCTCCGCCCAACCCTCTTCCCAAGCCTGGAGGACAGAGAGGAGGTGGCAGGAGCTGTGCAGTCAGCTGCGCCATCCCGGGAGTGAAGGGTGGCAGGAGACGAGACTTGAGTTTAGATTTGTCGGAGCCTGAATGGTGCTGCCATGAATACCTGGGGGACAGAAAGCAATGTGCTAAGGGACAAGAGAAGGAGCATCGAGCCTCACATTTGCAATTCCAGTGCTCAGGCAGGAGGATTGCCAACCTGGGCTACATAGTGAGCGTGGAGGTAGCAGGAGTTACAGAGGAAGACACTGCCCCCAAAACCAGATGAGAGAGAAGGTGAGGGAGGGAGGGGGAAATAGACAGTGTATCAAACGTCTGTCGAAGTAGCAAGGACAGGAGGACCAGGAGCGTTTTGGTCCACTGAGTAGGAGCTGGGCCACAGGAAGTCAAGGCTCAGAGACAGGTGACCTCCTCGGATGCACTGCCAGTCAGGACTCTCCTCAGAAACCCAGGACAGCAAAGCTGGCTCCTCTCCCTGCGTGGTCTCCAAGGGTCCTCTGTATCACTGCCCTGGCCTGCCATCCTCGCTCCCAGCACAGCCTCCTATGGCCTCAGGGCAGCCTACAGGCTTTCAGGCCCATTTCACAAGAGCGTGAGAATCTGATCCTTCCCTTTTCTGCTAAAATATCAAACCACTTTGCCCTTTAGTTAACTTTTCCTGGATAAAGAGAAAGATTCAGAATGCTGGATGGCTTCTGTTTGAAGTAGCTGAATGGTAGAAATCACAGGCTATGCTGCGTGACCTTTCGTATCTCAGTTCCACTTAGGCCTACCTGTAAATCCGGGGAAGTAGGACCTGCTGTCCACTGTTACTGCAGTGGGGAATGGGACAGGGAAGGGAGCTGCTCATAGCACCTCTTCCAACAGTGGCTTACCCCAGGGGGACACCTGCCAGGCCAGCAAGGGAAACATAGTAGGTGTGCAGCATTCCCTGGCTGGCTGAAAGGAGGAATTCACGACAATCCCCAAGTTACCGATTCTCACTCCTTGGTTTTCCCTGTCATGTTAGTTACTGTAAATAATCCATTTCATTATGCATAATTAAAGCTGAAGTGACGGCTCAGATTAAGTTATGGAAAACGTCAGAATAATTAAGGCTTTGAATTAAAGAAACTCACATCTGTTTAATTTTCAGCCTGGCTTCACAGTGTTTTAATGCTGCCCTGTTTACGTTGAGTTCGTGTCCGTTCCGATTCCCCCTCCTCCATCCAGCTTTCCTGAGGCATGGGGGCCACATTTGGGAAGGTTCTGTGTGTTCGCTTGTTTTCTCTTGTACACAGCTCTGTTTCCAGCCCCAGAGTGGACGCCATCGCCAGGCCTTGCCTCTTCTAAAAGCACAAGGTTCGAATGGAGGCCCCCACCTGCTCAGAAGTCACAGCAGCTGCAAAGAACCCTGAGGGCCTTGCTGTCTTGTTACCCGGATACCAAAGTGCTGAGCTATTCCTGTCTCTAAAATCCGTCTCCACAGGAATAGGAACCAGGGACCTCGTAGTCCTGGGCCAGAACTTCTGGGGGCAGGGAGCCTTCTGTAAAGTTCGGGCTGGACCCACACTGGTCAGGCCTTGGAGTTTTTCAAGGGAGTTCCCTGGAGTAGCCCCGATGTCCAGTGTGTTAGCAGTGTTGCCTTCTGATATTTGACTCAGAACCTGGAACACATTTTTCTCCTGTAATCTATATGGGCCTGAAGGAAATAGACAGGAGAGAAACTGAAGCTGTGTGGAGAACATTCAATTGTTCTGCTCCTTTAGCCATTTTGAGGGCGCAAGGTCCGAATGACAGTGAACCTCCTCACCTTTTCAGTTGTGGGACATGCATGCCTGTCCGCCCAGCTTGGAACTCTGGCTTCCAGTAATGTGGACCGTAGGGCAGGACGTGTGGGGTTTGCGCTTCCAGCACCTTGAATCCCCGTCCCCCAGGGCCACACTTGTAACAGGGACAGTACGCGAATGGCGCATAGCGCCAGGCAGGAGTGAAGCATGGCCTAGTGTTCTCACGTCGGCACCGCATCAGCCACGCTTACATAACCACTTCCAGGCAGTCCTCCCAAGCTCTTCCAGGCGAGGGAAGCTTCACATTTCTCTCTTTTTCTTTCTCACTTTTGAGAAAATTTAACTATATATATATATATATATATACACACACATATATATATTAACTATATAAGTGTGTGTGTATAGTTAATTATATTGAAATATATTTATATAAATATACTTATATATTTAAATATTTATATAAATATATTTATTTTATGTCCATTGATGTTTTGTCTGCATCTATGTCTGTGTGAGGGTGTCAGAAGCCCTGGAGCTGAGGAGATGGCTCAGTGGTTAAGAGCAATGGCTGCTTTTCCAGAGGACCCTTGTTTAATTCCAGGATCCGCATGGAACTTGCCATTAATTTACGCCCTAATTTCTTCCTACTTGACAAGGTGCCAGGTGCATAGTTAGTCAGTCAATTGCAGAATTAGTGATGCACTTTGTAGTTGCCTGCTCCTCACCTTTCTCTCTGCCCAGCTCGGTGGGTTCTGTGAGAGAAAGTAAAGCGATTCTGCAGCGTTTCTCCCTTCTGAAACCTAGGAACAACTCCCTCCTACAGCGGCCCTGAGGACTGTGGGAGAGACCAGTGCTCCGGCAGCCCCTGGTATGCCCAGCCCTGATTCAGGGTGGGAGAGTCAGGACATTGGCCTCCCCAAGGCTCAATGCCACCTGACCACAGGGAGTCTAAGTATTTCTGGAACTCTGTGGGCTTCTCGGGTCACACCTTCAGGAAGCCCAGGTCATCCCTATATGGGTTTTTGTTGTTGTTGTTTTCAGAATAGTTTGATGAAGACACATTTCACAGACAATAGATTGCACCCAGCTCAAGTGCACAATCCTCTGTTTTTTATTATATCCACAGAGCCATTTTCACAATCAACTTTAAAACATTTCCATTGTCCTAAAAGAAACCCTCCACTCCTTATCAGCTACCCGTTTTCCTCCAGCTTCTTACTCCCACACACGCCACAGCCACCAATCTATCCTGGTTCCTGTCGGCTTCCTTATTCTGGACATTTCACAGGGAACCATACAGCACATAGGTTCTGGGTTTGTCTTCTTTTGCTGGCCATTATGTCCTCAGGGGCCATCCCGCCTATAGCCTGCCCAGTTGATGTGGGATTCCCCTCTGTATGCTGTGATTACCATTGATGAATAAAGAAACTACTTTGGACCTATAGCAGGGCAGAACTTAGGTAGGTGGGGAAAACTAAACTGAATGCTGGGAGGAAGAAGGCAGAGTCATGGAGAAGCCATGGAGCTGCCATCGGAGACAGATGCATTGAAACTTTGCTGGTAGGCCACGACTTTGTGGCGATGCACAGATTAATGGAGGTGGGTTAAATTAATATCTAACAGTAAGCCAATAAGAAGCTAGAGCTAATGGGTCAAGCAGTGATTTAAATAATACAATTTCTGTGTGATTATTTCTGGTCTGAGCTGCCAAGCAGCCAGAACAACACCCACTACTTCACTCCTTTTTTCTTTTTCTTGTTACTGCCAAATAATATTATTCTGCGATACAGGTTAGCCACGTTCACTTTGTTCACACAGTTAAGCATTTTGCTTATTTCTACTTCATGAAGCTGCCATGAACATTCACACACAAGTTTTTGTTGTTGTTGTTGTTGTTGTTTTCATTTCTGTTGGGGAAATACCATGAGCATAAATGTCAGGTCATATAGCAAGTAAGGAATTATTCTTGTGCACAAATATCTAACTTGCTTTGGAGCCAAGGCAAGTTGGCCTTTGCTGGTCCCTGTTCTAAGCTGAGGGCTCCACATATGTCACCTCTCTGTCAACTTTTCCAGATATCTTTGTACCAGCTGGTCATTTCTCTCTCTCCTCCTCCTCCTCCTCCTCCTCTTTCTTGATGTTTATTTTTTCATTTACCAGAATTTGATTACCTACTGTGTCCCCTTTATGTATAATAAGGTTTAAGTAGAAAAAAAGACAAAAGTTCCTTGTCCAGATGATGGAAGCACTGCTCTTCCGTTGTCCATCCGTCCATCCGTCCATCCATCCATCCATCATCTATGCATCCATGCACCCATCCATCATTCATGCATCCATCCATATATGCATCCATCCATCCAGGCACCCATACATCTATGCATCCATCCATCCATGCACCCATACATCTATGCATCCATCCATCCATGCACCCATACATCTATGCATCCATCCATGCACCTATACATCTGTGCATATATACATCCATGCACCCATACATCTATGCATCCATCCATGCACCCATACATCTATGCATCCATCCATGTACCTATACATCTGTGCATCCATCCATCTATGCACCCATACATCTATGCATCCATCCATCCATGCACCTATACATCTGTGCATACATCACCCATGCACGCACGCACGCATGCATGCATGCATCTATGCATGCATCCATCCATCTATGCATGTATCCATGAATGCATCCATCCTTTGGTGCACACATCCATCCACTGGTGCATGCGTGAGTGTATGTACGATCCACTCATCATGAATGCAAGCATTCATCCATGTAGACAGACAACCATTACTCTGGTATATCTCACTGCATATGAGCAACTGAGCAGGGTGTCATGTCTGTTATTAGTTACTTTAAAGTCACTGTAACCGAAAGAAATGGAAGAAGTTTGTGAAAAACACAGTTTATGTTAGTTCTGCCTCAGAGTGATTTCTGTCTTTCATAGCGGGAAAGACAACATGGTGGAGGGTTTCAGCTTCTGTCCATAGGTGCATGCAAGGGCATCTCATACCAAGAAACAAAGTGTGCAGCAGAACCAGCAGCAGGGGTGGCCTTTAAACCCCGCCGCTGCACCCTAGTTCCACCTGCAGACCCCACTTTCTAAAGAGTCCACAGCCCGAGGAACAGCATAACTAGCTGGCAACGGAGTGTTCACGTGAGCCTGTTGCAACCCACGTGTCCCACCAAGGTCCTCAAACCTAGCCCAGAGGCAAATTTGTCCTAAGCCCACAATTACGGTTAAGTGGACCAAATACTGTGTTCGAGGATGCCTGAGGCTGCAAGAGCATTGACTGAGTGGGGGAGAGGATCGCATTCAGACTGAAAGTATGCGGTCAGAGAAAGTTTCCAGACGCAGAAATGAGCAGGAGAAATGCAGGGTAAAAGCTGCTGAAGGTCGAGAAAGGGCAGCAGAGAGGCCCAGACGGTATGGCTGTCTTGTGATTCTCTGCCAGCTGACTTCTCTCTAGGGACTGCCATTTTTAAGAAATAAATTACTTTCTACAAGCTAATATGTGCACACACTGTAAAATCCCGGGTGTTCAGAAGAATAAACAATGAGAAGAAAGTCTTCTCGTCTTCACCTGTCGCTTGGAGGTGGCCATTGTTAGTCTTGTGAACCTCCTAGAAACAGCCCAAGAATAAACACATGCTCATTACATAGCCGTTATGCTTGTAGAAATGGAGGCTTAGAACTTGATACAAGTTGGGCCATCTGGGGAGAGAAAACCTCAGCTGAGAAAATGCTTCCATTACACTCCCTATAGGCAAGTCTATGGGGGGGGGCGTTTTCCTGATTAATGGTTGATGTGTGAAGACCCAGACCACTGTGGGTGGTGCCACCTATGTTCACATGGTCCTGGATTATTTAAGAAAACAGGTTGAACAAGCCACTAAGCAGCATTGTTCCATGGCCTCCGACTGAGTTCCTACCTTCGGGTTCCTGGTTTGCTTGAATTCCTGCCCTGGCTTCCCCTCATGATGGGCTATAGTCATGATTGGGACAAGGAGGTTAAATAAACCGTTCCTTCCCCCAATCTGCTTCCCTGTCATTGCATAAACGTTCTAATACTCATGGCATTAGAGATGCTTGTTCTTTTTAAAAAGTTCAGGAGGTTTTAATCTTTAAAATGCAGGAGAGAAACCGTAGGGCAGTGTTCTGTATTATTTATGCAGTCCCCCATGGAGAGAAGTTAACCATGTTCCCAGTTCATCTATTACCAACGAGGCTGCAATAACCGTCCTTGAATATGTGTAATGAATATGAGAATATGCTTGCAGATAAAATTCCTTAAAAATGAAATTGTTGAATAGAAGAAAACGTGTATGTAACTTTTTGATGTATGCTATCAAAGTATTCCTTAAAGATGCTGCTCCGACATTGGTCCATATTAATGGCATGCACAAACACAGAAGAGGCCCCAGACCCTAATAATACCATATTATCAAATGTTTTACCTGTCTGTTAGGTAAAGAAAAGAAAAGTTGAAAAGACACATGGAAGAGGGCAGACAGAAGGGGGCTGCCTGTACTGTCCCTTCCTCAACCATAAGCAGGCCGCTATGTAGAGAATTAGAATCAGACTTTAGACCTGATACGCAGTACCAGAATTAACAATGGAAGAATTAATATAATAATGACCTAGTACTGAAAGTGACTTATGGATTCAAGGCTGTCACCATCAAAACCCCAACTTTTCACAGAACTGGGAAAGAGCAAAGCTGGCAGAGGAGAGGTTGCAAGTGTTTAACATAAGGAAACGATAAATGTCTGCGGAGACAAATGTGTTTAGTGTTGTCAGGTCAGAGACACTCAGTACTGGGGCTCCTCCAGCTCTTCTGACCCACCCTAACCCTCTCCAGCCCCAGGGCAGGGCTTCCCTTTCCAATATAACTCAGTCATGTTAGCCACGCTGTCTCGCCTCTTGCTCTTGGTCTTTTGCCTCCTGACTGGCTCACTCTTGGCTCCTCTCTTGGTCCACTTGTTCTCTCTCCTCTCTCTTTTCTCTGCCTCACTCACACCCTCCCCTCCCCCCGCCATTGGCCTGGTTCAATCTGGACCCTTCCAGATACCTCTGACTGAACTCTCCCTCACGTAGACAGTAAAACCTCAACCATACCTGGGAGCAGTCACTTCCTCATTTTCATTTAAACTGTGACTTGTAATACATTGTACAATACATACACATGTCAAAAAATTGCATGGTAGTCTCCTAGCATGCATAATTTTTATATATCTATGTACCAGTTAAAGATAAATTACAAATATTAACACATTAGTATAGAAAATGAGAGGAGGAAGGAGATGCCACTAGACAAAATGGCAGTAGTTAAAAAATTCTTTTCCTCTGATTTATTTTATGTTTTTATATGTAAGTTTTTTTGTCTGTGTGATATATGTACCTTATGATGGCGCCAACAGAGGTCAGAAGACAGTGTTGGATTCCCTGGAGTTGGAGTTACAGATAGTTGCTAGTGGCCATGTTGGCCATGTGGGTGCTGGGAACCTCTGGGCTCTCTGCAAGAGAAACTGTTGGTCAAAGGAGAAGCACCCACATTCTAGAGCCAGGGCCCCCCACCCTCCACCCTACCTTCAGTGACTCAGCACAAGCAGCCCCATCGTCACCAGCAGCCAATGTGACACATTCCCATTGTGTCCATGATCATGTGTGTTCCCTATGCGACCCACACCGCCTATAGAACCCAGAACATGAGGCAGTCCATGGCCCCACACATGAACTGCACACACCCATTGCCAAGGACTTTCAGAAGCTCCACCAGGCTCTCCTTCAAGCCCTGGTACTACCCCTGAAAGGCATAACCTGTCCCTTCTCCCTCGATGTAACAGAAAGAGAAGGATATGCCCTTGGGGGTCCTAGGCCACCAGATGAGAATTCCTTTGCACCGTGCATACCTGTCAAAAATTATTAGACCTTACCACCTGATGTAGGAGGGTCATCTGTCTATGTGTTGCTTTCATTGGTTAATAAAGAAACTG
>LOEQ01000203.1:397557-409008 GCA_001685075.1 Bramus lutescens | reverse complement strand
CTATCTATCTATCTATCTATCTATCTATCATCTATCTACCTACCTACCTACCTATCTATCTGTATCTCTATTTATGAATCTCTATGTATTTCTATGATGTGTCTCTATGAATCTCTATATGTAGCTCTGTGAATCTTCTATGATGTATCTCTACAATATATCTCTATGTATTTATGTTTCAGTGTATCTATTTATTCATCTTCCTTTCTCGCATGCATCCAACTATCTACCTATGTATCTATTTCTGTGTATTCATCTGTTTTCCATTTTTCTTCTGTATCTGCCTGCCATCTATCCACCTCTGTCTACCCATCCACCTATGTGTTTATATCTTTATACCTATATAGCTACATGTCTATCTGTCTGCACACTTAATGGTCTGTTATTTCTATTTCTCTGAAGGCCCCAACTATTACAGCCATATTCTTAAGTGAGGTTCAGAAGTGTTAGGATTTCATTGTATCTTTTGGGGGAGGCACAGCTAAGCCACGGGAGAAGCTGTGTTGATTACTTTTCTTATCACCCTGACAAGGACGACATAAAGGATGGAGAATTTATTCAGGCTCATGGTTCATGAGGGGTTGGCGTGATGGCTGGGACTGTCTTGGTCTAGAACAACAGGACTTTGCAGCCGGTTTCCTTACATTTCAGCAGCTGACAGGGAAGTAGAGAGCTTAGGCTGAAAGCAGAGTTGACTCTTAACCCTCCCTCGTCCACCTCTTCAGCCCTACACCTGCTAATTAGACCCCAGGTCCAAAAGATTCTCAGGCTCCCAGAGCAATACCATCAGTTAGAGACCAGGTCATCAAACGCTTGTATCTGTGGAAGTGACTGTTAAAGTGACTGAGGCCATGTGTGTGGTAGGCGTGGGGTGATATGTGGGGCCTGTTGGAGAGCATAGTTGTCCCACGATGCTGTCAATGCCAATAAACACCACCTTACATTGTTACTACAGTGAGGGCTCCTATTCCTCCCCATCCTTGGGATGACCTCTCAGTTCCCATCGGTGTGTTTCCCTCTGTTTATCTATTTACCGCTTGTCATTTCTTTCTTTTGTTATTAACACTGGGTCATTTTCCCATGATTGTTTTCTCACAGTCTGCATTTTGTATCTACCCCAAACACAGACACTACCTCTTGCCTCTGTGACCTGTATCCCTTCAAGAATTCGGTCATCCAGGGGTGGTGGTGTAGGCCTTTAAGAGGCAGAGACAGGCTGATCACTGTGACTTTGAGGACAGTCAGGGCTACACAGAAAAACCGTGTCTCAAAAACGAGAGAGAGAGAGAGAGAGAGAGAGAGAGAGAGAATTCCAAGGTCTAAGGTCTTCCTAGCCCAGGCCTTTGACATACTGTTGTCTCTCTGTCTGGACTTTGGATGTCTCCTCCACCTCACGCCCACGCACCCACGCACATGTCCTTGGACTCGCTTCTTTCCATTGTTCCTTCCTTAAACAGGGCCTTCCTGACTCCCCATTCCTGAGCGTGCCCGCACACCCTTCGCTGGTTCTTACTCTTTTATCTCTGTGGAGTGCTTGTGTTCAGTCCTCTGACCGAACGCCGTGAAGGCAGGGTTCACATAGGTCGTGCTGGTGTGTGGATGCCCGTTCAAGTGCCAGCAGTGTGAAGTGAATGGAAGAATCAGTGGAGGAATGCCGGCCCTGGGCTATGCAGCCGCCCAGCCAGGCCCAGATGGAACCCATGGCAGTGCAGACATTAACAAACGAGCTACCAATCACGAGCCATGAATCAGGCGCAGTATTTACATTCCTTTGTCAAACACCATCACTTAGGGTTTGAATTAAGCTCGGCTCATTGTTTACAGTCTCTGCTGCTTGTTAAAAATTGATACAAACCCCACACGCTTAAATGGCTTGATAAGTGATTAGCGTCATAGTAGCCGGCAAAGAGCCTAGCCTTCCTATCCAGATGTGACAGCCAGAAGGTTCCTGTTACTCTCCTGGCTCTCTGCAGAAGCGGCGCCTAGGAGGGAGGACCCGGAGACGGAGGTGGCCCAAGGACAGCACAGGCAGAGCAGGCAGTGTGTGTCTGGTGTTGGTTTGCCCTTGACCTTGCTCCTCCAAGCAAGCGCTTTGTGACTCTGGACAGACTGCTCAGCAGTCTCCCCCGAAGCGCTGATGGGGGAGGGGCAAAGGTGATCGTTCGTGTGGGTAACAGGTGTTCTGAACAGCTGTTTCATGCTGCACAGAATCGCTGAGCCCAGAACAGCCAAGATCTCCCCTTTTAAAACGTAGGTCTTTTCACCGGCTATAAGTTTCCCCTCTGCTTTAAAAAATTATCATTTCAGCCAGGCAGTGGTGGTGCACAACTTTAATCCCAGCACTCGGGAGGCAGAGGCAGATGGATCTCTGTGAGTTCGAGGCCAACCTGGTCTACAGAGCAAGTTCCAAGACAGTCAGGGCTACATAGAGAAACCCAGTCTCAGAAAACACACATACACACACACACACACGCTTGCACACATACACACATGCACATGTGCACATACACATGTGCATGCACACACATACACACACTCCCCACACAATACACACATGTGCATGCACACACATGCATGCACACGTGCGTATACACGCATGCACACACACACACACACACACACACCAAAAGAACTACAAACAAGGCCTCAGCCACTTCCCACGCTGTGGAAACCAAAAAACAGCATCCACTCCATGTTTTCCAGCTGCCAAAACTGTGCTCTGAGCTTAATACGGCTGGCTGACTGTTTAATTCCCCACAGTTCCACTGAGACAGTTGTAGAGATTTTATCTGTTAGTCTCCATTTTGCTGATGGGGAAACTGAGGCACAACGTAATTTGCAGAGTAACTTTGTGGAATAACTTACCAAACATGACTCGTCTGGGAACTGGCAGGGCCAGGGATTCAGATACAAGCAGTCTGGCTTCTCAGCCTGGCCATGCCAGGGATTCTGTGAGGCCACGAGCCCTTCTTGGTTCCCAATGGCGTGGGGTGAAGTTGAAGAATTCTAGCCCAAAGGGCCCCTCCGGACCAGACCTGTGTTGGTTTTCCTTAGGTGGTAGGAAGGATTCAGTGCTCAGGAAGGAGTTGAGGGCTATGTATGTGGGTCCAAACTCTTCTGGAATTCAAAATAAGGGGTATGGGCTTTTTGGGTTATATGTTCAATAGTTCAATAGGCCACTCGGCCTTTGCTGGTGAAACCCCCACCATGATGGGAAAGAGGGCAACATGAGTGCATGGTTTGTTTAAGCAGAGAAAAGAGCGTGGGTGCCCATTGAGCCCCCAGGAAAGGAGAAGTGGGTGCTGATATAACCTTCCTGAGATGACTCCAGAGGGAGAGGCAAGTGCCAGGGGCTCTTGCCTAGGTGGGGAGCTCGCGGGTAAGGTTGGAACCTGGAATTACTCCACAGAAAGACCCTGGAGGCACCAGAAGCAGTGGTCTGGTGTGGCACCAGCACCACCTGGAACCACGATCAGGCAAGGGTCTGGGGATTAAAAACACAGAGAGAGAAGAATGCCAATTTTATTCTGTTCCAGGGCAGCTTATACAGGGCTCTCCTTAACTAATGGCCATTCCCCAGCTCTTGGGTTTTTCCAGCTGCAAGCCTACCAGAAACCACTCCCTTGTTGTCAGGAACTCCTGAGGGTCTCGTGCTCAGAGCAGGTGCAAGCATAGGAAAACAAGTTGTTTACTCCAGCAGGCCAGGGGTCATAGAAAATTTAGGGTCTGAGGGTCCGCAGTGCCCAACAATCTGGGCACTCTGGACTGCCACTGCAGGCTCCTTCCCTTGGCCTCTGCTCTGTGGCATCTCAGGGTCCTTGAGTGAGGACATGCCTGCCAGGGGGCAGAAGGAGTAGATTCCCCATCTTTCTTGGAGGGATTAGCTCAAGCCAGTTCTAGGTGACATTATGACCCTCAATATCACCGAGATAGTCACCCTTGGTACACCGGCCGCTTTCTGACCGTCTTGCCTTTGATCAGTAGACAGGCCAAGACAAGAAGACATATCACCCTGCCGTGTGTCCTACTCAGCCGAGCACAGCCACCAATGTCCCTAAAAAGAGTGTGGGGTCCAGAAGCCATCAAACAGACAAGGTTCCCTCTGGGTCAGCCTGGTGTCTCCTGTGATTCAAAACAACCACAGCCGTGGGCCATTTTCCTGACCCCTCCCTCTTCCTCCCTGCTAGCTTGGTTGTGCTTCAGAAATTCCCACAGGATGTGCGGGAGTGAGGGTCGGCTGGTGGGCCCTGTGTTAGGTGAGCCGTTAAAGAGGTTCGGGCCTGAGAGAAGGGGGAGTGTAGGATGGGAGGGGAGGCGGCAGAGCAAGAGCCCAGCACCTCTGCAGTGTAAGCTGGCTGAGAACCACAGATGCCCGGCTGGGCGCCCGGGCGATCAGAACTACGTGAAGCCAGAGGAGTCGGGGTCTAGGGAGGCAGACGCTGGACGCAGTGTGCACCCAGACTCAGGGTTCAGGCCAGCACGTGGCCAGGGAGGGATTGCTGGCCTGAAGAATTCTTGCCGGGTGGGTATTGGAAATTTGTATTCTGTGCTTCAGTTCCGGACAGGTCCCTGGCAGGCTCTCAGGAGGGTGTTCAAGCTTACACGCTCTCACCATTCACCAATGTTCCTGAGTTCGCCAAGCACAGAACTGGACCTGGGAGGATGGAGGGGAAGTGGGGTAGCAGGGAAGTCGAGCTTTTCACTCCGGACTTCCTACCCTCCCCCGCCCCCTACCCGGGGCCCTAGGAAGAGTGGTGGTCTTTTCTCTGCATGCATTTCTGAAGTGTCCAACCGGCGTGTAGGAGACGGATACCACCCTTCACTCCCCGCCTTTCTTCCAGCCAGGGATAAAAGGGCAGGCCCCTCACCAGGCTGGGGCGAAGTCGCCTGGTCTCCACCCTGGCCACAGTGGGCAGCTCTAGCAGGGTTACTGCATTGGTTGTCAGGCCTGCTTAAGATGCGCTGTTGAGGGATCTGAGGACACAGACCGTGTCCCTGGGAAATCCCAAGTGAGGCGAACAGGTGTGAAAGGAAACACTGAGGATGGAGAGAGACCTGTGTCCTTGGGCTGGAGGACAGATGGCCTTGTTGTCACGGCCCAGATCCCCACACTGCAGTCCAGCTGTTAGCGGGGTCACAGGGATCACTGTAGAGTGTGAGGATTCTCTACACTGTGTGGTCTGTGACAGAGACACTGGGCCTCCAGAGGGGATGTGCCCAGACTGGGGAAGCTGCCACCTGGTTTGACTTATTTAGCTTCATCTTTATTCCTTTTCTTTTCTTTCCTCTTTCCTATTTGGTGAGACTGTCTCTCTCTAGCCTGTAGATCACCAGGTCAGCAAATCTTAGATGTGCAGGTTGAACAGGGCCTCAGGCTTCCACGGCAAACAAGTGTAAACACTCAGCCCAAAGACACCTTTCCTTAGGAGCACATTCAGAGATGGAACATTGGATAACCATTTCAGTATCCATGGCAACAACGTGGCTCATCAATAGCTCTAGAAGTGGCATAATCACTTGGGTGTGGTGTGCATGTCAGTACACATATGTACGTGGAGGCACAACACGTGCTCAAACACGGAAGGGATTTTTAGAAGATTCTGTACTGTGAGGGACGAGACCAGGGTGTGAGCCTCTGCTAAGGGCATTGGCCTCCAACTCCACAGTTGAATTTATGTCACCCACACTACACCCTCCCCACACTACACCCTCCCCACGCTACACCCTCCCCACAGTACACCCTAACACTACACCCTAACAGCATACCCTCCCCATGCTACACCCTCCTCACACTACACCCTCCCCACACTACACCCTCCCCAAGCTACACCCTCCCCACACTACACCCTAACAGTACACCCTCCCCTCTTTGTACCCTCCTCAAACTACACTTTCTCATACTACACCACTGGCCTCAGGTTCTTCGTGTTCACCTAATCAATGGATCCCAGGCAAAGGCAGGGCATCATCTCCTGAATCTTCTGCAAGTAACAGCTCTCCTCTTTCCTTTCTCCAATGACTTAGCCGGTTGAAGTATGAAGATCAACCCTTATGTATCCTCTACAACAACCAAAGGACAAAGTTCACTCAGCATTGCCTGAATTATTGAGACTTTTGTCAGCTTCATAGTCTTGTTCACCTTCCTTAGCCCAGAGCTGATGCTTTTCATTCTCTTAAGTTTGCCTCAAATTTCAGTGAACTTAAGTTATTCTAGCTAAAGGAAATTTGAATTTAGCAATTATTTCCCATTAATAATAACCTTCAATATATAGATTTTAAAGCTCTGTCAATAGGAAAATAAGTTACTCACCACATAATGCTTTGGGCACAGTGGCAAGAAAAACACATATATTGACTATAAGAGATGTATGCAGATCATCTCTATGGGTAGCAATTATTTTTAGCTGGTTTTCAGCAGAACCAGCTGGCCATGCATATTAACTGCCTTTATGCCATTTTCATTTGTCTCTGATAATGCTTCTTTCCCCTTCCAATCACAGGGTTTGATAAACTTATTTTTAAACTGGAAATTCTGCCTTAGCACCCGCTTTCATCAAACTCAACTGTCTAGGTGCCCCAAGACCAAGGCCATGGCAGCTTCAGTGTGTAGTGCGGGTCACGCTACTTTTGAGAGTGTGGCCTTTCTTGCTGATTCCTTACCATGGTAAAAGGGACGGAAGGCACAGACAGCCTCCTGAAGCCTCCTTTATTGGGTATTAATTCTGATCATGAAGGCAGAGTCCCTTTAACTTTCACACTTCCACAAACGGCCCACATCTTCATACCACCTGGTAGTTCAAATTTCAACACACGAATCTTGGAAGGGCATGTCCGTTCAAACCATAGCACTCTGTCATCTCAATCTTCTGTGTGTAGCTGTGGCCAACTAGGCAGAAGGTAAGCAGACAAGGCGTGTGTCTCAGTTGACAGTAGGTGCTTGGCTGCAGGAGGCCTGGGTGCTGGTTGTCACGGATCAGACCAGTGATGGCGACATGTGCTTTAGTCTTAGCTCAGGGTCACTTACATGATTTACTGCCTCTTTTTGGTTAGCTCTCGGCATTCAGATATCTTCCATGTAGCCTGAATGAACTAGTGAAAGGAAACACACACACGCATACACACCAAACACACGCTCGGTATTCCCTCTCACTGTGTCTGAATCCTGCTTCACTTTTGGACTGGTCCTTATTGAATCTGAATTAGCAGATCCTTTCTTCAGTTTTCTTATTCTCCAGTATGTAAGCATCGTTAGGACAGATGTCTTATTTGCTGTCGTAATCCTGGAGACCGAAACTATGCTGACAAATGTTGGAGATTAGCTTTGCTTGGTTGGAGACACGGAGGGAAGTATGGTTGAGAAATCTACTTTTGTCAAGTGGCAGCTGTGGAGCACACAACTTCTAACGAGGAAAGGCAGCCAGGTAGCCAGCAATCGGCTTCTGGTCCATGGCTCACCCTCAACACCGTCCTCCCTACCTTTGTCCCCGTCACAAACACCTTGATTGCTGTCCCTTGGCGTCATTTCCACCAGAAACAATTCACTTGATCAACCCAATTCAACGGGAGGTTTAGCAAATATTTGTCTGTGTCGAGTGTGACGCTCTGACTCCTCCCCACGGCTCAGTTGGTGTACCTCCTCAGGGATGCTGAAATCTGGTGACTAGTCGAAGGGACAGGGATGAGGAAGTGAGAGTGGTTGCTAGGCAGAGAGCGTGCTAACTACATGGATGCTGCAAACATAATTCCAGAGGGGCTTTGCAATCCACCCAGAATACTGCTTTTCAAATACTGTTGTGCTGGCTAGTTTAATGTCAACTTGACACAGACTGTAGTCAGTATCTTAGACAGGGGACTCTTAACTGAGAAAATGCCTCCATAAGATCTGGCTGTAGGCAATCCCATATGGCATTTTCTTAATTAGTGATTGATGTGGAGGGCCCAGGCCATTGTGGGTGTTGCCACCCCTGGGCTGGTGGTCCTGGGTTCTTTAAGAAGGCAGGTTGAGCAAGCCATAAGGAGAAAGCCAGTGAGCAGTACTCCATGGCCTCTGCATCAGCTCCTGCCTCCAGGATCCTGTCCCGTTTGAGTTCCTGCCCTGACTTCCTTCTATGATGACTGCAGTGTGGCAGTGGAAGCCAAATAAATCCCTTCTTCCTTGATTTTTGCGATGTTGTTTCATCATAGCAATAGTGTGCCTAACTGGACAATCGCTTAAGGAGCAACTAAGCATCTAACAGAAAATGCAAGTAGAGATCCTTCTTATCTACTCATTAAAACAGCTCCCCAAACTTTGTATACCAGACAGCAGTTTATCAATCTAAGTTTAGCTATGATTGGAAAAGAAAAGAACTTTTAAAAAGGTCCTTTTACCTTTTGTCTCTAACTGGATCTCTCTTCCCAGTCTAAATGAAGTTTCCTTTATATTTTAAAATCATTTTCTTTTTTATTTTAATTGTTACTTATGTGGGAGGGGGAGAAGGAGGCGGTCACGGGGTATCAGATCACCTGTAGCTGGAGTTACAGGCAGTTATGAGGTTCCTGATATGGGTGCTGGGAATTGAACTTGGGTCATCTGTAAGAACAGTATGGGCTCTTAACCACTAAGCCGTCTTTTCAGACCCTCCATTGTAAGAATATAAGAAAACAATGGGGCTGGACAGATAGCGCGTTGGTTAAGAGTACTGTGTGCTCTTCCAGAAGTCCCGAGTTCAATGACTCACGACCATCTGTAATGAGATTTGATCCCCTCCAGATCTCTGGAGGGCAGGCAGAACACTGTATGCATCCTAAATAAATAAATCTTAAGAAAAAAAAATAGCCAGGCATGGTGGCACACAGCTTTAATCCCAGCACTCAGGAGGCAGAGGCAGATGGATCTCTGTGAGTTTGAGGCCAGCCTGTTCTACAAAGTGAGTTCTAGAACAGTCAAAGACACACAGAGACCTGTGTCAAAACCCTCCCTTGAAAAAGCAAATAAATGAATAAATAAATTAAACAAAAACCAATAGAGCACAAGAGACTCAGCAGTAGTGATGGCAATGATGGTGATCATGGTGGTGAGTGTAGGGGCAGAGTTGGTAGTGGTGGTGATGATCATGATGCTAGTGGCAATAATAGTGTGGTAACAATAGTGTAAATACAGATAGTAACAATTTTGGTGGTGCTAGTGATGCCGATGGTGATAGGAGTAGGGTGGTGGTGGAAATGGTGGTGGTGATGGTGATCATGGCAATAGTGGTAATAATAGCGGTGGTGGTAGTCCTAGCAGTGATGGTGTTGATGATGGTAGTGTTGGTGTAACAGGGGTGGTGATGGTGGTGAAGGTGGTGTTGGTGTAGTGGTGGTGGTGTAGTGGTAATGGTTGTCTTGGCAATAGTGCTAGTAATAATGGTGGTGATGGTCCTAGCAGTGATGGTGTTGATGATGGTGCCCTTGGTGGTGTAACAGTGGTGTGATAGTGTTAATAGCTGACAATTAACAAGGCCTTGGGTGTCACCCTACATAGGTGCTGGGACTTGCAGTTGTTGGTGTTGACCTGCCCATGGGGCTTTGCCTCTGCTGCGTTTAGATTTAGGGAAATGTTGCCATCTAGTGCCCCACAAGAGTCTTAACTCTAGGTAGACAAGACAGATAACCTCCCTCTCTCCTCCCTCTCTCCAAGGTTCACCCTAGACCAGTACCGCTTCCACAACTGCAACCATGGAAACATCTTCATGAGGTGCTTCAGTTTTGTTTTCCATGTTTTCTCTTTACAAAACGGATGGAAAGAGAAAAGATCCAGTAGGCACAGGATGAATAAACGTTGAGCCATGAGCTAACATTTACTGTGAGTAGCACATTCATAGGGGTGAGACAGGGAAAAGGAATTAAAAGCCACTGAATAGGTGGAAGTGATGTGAGGGGGGAGAGTCAGGGCCTGGCCTTCTCTTTTCTTGGCGTCACTTAGTCCATCAACAACTGTATTCCTCCCCATACTGATGTGTAGCCAATGGGGTTCATCTCCAGCATCCTCTGCCTTCTGAGGAAACAGCCAGAGAAACTCACCAGCGTGGTGCTGAGTTTCTGACCTTTCAGGTCACTGGCTATATTTAAGGGAGACCTCCATTGACTTAGCTCCTTACAGAGGCAGGGCTAGCCTGTCTGGAGGGAATAAGGTACTGGACCAGAAACCATGACAGTGTCTTCAACTCTGTCCGGCCGACCTACAGCTGGACCCTGCCTTCGGTGTTTGTGTCATGGATTTACGTGTCGGTGCCTTTCAGGCCAGTCTTCCCTGCTGTATGGGGGCTCTGGCTATTGACGAGCAATGATGTGACTTCAAGGTTGAGAGGCTGTAATGGCCCACTGGGGACCAGCAACCTCACTGAGATGCTGAGAACAAAGGCTTGTTTTCCCCCTTTCTTTTCTTTCTTTTTCTTTTTTCTTTTTGTCCTCAGCTACTTGTAAGGCCACGCTTTTCAGAAGAGCTCTAATTATAAATCCTTGTGTTGCAGAGATGGATAAACTTGGCAGCACTGGAGATCTGCCTTGTGTCCTAACCATTTCTCAGTCGGTTTCAGCCTGGCAAAACCCCAGGTGCTTTTTGCCAAGTGCTCTTTTCCTAATTTCTAATCCCTGGAGTAGCTTCAGGGAAATTTCATCCATATGTTTCCGAGCCCTTTACAGTGAACTCATCTTCGGCCAGAAACAGATCCTGCTAGCTTTGGGAAGAATGGAACTTTCTAATCACAAGGTGGGAAAGATCAATGTATTTCCTGCCCCTCATACCTTCCCTTTCCCTGTATGCTTTGCGGAGTGTGTTAGAAAACCTTCACCATTGTTTAGGAAGCTGGTAAATGTCACATTTGTGTTTGCATTTAAACAAGCTGTGGATTTGAGAGGGTTTTGTTGTTGTTATTGTTTACAATTCCCATTTTAAACAGAAGCAGGAAAAGGAAGGGATGATTGTTGAGCTCAGGCTGCATGGCAGGTGCCTTTCAGCAGCTTGGTGACAGGGCCATCGTCCTCCTCTGTACGGAGTCAGACACAGATCTGGAGGAAAGGTGAGCATTTAAAAGAATTAGCTCCACTTGTTTACAAACATGAAGGCGTTGACATAGTCTAGTTTATGGTCACTGTGAGGCTAGGGTGTCAGACAGTGTCCTGACAGGCTTGTTTGAAGAGAACAGACTGGGCTAGACTATAAATGGAGATTGCATTTTTGTTTCCTGGGCACCAGACTTGAATAACCACACAGAACTATATTAATTACAACACTGGTTGGCTAATGGCTCAAGTGTATTCCTAGCTAGCTCTTACATATTAAATTAACCCATTTCTATTAATGTATGTATCACCATGAGGCTGTGACTTACCGGTAATAATCTGGCATTTTTCTCCTTCGGTAGCTACATGGCGTCTCCTTGACTCCACCTACTCTATCTATCTATCTATCTATCTATCTATCTATCT
>LOEQ01000203.1:364278-375807 GCA_001685075.1 Bramus lutescens | reverse complement strand
CCCTCCCTCTCTTCTTCTCTCCTGTTGGTTGTTTGTTTTGTTTGTTTTGTTTTATTGGAGGCAGGTGTCTCACATAGCCCAAACCAGCTACCAGCTGAGGGCAGCTGAGATCACCTTAGACTTCTGATCCTCCCGCCTCCACATCTGGAGTGCTGGAATTACAGGTGTGTGCACAGCCAACTCAGCATCCCCTTTTCTTTAGTGTCAGCTTGCTACTGAGTTCCATCTTGACCTCCAATCTCCAGCAGGCAGGACTCTGGCTCTGTCCCCAGAATGTTCATGTGCTATTATTCATCTCAGCAATCTAGATTTTGGGAATTGCATAAAAAAACAGGAAAGCTTTTATTTTATTTTAGTTTAGTTTAGTTTTACACCTTGCCAAGCCCTGACAGTGCACGTGAGGAGGGTGTAAATACCCAACACCTTTCACTGGGAAAGCCCTGCCTTCCATATCGGGTCTCGCTTGGGGTCACCCTGGGAAACAACAGTCTGGAATCTGAGCCTCAAAGCCAGGCTTCATGGAGACAACGCTCACCCAGGAGATGCTTGGAGGTTGCTTAGGAGACAAGGCGGCTCTAACAACCGAGTTAGAACAGTAAATAAAATTGCCATCTGTTGAGTTCTTAATATGGGCCAGGCACCATGCCAAGCGTTTTACAAGTGTTAGCTATCTCCTTTTTAAACCTGCTTAAATTGTGGAATAAAATACTCCTGGATTAAAGTGTTCAAAACAAATGCACAGTATAACGAATAATCACAGGGCCAAGACAGAACATCCAAAGCACTGGAGAATGGCCTGAGGGGAGGGTCCCTGTGAGTCCCACCCTCTCCTCTCTAAGAGGCCCTGCTGTAATTTCAAGTCATTCCTTTTTCCTTTGTTTTTTCAAGACAAGGTTTCTCTGTGTAGCCTTGGCTGTCTCAGAACTCACTTTGTAGACCCAGCTGGCCTCAAACTCATAGAGACCCACTCTCTGTCTCTGCCTCCCGAGTGCTGGGATTAAAGGTGTGCATCGCTGGGGCACCAGTGTCAAGCCCTTCTTGCCTTTGGACTTTTCTCAAATACGTGATGAAAAATAAAAGCTACATCGTCTGTAGCTTAGTTGCTGGTCCAGATGCTGTGTCAGCTTGGGGGTTGCTGGGAATTCCATCCAGAGCCTCGCACATTCCAGGCAACACTCTACAACGGAATTACCTGGTTTCATTCTCATTGTTCATTGCAACGTAGCACTCCATGGGGTGTATGCCAGACCACTGCGCTCTGTAGCGCTCCGTGGGCGTATGCTAGACCATTGCGCTGTGTAGCACTCCATGGTCACATGCTAGACCACTGCACTGTGTAGCGCTCCATGGGGTGTATGCCAGACCACTGCACTGTGTAGCGCTCCATGGGGTGTATGCCAAACCACTGCACTGGGTAGCGCTCCGCGGGGCATATGCCAGACCACTGCGCTGGGTAGCGCTCTGTGGGTGTATGCTAGACCACTGCACTGTGTAGCGCTCCATGGGGTATATGCCAGACCACTGCTAGCGCTCCGTGGGGTGTATATAGGGCCATTGTGTATTTATCATCCTATACTTAGTGAAGATGTGCCTTGCTTCCAGCTTGAGGCCACCACCAGCAGTAAAGTCATCGGTAGACTGTTTATTCCTGTCATACGTGAGAAGTTCCTCTTAGACACTCATTCCAAACAATGTGGAATGTGCATTTTTTTGTTATTAGATGACACGGAGATGCTTGCCCAGTGTCTCACAGATCTCCATTCCATCAGCAGAGCTGATGAACATGGGTCCTCTTTAGTTATAGCCTCATTTTTCAGCTACTGAATTAATCTTAGATATCCTTATGCAATTAAGTTATTAAGGAGTTATATTTCATGCATTTGTAGGCAGAGACTGCTCACTTGCTTCCCAGCGGCCCAGACCTGAAATAATCACCCAGAAACTATATTAATTAAAACACTGCTTGACCTAATAGCTCAGGATTCTTATTAACTAACTCTTACATCTTAAATTAACCCATTCCTATTATTTTGTATTTTATCACAAGGCTCATGGTTTACCGGTAAGGTTCCAGGGTGTCTTTCTTCTTTGGCAGCTACATGGCAACTTCTCCCTGACTCTGCTTTCTTTCTCCCAGCATTCAGTTTAGTTTTCCTGCCTACATTTTTTCTGCCTTGCCACAGGCCAAAGCAGCTTATTTATTAACCAATGATAATAAAACATATTCCCAGCATACAGAAGGGAACCCCACATCAGACATTCGTTCCTATTTTTGCCTCTCTGACTCCATGCTATACAGACGGCTAAGGTGAATATTTCTGTATTTTCCTTCCCTGAGGAGCTGTGGTAATGTTCTTCCATCAGAGGGCCAGGTTTTCTGCCTGTTCCTTTTGCACTTTGGTCCTTTACTTTATGCTTGGTAAGAGGTTCTTCTGGATGCCCATTCTCTAATGGCTCTGTATCACAGGTAGTTTCTTCTGGTTTCATGCAACCCCTTAATTCTCAGAATGGTTCCAAGAAGTAGTTATTAATTACTCCTATATTACCAATATGTTAGTGCCTCTGTGAGAACAACTTTAGTGATAGTCACCTCTAACCAGCGTCAGAGAAAGGAATACAGCCCCTGTCACCTCTAACCAGCGTTGGAGATAGGAATACAGCCCTGTCACCTCTAACCAGTGTCAGAGAAAGGAATACAGCCCCTGTCACCTCTAACCAGCGTTGGAGGTAGGAATACAGCCCTGTCACCTCTAACCAGTGTCAGAGATAGGAATACAGCCCCTGTCACCTCTAACCAGCATTGGGGTTAGGAATACAACCCCTGTCTGCTCAGGCTTTCCCCTCTACTACACACTCAAAAGTGAGGCCATCCGCCCACCCCAGTGCTCCCAGCCCCACAGCCCCACAGGAGTGCCACAGGGAGCCCCTCTCTTCCTCTTCCTTCTTCCTGTATCTTTGACTTTTCTCTCAACTAAATTTTCCTGTCTATCTCTAGACCAGCATCTTAAGACACCCAGCTTTAAATCTCACCCTCTTGAATTCTCCTCCCAACTCCATCAAGAGATTTGTGAGACTCTGTCCCTTCACAAGCAGGCTCTCAGGTCACACCATTACTCAGACGTTCTGCTGTGTGATCAGCTGCAGCTGGAGCGGCAACCCTTTGACCAGAGTCCTTTGGATGTGTCTGGAGGCTCCAGGGCTGAGCACTGGTCTCAGAGCAGGTCCCCTCCCAGAGCTCTGCCTTTGTCCAGAATGTTCCCGAGTCCTCTGACCTCTCCTCAGTGTCCTGGTGAGAGCTCCTCTCTGGCCAGCTCCTCACCATCACCTCAACTTCCTGCTAGGCCCATTCAAGCATTGGGGGAGCCTAGGTAACTCTGCAATCTCCCCACCTCTCCCAAGGACAAGTCATCTGCTGGTCCAGCCATCTCCGTCTCTCTCCTGAGCTCCTAAGACCACTGTGTGAGCTGACACTGAGCCAGAGGGTCAGTCAGGAAGGCCAGATTGCTAGATCAGATTCTGAATCATCCTCCACTATCTTCTCCCTTTTTCAGGAATGACTCTTGGAAGGCACTGGGTGCTGTAGCCCTTCTCTCTCTCATCCCTGCCTTGCTCTGCCCAGTCCTGCTGGAGTGTGGGCTCTTTCCCACGGGGCCTTTGCATCACCTGGAGTGCCCTGACCGCTCTCACCAGAGCTCAGCCGTTCTGGTTTCCAATTAGAGCCACGTTTTCTCAACTTTCCACACTCACAATCCCTGTTTGCCCAGAACATTTGTACACAGCTCAGAATATATAGGTCTATAAAATCTGTATACCAACCAAAGATTGTGGATAATAAATCATAAATTTATTTTAAACTAATTCTCTGGTATACATGTAATTTTACTATTTATTAATGGCAAAACAAATTTGCATATCAATTCAACACTGTGCATGCTTATTCTTACATAAATGAATATTTGATACTATGGGACCTACAGCATCTCTAACACCTTTTAGGATTGGCCAATATTTTGATTTTGTCACTGTCAATACTGAGAAGGCTGCTTCTCATAAATACATAGCACAGAATGTTAGGAGTGTAATTGAGGCCATTTGAGAATTGTCAGAGACTCTGTCCCAATACCACACGAGAAGTCACTGAATAATGGTTTCTACGAAACCTAAATCTGTAGCTCGAACAGCAATTATTAAAGTCAAACTGTCTCACATAAAACGGTCAAAGGCACGGTCCTTCATACCCATTCCACTCTGAGGTGTCTCTCAGAGCAGGAAACTCGGTGCGAACATTGAAACACTATCCTTTATAGCTGCTGTAGCTCAAATCGGAGACGACCTGTTCTCAGCAGGAAGCAGCAGAATTGTGTGATGTCACACACAGGGTGAAGTGTGGGTGTCACATTCAAATTAAGGATGCATGACGGCACGTGACTCAGCACCCGTGGGCACCTCCTGAAGTACCTCAGCGTGTGGTATCATTGCGTTTACTGTGGCCAAATTCTTTGAGACGTTCAAGTTTAGTCACATGACCCCATGTGGATCAGAGCACACACCTAAGGAGGGTTTGGACTAGTTCACAGGAGGCTGCTTAACGTTGGCTGAGGTTAAAAATGATTCATTTAGTCTGGTAGTGATTGCACACACCTTTAATCCCAGCAGTTAGGAGGCAGAAGCGGGTGAATCTCATAGAGTTCAAGGCCAGCATGGTCTACAGAGTGAGTTCCAGGACAGCCAGGGCTGTTACACAAAGAAACCCTGTCAAAAAAAAAAAATTCATTTAAACAACAAGCTATCTTTCTCATCAGGCAGGCACAGACAACCATCACTGATACAGTGTAGCTGAGGCTACGGGACTCCTGTGCTCACCTCAGGACCGTACTCAGCCATCTTCTTTATTAAGCTGTCGGCCCCCTTTGACCTCCATTTCACCTCTGTGAATTTGTCCTTTAGAAAGGCACCCATAGGCTACATGAAGACCCACAGTGATTTTCTTTGCGTGTTGTTCACAATACAGACAAATAAATGGAAGTAAGATCCCAATCTACCAAGGAGACCGTGGTTACACCACTGTGCATTCATAGCGTGGAATATTACTCAGACAATATAAAATGTGTGTTTGGGTAAGGAGAATTTTTGGGTTGCCTTAAACTAAATAATAAACTCAGAAGACTATAATTTTTATAATCTAGCTACATTTTAAAAGTTGAAGAAACAAGCGAAGCTGTTGACAGTGGCTTCTCTGGAGACAATATACTTACTAAAATCTGAAACTACCATAGAATCTAAAGTAGTTCCTCTTNCCTTCCTTCCTTCCTTCCTTCCTTCCTTCCTTCCGATACAGGGTTTCTCTGTGTAACAGCCCTGGCTGTCCTGGAACTAGCACTGCACTGTAAACAGGCTGGCCTTGAACTTAGAGATCGATCCATCTGTCTCTGCTGGGATGGGATTAAAGCCATGTGCCACCACCGCTCAGCTTTTAATATAGTGAAAAGTAACCATGACACGGTGTGCCTGCTGCAGCCCCTGGAGGAAGTTCTGTGAAGTCAGTGCCGTCTACAGCCAATTCACTGCCATTTCCCCAGAGCTTTCTTGGTGTGGGGGACTGGTATGTGCTCAGTAAACATAGATTAATATGGAAAAGTGGATAAACTGTTTCTATGACCCTGTCGACTGCTACCCATTCACAGCTCTGGAAGTAGCTCGTTGGCCACTCCCCTTGGGACGTACCTCGTTCTTGAGAGAGCAGCGGCAAGTTCATGTCACCCACGTTGGCAGATCACACTTCTTGCTGAGGTTGCGCTGGAGGGTTTTGCACAATTACCACACTCAGTGTGGGTGCCTTTACTGTGGGTCCTCCCAGTTTTCCCAACTCCAACACCCTGATCAACAGCCTGACGAGCTTACCTACAGGTGAGCTCCAGGGCAGGACACAGACAGACAGACAGTCAGATGCCAGCAGCCTTCCTGGATAGAGGCTCTCCCACTCACCCAAAGGACTGTGCCCAGCTTGTCCAGTCCACCACGGGGCCTCTGCACCGTCAGCTCCTTCCTCTGAGAAGACTCCACCTGGCAAGACTGTCGTGATTCTTAGGGTTTGGATCTCAGGCGGGTCAGCCTCTCTGAAAGGCTGCCCCCAACCCCCGCCCTCCTCCACCTTCTAAACCTCCACCTCGCTCTTCTGCCATCTTGGAAGGAAGCGTTATTATAACAAAGGGCATCTGTTAATACTTCCTGGGGTGGTTTGAATGAGTACGGCCCTCATGGGCTCAGATCTGAATGCTCGGTCACCAGGAGTAGAACTTTTGAAAGGATTAGAAAGGTAAGGCAATGGGTAGCCAGTTATATGGGCTTTGAGGTGTCAAAAGTTCACACCAGGCCCAGCATGGTCTCTCTTGCTCTCTCACTCTCTCCTAGCCCATGAATCAGGATGTCGCTCTCAGCTACTGCTCTGCACGCTTCCCACCATGATGCTAATGGACTCAACCTCTGAAACTGTAAGGCAGCCTCAGTTAAATGCTTTCCTCTATAAGCATCTCCTTGCCCAGCCTGTTGGTTCACAGCAATGAGTGACTAGGATGCTTGCTGGTCTCACCTGTTCCCCACTCCCACCCCAGTGTTCACAGGGATTCTGCCTTCCTTGTGCACAGCTCCTGGCCTTGAACTAATACAGTTGCTCCATAAACATCTCCCAAGGGAACAGATGTGGCTGTCTTCACCTGAGTTGTCTCAGACTCAGGCTTCCCTTTCACTTGTAAGGCTGGGCCCAGGGCTACAGTCACAAATGGTACAGTTATAAATGCCAATGAAGCTGAAGGCACAAAGCAACACAGACTTATTCTCTAATAGTTCTGGGAAGTCAGAAGTTCAACATTATTATTATTATTTTTAAGGTAGGGTTTCTCTGTACCTTTGAATCCTGTCCCAGAACTCACCCTGTAGACCAGGCTGGTCTCGAATTTGCAGAGATCCACATGTCTCTGCCTCCCGAGTGCTGGGATTAACTGGGCAAAACCAAGGTCACACTCCCACCATAGTTTGTAGGAGAGAACTTGGCCCTCACCTCTGCAGCTTCTGCTGGTTGCCAATGCTCCTGTGCTTCTGGCTCCTCCTGGCTCCAGCAACCCTCAGTGTTTCTGTGTGTGGTTTTCTCATCATCCCTGTCCTGTGCATGCACCATTATCCCCCCCTGCCCCCCGTCTCTCTCTTCCATTGGGCACACAGGATAACATTTAGTGCCTAAGAAGCCAACCCAGAGAACGTTAACTCAATCACCCCTGTAAAGACTTTGTTGTGTAATATAATATTCAACCTTCTTAGGGCTAATTGATTGTACCTGATGTCTCTCGGCCACCACCAGGGATGCCACTAGTAGCTCTGGAAATCCCTTCGCAGGATGAAGACATGTGTCTTGAACTTCTTTTGCCCCTCTCTGTGTGCCCAGCCTCACAGAAGAGTTTGGCTGATGCTTTGAGACTGGGCGTGTAGGGCAGGCGCTGCTGTCTGCCTTTCTCCCAGTTTCAACCTCCAAAAGAAAGAAGTTCTGGCTCTGGCTCCCTCTCCATAACTGACTGCCCACTGCTGTACCCCTCAGAAACCACAGGATGTTCCATAGGAAAGGCTGCCAATGCACATGCTGCAGGCACCTCCCAGGGTCTCTGATGAGTGACAGGAGCAAGAAAGCATACAGGGGCATACTCCTGCCACAAAGCATTCAGTCCACTCTTGCTGTCTGGGAGTCTAAGCAGGGTGGGCTACAGCCTGGTCACGCCCTTCTCTTCCATGATTCCAAATAGGGAGATGGGGAGAGAAAGATGGAAATAGCCTTTTTTCTCCCAAACAGCACCATTCAGGAGAAAGGGCCAGGGCACAGGAGAAAGAGAGAGCCAGTGCAAAGGAGAGTCAGTGCACAGGAGAGAGAGAGAGAGAGCCAGTGCACAGGAGAGTCAGTGCACAGGAGAGTCAGTGCACAGGAGAGAGAGGGTCAGTGCACAGGAGAGAGAGAGAGAGGGTCAGTGCACAGGAAATTCTTCTGCCCTCTAGCTGTCTCCACAGTGGTTTCTGAACTTGGCTCCCTGCTGGTAGGAACAGGCAAGTCTTCTCAGTCACCTGCAAAGTTCCTGCAATCCCTCATCCAGCAGCATGAAGAGTATCTTGGTTTCTGTTTCTAGTCCTGGGGTTCCCTGTGGTCGGTAGGGATGTTTTCCACCCCAGGCCTGGAATCTCTGCCTCTCAACAGCTGGGAGCAGTCTGAAAGCTGAGGACAGAGGCAGATTGCCCAGATCTGGATTGCCTGGTTTTCACACCTACTCTGCTTGCTGCTTGAGGCTTCCTTCCCCTCTTCCCCATGCAGTTAGAAGAGCTGGTAGGATGGGTTTGTTGTGGTATCTGTAGGTGGGAAGGGGTCTCCTTTCTCCTGTGCCCAGTACAGACAGGATGCCTAGGTCTCAGTCTTGGAACAAAGAAGGGGTCTTAGAGGCCCATGCATGGCTTACCCCCATCAGACTCTGAACAGAGCTGGCTGGAACTGGTCATGCATTTGCCCTACCTATCCTCTTCTGTGGTGCAGAAATTGCCATGAGACCCAGAGATACTGTGCCACTTGGGGAGCTACAGAAAGCTGAGGTTATTTGTGACTTGGGTTATTGCTGCTGGTGGTTTTGAGAACATATTATTGCCTCTATGGAGATCATTAAGGGACAACATGATTTTCTTTGCAAAACACCTACACAGCCCAGTCCTTCCCAGATTCCATGCTGGCCCTCCCAAAGGGAGGCACACAGCGTTTTGGTGGCAGAGAAGAATGTGCACAAGCCATTGTTACTTGCAGTAACTTCTCTGTGTGCTTGTGACTAAATGCCTTCAGAGACACTTATTGACCCACAGAGATAGGAACAAAAATTAAGCCTCATCCAACCGTAATGCCCAGGCTCTGACATTTGAAAATGGAGCTCTAGGGTTTGAAGGCAACAGGCAAGACTCCGACAATTCCACAGGTTACTTTTGTTAAAAATACCTTCTAAAAAAGCATATAATTAGACCGGGTGGTGGTGGTACACACCTTTAATCCTGGCGCAAGTTTGAGGCCAGCCTGGTCTACAGAGCAAGTTCAAGCATAGCCAGAACTACACAGAGAAACCCTGTCTTAAACCCCTCCACTACTAAGTTTGTAACTAGGCAGGCATAGCGGTGCCCACCTGCAATCCCAGCCCTTGGGAGGCTGAGACAGGTGGAAGCAGTTTCACGTCTTGCAAGGTCAGTCTGGGCAATTTAGTGAGCCCAGCAAAGGCACAGAAGGGGTATGAGTTGTGCTCAGTGGCAGAGCATTTGCCTGGAGTATGTGTGTGTGTGTGTGGGGGGGGCCCTGGGCTCAATCCGCAGCACTACAAACAAAAACAAAAAAATTGAAACATTGATATAGCCCAGATTATGGAGAAACAGGAATTCTGACACATTTCAGCAACGTTTAGCAATTTCAAAAATTTAAATGCATATTTCTTTGACTTGGTAATTTCATTTGCAAAAAGCCTCTTTAAAAAGCAACTAGAGAAAGGTGGTGGTGGTGCACACCTTTCATCCCAGTACTCGGGAGGCAGAGGCAGGTGGATCTCTGTGAGTTCGAGGTCAGCCTGGTCTCATTTACAGAGTGAGTTCTAAGGCAAGCTCCAAATCTACACAGAGAAACAAACAAACAAAAACACAAATCAAAACAAAAAACCCCCCAATAACCAGAGAGTGAGGGCTAGGCATGGTGGCTCACACCTGTAATCACAGAAAGAGGATTGCTAAACATTCAAGACCAGCCTAGAGCCACTTAGTGAATTCCAGGACACTTGGGCTACAGATTAAGACCATCTTAAAAGAAAATAAACAAATTGAATAATCAGGGATATTAAAAAAGATTAGCTAGACAAAACATTCATTATAACTGCTAATAACACATTTTAAAATTCAAACCTAAATGCTTATAATTGGGGATTAAAGATGTTATAGTTCAACAATAAACACTCACAGGAATGCTGTGCTGTGATTGTTTAAAAAGTCATTTATTAGCCTACATTAACTATGATGGCATATAGATTTAAGTATACACACTTTTACAGTATGTTTATATTCATGTTTATATATGTAGCCTTGGATTGCCACACTGAGTGTCTTGGTTGGCAGAACGGGGATCTAAACTTCTATAAACACGATCGATAGGTAGATGGTAGAGAGATATTGTGTGGACAGCAATACATTACCAACACATCAAAATGCTGACATTTATTTCTAGGTTGAGATCATTTGTATTTATGCTTTTTCTCCCCCCGGCCCCAATAATTGCTCTTTATGCAAAATGGAGGATCCAGCTTCCTCAGAACAGTGGGAAATGAGTCTGGGAATGGTCTTTATCCAGGACTTTCCTGTTGGCCAACGACATCTTCTGAAAATACAGGTGAAGGGTATCACTCCGAATTGGGGTTGCCATAGAATTACCCTTTGAACTGAAACACTTCTAGGTGTGCAAGAAGCTGTGAATTTTGCTGTTGGTTTGACCATAGGCCTCTCTGGCAGCTGAGACTCTTGGTCCCTACCTTGAGTGAATGTCACCTTCTGTCTCTCTAGGAATGCCCCAGGGCTGGTGCTTCCATGGGGCCACCAGGATGTAAGGCTTCTGTCACTACCATACTCTGTGACTGAGTATGAGAGTCCTGGAAAAAAAAAAATCTTTCTCACCTTGGATCAGCATAGCCCTAATTTTACCATTTTTTTTTTCTGGAAAGAAGTGTTATTTGTTTTGAGACAGGGTCTCATGCATCTCAGGCAGGCCCTGAACTTCAGGTGTCATCACATCTGGTCTATGCAGAGCTTGGGTTCCCTCCCATGGCCTTTTTCATGCAGGAGAGTCACTCAGCGGACTGAGCCTCATCTGCACCTCCTGGAAGGTGGTGCTGCTTAGGGAATCAGGGACTCTGAGGATGCTGTATTCCTGCCTACATCATATGACATCGCAGCACATTTGTAGACAAACACCCCATCTAGACCTTCCCAGGACTAGCCGGCTCTCTATCCACTAAGGACTAGGTCTGTGTCTCCAGCTCTTTGTTAAGGTAGCCACTGACCCCGTCTGTGGCACTGGGCCACCATGTCACCATCTGTTTATATCAGTCAGGCATGCCCTGCTCAGATCAGGTTTCTTTCCGCCAGCCTTGGCTGCTCTGGGTGGCCACTGTCCCACTCAGCCCCCTGGGCTGTTCATCTTCTGCCTATCAGGCAAGGTGAGCCAGCCACTTTCCTGGTTCTAGAAAATGAGGTTGTTATTCCCTGAGATACCACAGGCCAATCTAATTGGGGTAGTCCCTGACACGACATTAAATGAAACAATTACTTCAGTAGACCAGTATCTGAATGCCAGAATACTTAGGAAAAATTTATGGATCGCTGCCTTTTTCTTGTTTAAAACAAGGGCTTTCTACATAGCCCAGGGTGGTCTTGAACCTGTGATTCTTCTGAAATTTCAGGCAAGCCTCACCGTGCTGGTAAGTAAGGCTT
>LOEQ01000203.1:315307-325435 GCA_001685075.1 Bramus lutescens | reverse complement strand
TAAGGAAAATGTGGTACATTTACACAAAGAAGTACTACACAGCAGAAAAAAATAATGACATCTTGAAATTTGCAGTCAAATGGATGGATCTAGAAAACATCATATTGAGTGAGGTAACTCAGGCCCAGAAAGACAAACATCATATGTACTTAAAAGTGGCTTTTAGACAGAAAGCAAAGAAGACCAGCCTACAATCCACAACCCCAAGAGAACCTAGAAAATAATGAGGACACTAAGAGAGACATACATGGATCTAATCTACATATAAAGTAGTAAAAGACAAGATCTCCTAAGTAAATTGGGAACATGGGGACCATGGTGGAAGGTAGAAGAAAAGGGGAGGGGAAAGGAGGGAAGCAGAGAAAAAAATATATAGTTCAATAAAATCAATTTTCAAAAGTTTTAAAAAAGACTAGGAAAGTAGAGGTGAATTATAATAGCAAATATACAGATGAGAGGAATATTGTTAAATTGTTACAGTTAAAGACACATGTCTATGTGCTGAATTGTGCTAGGATTATGATGTACTTAGTCTGTCCACAGAACCTGTGATCCCAAACCTTTGTATGTGATGCTACTTTCTCTTCATAAAATATTGTTGGCATTTACTACCTTCCTCCTGACTGATGAGAGGATGTATCTCAATACATTATGGATGAGTACATTTTCCAGTTATATTGCTAAGGGCAGGAATCCAGGCAAAGAGCCACAGATGTCACACATGGCATATTGGGCAGAAGATGGGAAGCATCTTTTTCCAAACTTATCATCTTGACTTCCTATAACAAAAAACAGTTATGGAGGCTAGAGATATGGCTCAATAGATGTTTCATTGTTTTAGAAGACCCAAGTTTGGTTTCCAAAATCCATGTCAGATGATTCACAACCACTTTGAAAACAGCTCCGGGGAAATCTGACACCTTAGGCTTCTGTGGGTACCTGCCTTTGCATGCACATAACCACAGACAGACACATACTTAAAAAATAAATTTAAAAAAATCTTTAAAAAAATTAAAATAATCAATTTATGAGATTTATAGAGAATGATAAGTGGAGTAAGAAAACAGTTGGATACTTCCTAAAAGAGAGTTGGATCAATGCATCTATCTAAAATGATGGCTTAGTAGGACCAGGCTAACAAATTTGAGGAATACAAATATCTTCTTTGGAAAAGAATGGCAGTTGTGAGACAGGAAGAGTGAAGAGGGGCATTCTTGAGATATATATAGCCTGGAAAAGAGGCTATAGATCTTATGATCACCCTAAAAGAAACATAGCCATAAGGAAATTAGCAGTACTGCTAGCTACTAAAGCCACACATTTTCACATACATTTTGTCTTCATATTAAATTAACTACCTTCAAAATATGTTCAGTCTCTTTGCCTCTCTTCATCTTTAATGTGTTCACCCAGCCCAAGATGCCATCATCTTCTACTAGAGTGTCCTGACTTCTGTGATTGGTCCCCATGTTCCAAAACCTTTCTCAGGCATCAGTTACAAATGCCCTAAATTCCAGGGAAAGGTATTAGCCCACCCAGTCTCAATGAATAGAACAATGAAGTGTCAGTGGATTGACAGCCCTTTTTTTTTTAACCTGCCACAAACTTACACAAGTTGATGCTCATTGTAAATCCCTTCCTTCGGTTTCCCTTTGCTTCTTAGCATTGGCCTTGACCACTAGGAAGACATGACTCTCCCTCAACTTTCCCTTCAGCAAAGTCAATGTTTGCGTGTCTACTTCTGTGTCTCTGGATTTGCAGCTCCAGTTCTCTTTCACCTATTTTTTAGGCTCGTGGCCTTCCACAAGTTGTTCGGGCTCACTGGGACTCAGTTTCCTCATCCAAATTAAGTATTTTTTTTATTTCATCACTGAGCATCTCTGCATCTCTCTGACACATCAGCCGTGGAGCATGCTCACAGACCACAGATGTGCAATCAATAAGTGATCATTTTAATTGCATTCATTGTTTGAGAGCTGCTTCCATCTGAAAATTTTATAGAACATAGCACAAGTCTCCTGAGGATTTGAGCTATCTTGTCCTTTCCCCTCCAAAACCTCTCTAAATTATCAAAAACCAACTTTAGATGCTGTGACTGTTTCATAGCCAATTTCTTTCCTGCTTTTCTTTTTTTTGATTCAGCCAATTTGTCTCATTCCAGTTTCCCTGAAGTCCATATCAGATCTGGTCCTTGTTTTATTCCTACAAAGTCTTATGTTTCTGTTCCAATTTGTTTATTCAGTTGTACCAGTCCAGTGGGGCCTCTGTAATTTTTATTTTCATAAATTTATAATAAAAACCAGTTCATCTTGTTTTAACTTTCTTTTATTGGTGTTGAAATTAAAAATCATGTTGTGGTAGGTAATGAAATCCCTTTTTCACATTGATGATTGATTTAAGTTGGGGCAGGGGGCAAAGGTCAAAGGTGATGCATTCTTCCAAACCATTAAAAGCTTTCAATATTCATTATTATTAATTTGCTTTAAAAAGAAGAAACTTATTTCAGTTATTCCCAATTCTATTTTTATAAATTTTGAGCATATATATGAACTTATATAGATGAACATAATAAAAGTATCTTATTAAAAGGCATAGTATCTTTTAATAAAAAACTATTATTCAGTAGCCCAGTAACTTAAAGCATGCCTTTTTTTTAATTTCAACACAGCATATACACAGGAGAGTCGAAAGATAATAAGATTTGATGAATTTCCACAAACTTAGACTGTGTGACCAGCTAAGGAGTTGAAATTTCCTCTTTCTGAAGACTTATTTTTATTGCTTTTCATTATTTATATGCATGTGTCTTATCTGAATGAGTGCATGCCCCATGTGTGTAGGTGTACATGGAGATTGGGAGAAGGTGCCAGATTCCCTAGAGCAGGAGTTATAGGCAATTGTAAACCACCTTGGTGCTGGGAACCAAACTTCAGTGGAAGAGCAGGAAGTGCACTTAACCACAAGCCTCCTCTCCAGCCTCTGGAATTTTATCTAATTGTTGTTTTCAGGCTGGACTCTTGAGAAATACCTACATAAATATATTTATTGCTATTAACTTTTTATTGCCATATTTTCTCTGCAACTAAATTATGTGTTCTACTTAGTCTGACAATAGAAGCACAGTTAACACATTTTCCCAATATAGTCCTAAGCATTCTGAAACCATATTCATGTTGAAATTATTCAACAATAATATGCACCAATATCTGATTTATATGCTTATTTAAAAAAAAAACTTTTGACATCACTGACTTCTTCTTCTCAATATTCTCCTTGGCTTCATCAGCAAGTGCCATTTCTAAAAACTCTTTTATTTATCTTTCTCTCTCCCTCTCTCCCTCCCTCTCTCCTTCCCACGTATTTAAACAATACCTGTCAACTAAAGACTTTAAAATCAAAATATATTCCATAATCAATTAATTGTATCAATGACATGGTTAACGGCATAGTTTTACCAACTTTGCAGTTGGTTTTGCAAATACTGTCAACAAGAAGTGGGACTTTGCCCCACTTATTGAGTCTGGATTGACTTCATAATTGTCTATATCCATCAGAAGATGAAAACGTCATGTTATAACACCTATGAACATGAACCTGTGTGCATTTTTGAAACCCTCCTTCTACAATATGAACAAGTCCAAGGCCACTCACTAAAGAATGAAACCCCACATGGACCATGATACCAGCTGACCATCGACAAGCCCTCCTGCACCTGATGTGAGGGTATACCGCAAAGGTGCATGAAAATGAAATGCTCTAGTACTAGCTAGTGTGTCTCCCATTCTCCTTGGATTGCTGCTGCTACCCTAGAGGAATGTCCTCATCTAACTGAATCCTGGGGCTGGACAGAAGGGACAGATGCTAAAGGCTTTTCTTCACATTTAGCAGAGAGGAAAAACCTCCCTGACAACTTCCTGACCATTTCTGGTTAAATTTCATTGGCCAGTTTTTGTACCATACCTATTAATATGCAAAAAATATTTGTAGGGTTATGTGTGTATGTGTGTGTGTGTGTTGTGAGAGCCTTGCCTGCCTCAGTTTCCCAAATATCTGTGATTTTATGTGGGTGCCGTCATGCTGATTGGGCCTCTTTGTGAGTATTATATTGTATCATTGTCACTTCTTCATTCCCCAAATATATCACATTGCTACTAAGTTTTATCACGAATCAGTTGTTTATATGTTTGCGTACAACTATGGCTTGGGAACTCCTGGAAGGACAAAGTGTGCACAATTCATCTTGGTGTCTTGAGATCTCAGCACAATGACTTTCACAAACTTTATTCAAAGAATACCAGAGATAATAAGAAACAAGAAGCGAAGAGAAAGCCTTAGTTACAGTGGTGGTCTATGCCTACTCTGGTTATTTACATTGAAGAAAGTTAGTCCATAGGGATAGCATTTGACTTTTGGTTAACTATTTGGGAAGATAATATGAAGTTATGTATACTTAATACTACAGAAATCCTTGGGGAAATAGCAGTTGTCGCTTCATGCAATAATACTAAGGGTGGTGGTTGCTGCAGAGAAGGATAAACCAACATTGTCTTAAGCCATTATGAACATGAATGTGAGGCATGGAGGAAGCCCTGAGTGGATGAGTAGGAGTGGATGAGGTCCTGGGTGACTGTGTAATATTAACATGTATACAGCCATGTCAAAGACACTAATACCTCAGACCTACAGGAATTGACAGAGCCTTCTTCCAGATAAGTGAAAGAGCCAGTGGTCAAGCCTTCCAATTGTCTAAGTATGAATGTTTCCTACTGATCAACTAGGACCTGTAAAACCTGGTAGTTGTACTTTCTTGTCCAGAATGGCTGAAACCAGAGACTACCACCCTACAGAGACCTCTTACCGAGACTACCTTCTCCTGCTGTACAAAATAAACCCTGAGAAGCCCAGTTGTGGCATAGTGGGTAATGCTCCATTGCATAATAAGCACAGCCCACTTGACCCCAGCTTTTCTGTTATGTGTCCGATGAATCTGCCCTTTCTTCATTCCCCTGTCAGCCCAGTTAGATTTCTAGAATCAAGCCATGCAGGATGTGGTACATGAAGAGCTTTGTTAGTAATTCAGATTAACACACCATCTATATACAGTTCTTCTGAATTTCCAAGTAAAAAAGTGGGCTCTGGCACTACCATTTCCACAAATATGAATAAAAAAGTCAGTGTGCTCAGGTTGAGGCAATAAAAGTGGGGAATCAGGTTTGACAAAGAGGGTTCTGTTCATGATTTCCTGCCGATTAAAATAAACAAACAAGACAAAACAGAAAGCTATGGCTCACCTTTTAGCACAAACAACATGGAGGCCATACCTAAGACCTTCTTTATGCTTCAGACATTCTCCTCCATAGCGGAACAGTAAATAAATAAAAGTACAGGTATATAGTCTACATATGCCTATGATGCGTTTCCAACAAGAGTCTTAAAATTGCTGTCTCTCTTTCTAGCTATAATGCCAAGAGAATTGTTTTTCTTCAAGGACAAATAAACTACTGAGATTAACCTCAGTTTGCTATATTTGAATTTTAACCACAGGGGACTCAAGGCATCTAGTTCTGGGGAAAGACAGAGAAAGGAAAGAAAAGAAAAAAAAGAGTGAATGATGTAAAAAATGGGAGAGAGGAGGAAAGACAGGCAAGAGAGCGAGAAAAAGACACACATGGGAAGATGGATTGGTTGTAGAAAGAAAAGAAATCCACAAATTTAAGTCAAAAAGGAAAACCAAAAATTTCTACTGAAAATCTGTATGGATATAAGTGTTTTCTTACTGTGTAGTGAAGATTTTCAAAGAAAATATTTTTCACCAACCTATAGTGTGATTAAATTTTAACTTGGAAGTTAGTAATAGAAAGGGAAAGGAAATTAGAATGGAAGACATGCATTTATGTCTTTTATATTTTTAACCCCAGTTTTAGATGATGTGACAAAGTTGTGTCCCTTGTCTGAATCATAATTTCCTCATTTAAATTAGAGAGTAGTAAAATTGGCCACATGAGTTGGTAGAGGCAACAGAATAAACAGGTTGCCATTAAATAACGAAAGCACCTAGGAAAGGGCTTGCCATAAACAGAGACCCTTAAATGTTTCCTCTGCCTTTCTCACATCTACTCTTCTCCATGGTGCTCATGGTTTTCTCTCTGAGTCATCTTAAAATGAGCTGTATACTGGCAAGCCCGAACCTTAATTCTGCCAGGTCTTGAAGAACTGGACCCAGCGTTCCCCTCCTTTATCTTAGCTAACACCCACAGGAACACTCTATAATTTTAGCCCCATTTTGCAACAGCCTAGAGTGGTTTTTAAATCAGCTCCACCCCACAAATCTTCTAGCTGCATAGTGCCTTGGTCATGTAAGATGGCCAGTCAACTTAGAACTCCGTGGATCACAAGCTACAGTTGGCCTGACTCAGCAGCCTATGTGTGGGACAAGTGGACAGTTAGTCTGAGGTGACATGGCTTCAGCAGAGTCCACTCACGCAACTGAAGTTACCCATGCTTTGACAAAGCTCTTTATTCTATGAGCAGAGAGCAATGAGTGAGCAGCAGAAGGAGTCATCTCTGCCTGCTTTAGTAAATAGAATGCTGCTGTGAGCCAGATATCTGACCTTTCAGAACCTGATGCCAGGACATTTCTTCAGTCCAGTTCCTTAAACTCCTACAGTCCTACAGTAGCAAGGTGATTTTAGCAGAAAAGCTGCTTCCTACTGTCATACTACCAGAGAAAGGCATATAGAGGCTTCCAACTCTCTATCAGATAGTTACAAGGGAGGGCAATGAAGATGTAGAACTCATCAGAGGAGAGGACAATTTCACTAGCTACTTCAGCCCAACCTCAGATGGAAGGAAACATGGCCCTTGGCAGCACCACCAGCATCATCTGGAGTTCTTTCAGGGGCGTGGGTTCTTGGATTCTATCCCAAAATCACTAAATCAGGATCTAAAAACATTCCTTCAGCAGAAATTACAAGCAAGCCAGACCACTGAGGAAGCAAATATAGCCAGATTCACTGCACTGAATGAGTCAACATGACATGAGCTAATTCATCTAAGTGAAGCAATCCAGCTTTGTTTGAAGTTGAGGCCAGAAGCCAGGCTTTCTAATTATATTACCTGATGTCTCCATTTTATGCCTATGATATTATGGTCTTAATTTCTATACTTTACTAGCAAAATAGTCCCTCTTGCCACAACATGTCACAAGCTTGCTGACTTCTCATAGTTCCTTGCGCAGCTGCCAGCCCCTCTTCTCTTCCCTGTCACCTAAGATATAGTAATTCTCCAACTTTTAACTTACAATTTTACTTAACACCATGATCACAAATCTATGGATAATACCTTAACAACCACAATCCAGGGTTTGGAACAGACAAAGTTAGTTATGAACATACTGTGGATCTAGAGTGCTGAAATCTATCTAGAGGCTTGTTATACTGGAAGTATGAGCCTGTTCCAAATCCAGACTCTCCTGCCACACCATAACCCTTATGATGAGGCAGAAGGAGCATCTTATCAAGATCCCTAGATAAGTCATGTATGCACATGGGAAATGACGTTAAAATATGTACCGTGTGTGGGGAAAACTGTTGCCTAGACTTAGAAGGATAAGCAATATGGCCCTTGGCCTCTTTTGCCAAGTTCTTTTGCCTCAGCTCCATAGCTTGCAAAAGGAGCCGACTAGCCTATTTTGGAGTTTTACTTGAGCAAAGCCTTTCTAAGACACCCAGAATTTCAGGTCCCTAGTCCAAATAGACTATAACCCAAACATATACAAATAAAGAGGGAAAAAAGTAAAAGAGTGACTCTACCAGAAAGAAACTGGGTTGACCTTGTGGGTCGAAAGGAAGATAATCTAAAGACAATGCTTTGTCTCACAAATTAAATATAAAATGCTGTGTGTCTATTACAAAGTGCTAGGACTGCAGAGACACGTAGTGAGCTCTAGGTACAGAGAGAAACTCTCTCTAAAATATAAGGTAGAAACGTGACTGATGAAGATACCCAGGGTCAACCTCCAGCTTCCACACATGTGAGAAATGTCTCCATGCAAAAGATTTAAGGACTTGGCAAGTATGAGAAGTCCAATCTTCTTCCACCATTTTGAAAAGTGCCCTAATAACACAGGAGAAGTCACTAAGTCTTTACTGTAGCTAACTTGATATTACATTCTTAGTAAAGGAAACACATCAGTCTCTATCTCCAGGGCTATAAAGGGAAACAAAGACTGTGTAGGTTGAAAGTCCAAGAAAGAAGGAAGCAAGGTGACTCCTGCTGACTCTCTGCCATTTACCCAGCGTCTCAAAATCATAGATATACTTGGAAATTAGTGTTTAATGGTTAGCATTCAAGACCCACTTTGTCCTAATAAAATTGTGATTTCTGAAAATAGTTTGCAAACCACATGTGTTATTTAATTGTGGCAAAGAAATTTCTGAAGCCATTCTTAGTATACAAGATGGCATTAAAGCCACCACATTCCCATGTGCCAATCAGCAGTGCTCTAATCCAGAAATCTTTTCATCTTAGAAAGTAAAAGATCCATGCCCATTAAAACATAACTCCCTGTTTCCTTTTGCTATGCAGACGCTACCATTCAATTGCTGCCCTCCAGATCCCTCGAGAAGGTGGGTCACAAAGGATTTCTGCTCTTGCCACGGACCTGCTACCCCTCGCAGTGTGGCCTCTTCTTCCTTGTTGTCCATGTGTTAGAATAGTCTTTCTTTTCAGGGCTGAAAGCCATACATTATATTTTTGGACTACATTCTGTGTCTACACTTGTCTATCAATGGACTCTGGGTTGTTTCTGTCTTTTGTGAATGTTGCTATGTACACAGGCATCACTTCTTTATGAATTTTTGGTCTGTGTTTATACTCAAAAGTAGAATCACAGGATCTCTTCGCAATTTCTTTTCTTCTGCTTTTTCAGTTTTCTTTTCTTTTTTGAAAGCCCTTTTTAAAAATTTAGTATTGCTTTCCATGGTGATATTTTCCACCAACTCCAATAGTGCACAGGGGTTCTAGTATCAGCAAATCCCTTCCAATATGTGCTATTTTTCTCTTTTGCTTTGTTTCGTTTCTATTAGCCATTCACACAGAAGTCAGTTGGTAACCAACAGTTTAGTATGAAGTACCCTTTATCTCTTCTAGATAGAAGTACTCAACAAGAAGCTAGAAGGATGACTCTAAAACTCATGAGAGTAAAGGAGTGTAAGCATATGAAAATAAATGTCTATCTATAAAATGATGCTTAAACACAAGGGCATGGGATGGAATTTTGAAAACAACCTTCACTACAAAAATGGGACATTGACTCTCTACGTATCAATGGTCAGTCCAGAACTTCGGAAGATGCACCAGTATTCTGCATTATCTGATATAAGATTTACAATATGATATTTTCTGTACCAGTCCGTGCTCCACTGCCAAGGAGCTGTGTAGTGTAAGATCTCTATATAGGAAAGGTATTGATTACTTGGAAATACACCTCAGAGAACTTCCATTAGAATAAAATGGAGATTGTGTGCATGATAGTGCTTTTGCTTGAATAAAACTGTAGAAATGGGCAAGTTAGGGTTTTTTATTTTGGGGGGGTTTTTTGGTTGTTTCGTTTGCTTTTATGTTTTACTCTTTGGCTTAGTCTACAAGGCTTCTATGGGGGAAACTTAAAACAGGAACAATGGACATATGGAGCTCCAGGGAGCTTATGTGGAACTCAGGGCGATGTCCAGATTAAACTGCAGGGAACCACTATTTTGCCATTTCAACCCATCTGCTGTGGAAATGGAGAGGCCAACAAAGAAGGAAGAAAAAAAATACACCCAATAAAGAGAACTCCGAAAAATGGAGGGAGGAGTACAGTGTTAGATGAACCCATAGTCAGTAAAATGGAAAGTGTGTTGGAAATGGCCCAAAGGTTGTAAATGCACGCTACTGTGACATGAGAATGGGCGAGCTTAGCTAAAGCCGTCTGGCAGACAGAGCGTCGCTGTTGTATCAGCGGAACAGAACTGATGTGCTAATTCCATTCCCAGCTGTATTCTGAATCATTCACTTCAACCTGCACAAGTCTAATCTCCACCCCAATTCCTAGCACTCAACGTCAATGCTTATTTAAGAACCATTCTG
>LOEQ01000203.1:304281-315299 GCA_001685075.1 Bramus lutescens | reverse complement strand
CCCCCCCAAAACCGCTAGTGATGTTGTTTTGCTATGAGTTCCGGATAACTTTGTTAAGTTACTTTGAGTATTGTTTGCTTTCATTCTTAGTAAACTCATTAGGAATCAATCTTGGAGTCTCCTCCTCCATAATGCTTTGTGACAGTGGTAGCAGGGATGAAGGCATAGTTCCACTTGTTGCTCTCAGCAGCGTGGAAAGTTCCTTTAGTCTTTTAGAGTTCTCTGCTCAGCTACAGCTGGATCCTTGCCTTCCGCACAAAGAATTGCATCATGAGCCAGCATGAAGTAGAGCTGGTCATTCTTAAAATAGAAAGATACTCGGGGAAAGAACAAAGTCCACTAGAAAATATGGCTGCGAGGCTCTCTCTGAAGTGTCACAATTTATAAAAACATACTTTCAATGCAGACTTCAAGCATGTTGGTTAAGAGAAGAGGTTTTTCAGGGAAAGAATAATACATACAAAGGTGTAGGTGTGGGCTTCTTGGGTGAGATTTGAAACTGTCTTAGCAGTAGACATATATACCACTTTGGTGCCTCTCAATCTAGAGCTCAAAGGACAGCTAAGAAGCTATTTTGTTCCTTTTATCTCTTTTTAATGAGTGAGATTGTAGGGGATATCCAGAAGTTCCTTTGATAGAATTATAAACTAGTTAAAAAAAAAAGAAGCCACTAGGATTACACAGGTGGTTTAGGACATGTTCTTTACTATATATTGGGCTTTGGTGGGAGTCCAAGAAAACTGTAGATCTGTTTCTAAGAAAGGAAACTGCCTTAAGCAAATGCTGTTAATTGTGTTGGAATTCTTGATTCTAGACTAACAGAAGGTTCTATCTAATTCAACCAGACTCTGAGCAGTGGGCTTCTCTCCAATGTTCCCATAATTTCTTCTTTTCCATCCTGCCTCACTTTGGACTTCTCTTCTTTAAATATGTTCCTTCTATTTACTTGATATAAACAACCCTTTCTTTGTAAGTGCCCCAATCAAAACTGTTTTTTATCCAACCAAACCAATGGATCACAGGTTCATGTCCTCTAATGTCATTAATGAAAAAAGGCATACACAAATATATTGATGCAGAGAGATCAGCTGTGGGAGAAATGAGTTTAATGGGACTTGAAGGGTAGCAGCAACAGACAGTGATTATGAACTTGGATCCTTGAGTTCAAATTCCAGCTGTGCACATATTAGCCATGTCTCTAGTCAGATGATTTACTCTGTCTAACTCTCTTCTGTCTCCTTTAGTTTACCTCCGCTTCAATGTACTCCAATACCAAGCACAATGATAAGTATTTTTCTTACTTATGGGACCCTAATTTAAAAGTTTGTAGGGAAGGGGAATCTCGAAATGGGATCATGAGAGAAGAGATCTTAAGGGAGATGGGGGACAGGTGATAAGATAATGGAACACATGTAATAGGAAAGCAGAAAAAGTAACTAGGGAGAGGAAAGTAAACAGCTGGGATACAGTGAAAGGATCATAGAGAACACAGTGGAAAGGGAGGATGGATGAATGCAAAGTATAATTGCGTGTATAGATGAATGTGATATGGTGAAACCCATTACTCTGTATACCAACTTAAAAAAAATTTAAGTCTATAATTTTGGTGTATAAAGGAATAGGAGTGTGGAGGCTTCCAGCCCCCAGTTGTGGGCAATTCTTCCATTACACAATTCTTAGTGAAGAAGAAAGTATTACTAAAAATTGTAGGTGTATAATCTTATTTTTTCTTGGCTTACTAAACCAGAAAGAACTAATATTCCTGGATCTCTGACAAGATATATCCCTGTTTCAGATGCTTTATGGAACAAAGGTAGCTTCAGAATTTAGACTTGTAGCATTTTATTTTTCCAGAGTAACTGTGTATGGGGATTGAGTTTGGGGTGGGGGCAGCTACAAGAACAGGGTAGACAAGTCATGTGGAAAGAGAACCAAGGAAGCAGAAGAGCTCATCTATTAAATACGTGCTCTTTTTGCCCAAGCCTTGTGTCCTTCCAAGATTTTGATGAATCATTAAGAAGTGCCAGGTATATCCCAAAGGAAGACACTGGCAAAAAGCATTTCGAAGCTGGGTACTTCTAAAATACTTCGGAGTTGATTTTGGAAAACTCTTACAAAATTTTACAAAACTTACATAGTATCAAGCTCCCTTCTGCACATGTTAAGACAAACTCCATTGGCAGCCTTGATCAGGGAAACCTCAGCTTCTAGTAAATGATGGGGATGCAGAAACTCATTACTACTCAGAATAAGTGACAGATGATGAGTGCTCAGATGAGGGCTAAATGAGACATTTGGACCAGCCCCTCTAAGGCTCAGGGAATGTTGAGGAACCAGGGGTGGCAGAACCAGAAAAGCCAGAAGATAAGGAGAAGGGTCCTAAAACAGCATCTACTGCGTAGGAGACCATCATCAGAATCATGAACTCAGGTGTCAGTTGACACCTGCACTAGGTCTGTGAAAGAACGAGCCTGTCAACTGTCAAGTATGGATGGAGGAAGGACTCTGGGGCCCTATTGCTCACTTCTGAGCTGTTTTCTACTGCCAGTTTCAGGGAATGGAGAGATCATTGCCTTCAGCTGTATATCCACTGATGACCTTACCAAGCTCCACTGAACACTTCCAACTCAAGGGTTATACAGATAACCCCTAGTGAAACTAAATGGGCCACAAAGCAAAACCTGTACTTGTAAACCTAGGGAAGAGTAGTAGGCATATGGGAGAAGGAGGGATTATAAAAGTGATGGGGAAAACATAAGAGAGAATGTGGGAAAGAGAATAATCAGAATAAAATATATGCATGCATAAAATAGTCAAACGAGAAATATAATTCATAGAAACTTTTAAAAATGAAATTGTAGTTGTCGAGCCAGCTATGGCTCTTTGAAGTTTTTAGTTTGTTTTCCGTATTTACTCATTTACTTTCATTTTGGAGTTTTGGAGCAAGGTCTCACTATAAAGCCCAGGGTAGCTTCAAACTTCTTGTATAGCCCAGGCTGGGCCTTGAGCTCACAGTGAAGCCCCTGCCTTAGCCTCTCACTTGGTTATGAATCTTGAACTTTCATAATATTCCAAGCGTAGCCATTGTGGATTAGAATGCTCTGGGGTATGTATATCAGAGAACTTTGAGAGACTGCATTAGCATAGCATAAATGTCCATCTAACACAGCAGTGAGTTCCTCAAGTTTAGTTACTTACTAAACATACTGGTTCTTTGTAGAGAGGACTCAGAAACAGCTGAATCATTTCGGAGCAAAATCTCCTTCACCTTACTTCTCTGTATGTGTCAGACCCTTGTAAACCCGAGTAACTGTCAAGCCTCACCAAGGGAGTTTTTGTTTGTGTTACTTTATTTTAATGAAACAATGGAAACAATCCTGGGGGAAATCTCACTATGATTTTCAAATTATATTAAGGACTATCTTGTCATACATGGCAAACTTTTATTTTTCCAGTGTCTCTCGGATTAGACCTTTGTGCTCCCCAAGCATGAGGAAATGCTCAAACAGCATCATTTTTTTTTAAGAAACACACAGATACGAGCAATGATTGCTGCCACCTCATTCTGCAGGGCCGGAGATATTTTTCTCTGATGCCCTGAGTCAGTCTGACTTTTTCCTACTCTGTACTTTTTGAAGATGTCAGTGTGAGGAATCTTCAGTTGAAAATTCAGAACACCAACCAGTTCCCTTTGGTGACTGCCACATCATTTTTGCCTGCAGAATGAGGCTCCGTCAATGACGCAGTTACTTTTTTTTTTAACTTGGAAAATCCCCCGCCTCCACACTTACACAAACTTTCTGCCTGAATGATTTCTAGTCGGAGAGCAATACCCATATTTTTTTTTCCCTCTTCATTGCAAGGTGGTTCGATTTTTTTTTTCTGGCATGCTGCTTTTTGAAAAAAAAATTACATTCTTAAGCCTATTCCTGCTAGCTTTATAATGAAAGTAAGCGCTGAAATGGCAACTGAGTAAACACCACGCATGTTTTTTCTTTATCATATAGAAATTACAAATGTTGAATGAATAATTAAGTAAGCAAATTGCAGCAGCAACATTTCAGGAATCTGGACTTAATAAAAATTTAAACACCATCATCATCGCAAACATTAACATTTCAAAATATCCTTTGGAACAGGGTATCTTTCAGAAAAAGAGAATTGTGCTTCTTTCTGGTGTAAATCCCTTTACAAACCTTCCCCTCCTCTCTCAGCTCTCCCTTTTCTCAACCCGCAATCGCCTACAAGTAAAAGCTGTATTACTTAAAGCTTTAAAGCCCGCAAGCTACGGTGTACGAGCGCCCGCGCGCATATGTGTGTGTATGTGTTGTGCGCGCCTGTGTGGTGTTTTCGAGAGGGGGGTGTTTGTGAGTTGTTTTTCAGACTCAGACCCAGTTTTAAACGCCACCTCCCTCCGCCTCTTCTCCCACCTCCGCCTCCCCGCTCCCCCCGTCCNGTCCGCCCCCGGCAAGAGACAAGGATTTTCCATCGCCCAAGAGGCCATCAAGTTTTAAGATCGCAAGGCACGACTTCTAATCTCATCCTCCGCGGAAAAGTACAAACAGTTCCTCAGCCCAGGTCCTCCACCTCCCACGCGTTCCCCAGCTCTCCCTCCCCGCCTAGAACCCCGACAGCCTCCCCAACACCTGTGAATCATCCAGAAGCTGAACCACCGAACTATTTGCATACCTCCTCCCGCCCTCCCTAGCTCCTGACGCACAGCAAGCGAAAACAGGATTATGTTGTATGGTTTACTTCTAATCTCTCATCTGACCAGCAGAAGTAGGCATCCTTGCTCATACCCGGCCCTGAGCTTCGGAGGGTCAGCCACTGCGAGTGCCGGAGTTTGCATAATGAGTGACCCTCCAGAATTCTTTCCAGTCCTAGTCACTTTCCCTTCGGATGTCTGGACATGCATGCACCGTCCTCTGGAGGTGTTCTAAGAAACCCGAACATCACACAGGCCCAGACTGCAAATTCAACCGGAAACAGCGTCATCTATTACCTCCTGGGCAAACAACTCTCAACTCCAAGCTCTGAGCCTTGCAAACCCAAGCTGGTAGGGGTTAACTAGCTCCCTATCCTTTTCCCAGGTCAAGTGCTACCTCGGTGATAATTGCTCTGACGTACTTTAAAAGAAAGTGAGAGCCTTTCCCCAACTGACCATGATTAAATGAGAACTACAAACCTGCAATGCTGCTTTGCTACAATAATCACTCATTAAAATAGCAACCCCTGTAACCTGATCTCATTAGAAGCTGGTGACGGAAGAGGCGGTGGGGGGGCAGGGGGAGATGCTTCTTCGGACCGACCTCTTTGGAGAAAATAAATCTTAACCGCAATCTTCCCCAGCCACTCACATCACCAGCCCTCTTCTCCTGCCTTCCTCTCTTCTCTCAACCAAGACAAGTCAGCAGAGGAACGTTTTACCTGCAAATATGTATGTATTTACATTATAATTGTGTATACATCCATATATTCACATATGCATACACACATAAGCAATGGTATAGGCCATCAGGAAAACAGTCAAAAGAGATATGTCTTTTCCCAAGACCGTGCTAAAATGGAGTCAAAAGAATCGGGCCATTTAGATGTTTATAAAAAATTGAAATAAAAAGGTTTACTGCAAAACGTTCGGGGAGCTGAGTCAAGCACTCCGCACCTCCCGGCTCCTCCCCTACCGCCCCCAGCCACCTTCCTCCCTCCGCCTTCCCCCAACACACTTCCTCCCCGCCCCTCGAGGAGCCGGCTATTAAAAGCTGCTGACGTCAAAGGGACGGCCATCTTTGATGAGGGCAGAGCTCACGTTGCATTGAAGACGAAACCTCGGGGAGGTCAGGAGCTGTCTTTCTTCCCTCCCTGCCCGGTGGCTCCTTCACTCTTGTGACCTGCAGGGATCGGCGGACAGCATCTTCTGGAGAAGCCAAGGTAAAGAGCCCCCTCTCCAGATCGTGGTCCCGGCCCTGGATGGCCACATAAACAGAAGGGACCACAGCTGGCAGCCCAAGTGAGCCTGGACAAATACAAGTGTTGGTGCGCTTAGGGTGCGGTATTCCCTGTGTGCAAGTCTGCCTAGACTCTTGCCTGGGGCTACGTAAAAGTATTTTTGAGGTTAGCTATTTGGAGAAGGAATGGATGGGGACACTGAAGATGGAGCGGTGGGAAGAAACAGCGAGGATGTGTGCAGAATAACAACTTACTCTTTTGAAACAGCCGTGGGACCCTCTTCCATCTTGCGATGCAGTTTGGGGATATGTTTAGGTTATTAGGGTTGTGGGTTTCTTTCCTTTTTTTCTGTAAAACAAAAAGCAAAAGCAAAACACGATCTTGTCGTTCGTTCTAACTGTTGTCCTTAGGGCACTGCTACCCAAGGGAGATAGAAAGCAGGGTGTGGGAGCTGAGGAGGCGAGAGGAGAAAGGGGGAGTTCCTGCCCTGGGCAAGCTAAGCTGCGGCGGCGACAGCAGCCTCCGTGCCCCGCAGACTTGATTTATGCCGCCTGCCCCATGTCAGCTACAAGCGGGCGGGTGGTGTTGAGTGGGAGAGCTCCGCGGAGGGTTGGCCCGGTGGGCTCGCCTGGAGGATTGCGGTGGCCTGAGCTCAGCACGCTGCTGGACAGGAGTGCCCAAACCCCGCGTCGGCGCCCTGACCTTTCAGCACCGCGGACAGCGATCAGGCTGCGGCGCCACATTACCTGCTGCAGAGATGCTTGGCCAGGGCTGGAGGCCAAATTTTCTCTTGGAGATCCTGATCTTATAGAAACTCTTAGCAGAGCTGGCATACTAGATTAAAAGGAGGATAGAAAAATAAATCATGTCAACAGGGATTTATTTACAGAAAATTGCCTGCCTGCTCTCCTCCTCACCTCCCACGTAGCTTCAGGAAATAGTAGACTACGTGTAGAAATCTTCTGTATCTCTCCCTGTGCCTTTTTCTAGACAGAAAATAAACACAGTTATAAAAACGGTCACTTATCCTCAATATGACACGAAAACTGTTAAATTTTTGTTTTTAACACAGGGTAAATATGTCTGTTGATATTAGGTAGGCTGAAGTGGTCATATATGAAAATGCTAGTAGGGTCTGTTTATAGGATAGTTCCCTCCCTATATTTTTGATTTAAAAAATATGGATCATCTGAACTAAGTAGAATCAATTTTAGGAATGAATCCCTCTTATTTCTCCATTTGTCCTTAAAACTAGGTATAAGCATGTGTACACAGCCAAAAGAAATTTTCATCTCTTTGGCCATGGTTTGGAGTTTGTATGTTTCCTATCGCACTGGTTATGGAAGACTGATTGGTTTAGATTTTGACAGTAAGTGTGGTCATCCTTGGGAAAACCCAACCATGTCCTTCAGGGTTATGCAGGTGAAAGAACTATGGTGCGAGGCTGAATTTGACTCCAAGGTTCCCTGCAATTTTTATTATGGCACTGCAGGATTTTGCTGAGGTCATGATAACTATTTTCTTCTCTGAAATAAAGAGACTCTGCACAAGCAAAAATCATTATAAGGATAAATATCTATTTGATTTAGATTTTCATAATTATCATGAAAGTGTCAGGACTAAAATTATAAGCTTTCTACAGTTAGTAAACAAGAGTGATAGCTTCATCTGTAAGGATATATAGATACAGATATATCCATATATATATATATATATCCAATGCTTTAAAGAAATGCTGGTATGAACCCTTTTTTAAGACCTGTCTCCCAAAGGTTTTGAATTATGCTTATTTAGTCATAACTCCAATCATCTGTGTTAGAGATACTAAAATCCCTTTTCTATATAAAAGGTTCACTTTATCCCCAGCTGGTTATTTCTGGGTTACTTTTCCTTTTCATGAAAAGCCATGTGCTTCCATGTATGTATATGCTGATTATATTATTGTGTGTAGATGTATATTACTTGCTTCAGTGGAAATTTATCCAAGATTATGGAGCTGCATTGGGAGTTTATAACTCAGAAATCTTCAGATATAATAAACAACTATGTTTTATTGGTGGAAGGTGGAAGCAAAAGTATGGACCTATTTAAATGCTCTAACATGATAGTGCACATCCAGACGGCCCTGCGTAGCTGTGTCAAATGGAAAGCCTAATGTTTCCTGAATTGTGTGCGTGAACATTAGTAATCACTGCTTGGTTTATTTGCTGGGTGGAGATGAGGAAAGGGGTACAGGACTGCGGTAAAGCTGCCAAAGGGTGCAGAGCTGGGAGAAAGAGGTAATGTGGACAATTGCACAGCTAAATATAGTCCAGTTAGCTGAGAAAATAAAGGAAAATGTAACTGGGACAAATATTCAATGTTTATTTCATTGTCAATCTTCAGCAGGAAAATAATAAGTTTTTTCCCTCATTTTAAGTTTGAATTTTGAAAAGCCAGGACAATGTGGTGAAAGAGGCAGGAGCAGAGGAGCGTGAGGACAAGCCAGGAGACAATCTTGCGACCCTGTGATGGTACCTGCTTGTTTGTTTATTGTTTTCTACATGGAGGCATTCCCAGCACAAAATAATTTATAATTTCTGTAGTTTCTTCATGGTAAAACCTCCCAGGAACTGACAATTTTACTTCCTAAAACATGCACAGCTTCAAGGCAGACTGCCCTTTAATTTGTTAGAAGATGTTCCTAAACTCTGAATGTTAACCCTAGTGTCAAGGTTATCACTTAACAATTGATTGCTTCTCTGGTGACTCCTAGCAACCTTGTAGCAGATGGCCTTCAGGAGAGCATGTTGGCTTTGACCATTAGTAGAAATAAAAACAATTTAATCAAGAAATTGAAAGAGGAAACAAAAGAATATTGTGATGTTTAAATGATGCACTATCAATACACAATGCTTCTTATACTATGAGATTGCTTTTCAGCTCTAGAAAGGTAAGAAAATTCATGGTTTTTGGCTTCAGCACTGGATACATTTCTGCAATGTCATCCCTTGCCAGCAGGCACCAACCAAACAGGAAGATATTGATCAATCAGGAAGCACCAGATACATAAATGAACCCCATGTGGGGTATAAAATTTCTTGGTTATATGGTTTTTGACCTCAGTAAGTTTAGCATCTATCCATCTTAATAGAAAGTAATAAAACATCACAGAATACCAGAATAAAAAAATCAGTAAAACATCAGGGAAAATATGAGACTGTAAGTAATTCATTTCTCAGTAAATAAGACCAATAGTAAGGAATACAGTTTCAGAGGAAGGCAAAATGAAAGCGGACATAGGACTTGAGCTGGCTTTGAAAGGTTAAATAGAAATTAGAACGATCTGCTAAGTAAATAGCTTCAAGTTATGTAAGCGAAGCTATCTTTGTTCAGGGAACCCTGAATATGTCTGTCCGTTTGAACGTAGCAGAAAGCTTCTGCAGAAAAATTTTCTAGAATAGAATTAGAGCCTTCCTAATTCTAAACTTTGAATGCCAAGTTTAGGATTAGATATTATACTCTAAAGTTGATTTCTGAGCAGAAACTGATATAAATAACAAAGCAACCATGTCCTGGCTAACATCCAGGGACTGCTGTTGACAGAGTGGTTTAATCCATAGAAGTAGAGGGAAATGTTAGTTCATCAAGGGCAATTCATTTAAAAAAAAAAAACCTGAATTTAAGCTTCATTTGCCATCACTCTTTAGGATATGTATACCTTCTTGGACATGTAGTCCCTCGGCATAAGGAAATTGTAGTTTCCATTTTTCTAGAGCAAATTATTTGAGATGAGCTCATGCCAAGGAAATTAAAAGGTCGGGAATCAGGTGATCCGAGGTCCTAGAATGTACATTTGAATAATAAACACGGTATAGAAACCTCTCTCCCTTCCTCTGAGTTTTCCAAATTGGCAGACGCACTGAATGAGGGGCAGGGAGGGGAAAATTCTTTACAACATGTTTCATGCTGCGTGACAAATAGGACCAATGTCCAAACCTAGGGCCCAGGGGAGCTGTGATGAGCTGTGGTGGAGAACAGAAGAGGTTTCTTTTCCTGCTAAGCTGCTGATTCTTGTTGGCTCCCGATATCCCAGTGCTAGGTTGAAGTCTGAACTACATACATTCCCCTTTTTAACCTTGTAGTTACCACTCTCAAAATGGAACCTCAAAATTCCAAATACTGACAGAAACACTAAACCAAAATAGTCAACTCATCATCACTGCATAGGAAGAAACAGCAGTTAAAGGTTCTGTTACTTTCCTTCTGACTATGAAACGTGAGGAAATTTCCTTTTCTTTGCTATTTACCAAAACATCGGTAGGAAGAATGTGATGGGGGGTAATGTTTTGACCTCTAGGTTCACTGCCCAGGGGAAATTGGGGCGGTGGTAGCATTTAAGCTTTAGGAGGAAGTTGTCAAGCTGGGTCCAGAGAACCTTTCTCAGGTAAGAGGAAAGGAAAAAATGAATCACAGTGTCAAAGAAGCAGGTAAGTGGAGAAACTGGTTCAAAGAAATTAGTCTTATGAAAGGAAAGAGGTTTCAGAATTGCTATTGTTGGTACGCTGTTGGTATTGCAGTGTTTTCTAATTGTCTTCAGTGAGATTCCTGCATTTCTCCCCATGAACAAGTTCAAGTGGATTCTCGTTTTAAATGAAGTATGCAAACTAGTCAGATGTGTCAGATGTAATACTAAAGAGGAGAGTTTAGTAAGTCGTGAATTTGATTTGAAAGGACAGAGGTACTAAGGCAGTGACTAATCCAAAGCACTTTGGGGGATGGGGTGGCTTGAGTCACCTCTGCTGCTAATTCATCAAGTGCTGGTAACAACTTTGTAGCCAAGTTACTCATATCATTTTGATTTTGCAGGTGAGGGAGTTGAGGTAGAGTCAAAACAAACCAAATGATTTATCAGAGAGAAGAACCAGGAATAAATGTAGTAGCTTGACTACAAGACCAGGCCGTAAGCTAAATGAACTGTGTTACTTCTTGTATCGTTTATTTTCCTACTGGTCAAGTGAATCACAGTGAATATGCATTGATAGATAGATAGATAGATAGATAGATAGATAGATAGATAGATAGATAGA
>LOEQ01000203.1:264028-295113 GCA_001685075.1 Bramus lutescens | reverse complement strand
TCCTTCCTTCCTTCCTTCCTTCTTTTTTAACTTAACATTAGTGTCATTCTTTTTATAAATTAACAATTGTTTCAACTTTTTAATGTATTATTAAAGTGGAAATTAGCTCTCCACCTCAAGAAACTTGAGATTCACATGAAGTAGACCTTACATGCTCCCAATTGGTATCCTCCCAATTGACTAAAAACTCTGACCCATAAATCAGAACTGGCCTCTTGGTGAAATGGATACGCCCCCCCTTTTTTATATCATTGCTGACATACTTCTTTTGGTTTTGACTGGCTGGTGATGCAAATGAGCTACATCCTCTATAAGCAGACTTGCAGTTTATCAGTTCACTTGCCAAACAATTGTACTAGATCAACATGTATCCATTTAATGACAGTTGCTTCTTTTTACTAACATGTTTTCCCACTGTGATCTAATTTTTTAACTTCATGTAAGCTCTGTAAAGAAAGATGATAGTGACCCATAGCTATGTTGTGAGTTTAAAAATTGGTGCATAAGTAATTTGACTGCCCCCAAAAAGATTACCTATGTAATCAACACCAGAGCTTGTTTGTGGATGAAGGTTGACCAGATGTCCTAGTCCTCTATCTTATTCCTATTCTGTAAGTAGAAATAATTGATTCATCATTTTGATAAATATACACATTTATTTTATATGGCCAATAATATATTTTCAAATCCTTTAATCTGAGTGTCTGGAAGTCATTTATTTCCTTTCTAATGAACACTTTTCATCTTGTAGTCTTGTCTAGTATATAGTCTTAGTATCTTCTCAGTCCTGTAGATGTGAACTTGCTTCCATTGCTAACCAAAATTATGAAATTCTTTGTGCCTCCATGGTGTTCCCAAATCAGGAATGACTAGGATTTTCGGATTTCCTTTTTCTTGTGAATTTTTTCATAAATTATATCATTACCTTAAGAAACACGGTTGAGCAAGTAACCTGCACTAAATAGACCACCATATTTTTATCTGAAAAGAATTGCAAAGGACTTACCTTTTCATTCTTTTCCACTGGTGGTACGGTAAAGTCTATGGGTACCTTTTCAGAGTTACATGTTTTAATAAAGCATAACACATAAGGTTGCTGTCTTAGGGTTTTTTATTGCTATGTAGAGACACCATGATCATGGCAACTCATAAATGAAAACATTTCACTGGGGTGGCTTGCCTACAGTTTTCTTTATCATCATGGTGCGGAGCATGGCAGCATGTAGGCTGATGTGGTGCTGGAGAAGCAGCTAAGAGTCCTATATCTTGCAGGCACCAGGAAGTCGAATGAGACACTGGCAATTATCCTGATCATAGGAAACCTCAAAGCCCTTTCCCACAGTGACACACTTCCTCCAACAAGATCATACTCACTCCAACAAGGCCACACCTCCTAATAGTGCCACTTCTTATGAGATCATGGGGACCAGTTACATTAAAAGTATCACAATTACATACAAAATCAATTATATTGAAATTTAACTCTCAAAATACTCTTCAAGACAAATTTGTTATAGTAATACATAATTTCTTTAAAATTATAACACTAAATAGTGGTAAGTCTGATAACTACAATAAGTTTAAAGCACTGAGAGTGTAAGACAGTTAAAGATTCTGCACCCAATATAAAGTGATATAAAGTCATCTGAGGTGACTGTTGACAAGTCATACCAAGCCCTCTGTGTGGCAAGGTAGGAGGAAACCAGCTGTGCAGAAGAAGGAGAAGACCCATATATTATCCAGGTATTAGTGATAACATGGAGACCCTGAAAAAATACTTTGTTGTGGAACAAACCATTCTAATACACAGTGACTAGAATAAGTGACCATCTCTTATCGAGCATGTCCATTAAGTATATGGTTCTTCAGGCAACTGCTTGAGTGGCTAAAGCATGTGTTCACTTCCATGTGTGTGGTTGTTGCTTGCTCTTCACTAGGGCATCGTTGATGCCAAAACCATTTGTCTCCCATGTAAAAGGCTAGCCCTAATGATGCATATGGACATAGTGGGTGTTGCAAAGTTCTTCAAAACAATTAGAGACGTTGGGTAGAGAGTGGGGAGGCATCACCAATGTACAAAAAAAAAAATCATTGTTTAGGCTACTCTGTTGAATCAAAGAAGTCACACAGCTAAGCACGGAGCCCTGTGGAAAGGGAGGAATTATGGGTACCAGAAAGACAATGATCATAGTCAATTTTCACATAACACATGCATATGTATATATCTATATAAAGATTGCTGTGCACCAATCTTGAAAGCATGACTCAGAGAGTTTTGTGTTGGCCACAGTCTAGGCATTCCTGTCCATCCTTAGACCATACACCTGCTACTCAGTTACATAAACCAGAAAATTTAGCCAAAGATCATTCTTCCTACCACCACAGGCTTTCCAATGTCTTTCCAGTCGAAATTGGAGCCCTGCATGAAAGAACTGGATGCCTTTGTCCCAAAAGGGCATCTGTAGCATGAACCTTGTCTTTCCAAGGAAGTTGAACCACCACAGACCCAAATACCATGTAAATTCTGGAGGAAAAAAAAAGAGGAAGATGATTTTTTCCCTCAGAACATTGAACATTAAAGATAAGTATGACTCTCTGGTTTTGAGCTATAAAAGTAAATGCAAACACTTTACTGTTTGTGCTATTTTTCTATTTGATGAAATATTTCTTAGACCAGTCTTAGTAAAGGCAATTGTAGTTGAAACTTTTTCTCTGTCTCTCCAGACATGTTTCACGTTCAATCAAGAAAACCCTGGTTTCTCCTCTAATTATCAGAACCATTTATAATGCTAGAAACAATTCTTAGCCAGCCCTCTTCCCAGGGAGCACCAGCAAAGGGAACCCAAGGGAGGAGGCACCAGAAAATAGCCCTGAAGGCTTTGCGACTATGCTGCTGCATCATGGAAAACAAGCCAGACAACTGACTGGAAGCCCTTAGAGCCCTCTCCTTTATCAGTCTATAGAGTACCAAGGAGCAGCTGGTTCACAGGCCACCTGACCAGGCATAGTCCAAGAGTGCTCTGATTTTGAGATGCATGATTTTTAGACTCAGTTCTGACATCAGACGGTAGACCCCTGAAGATCAACCCCTAGGTAGATGGTCTGACTACTTTTTCAGGTCCTGTGTTAGTCCAAAGTCAAAACATAAAGTCTTCTCAATTATTTAGTTAGACTGCTGTTTTACCCTGGGTCCATCCAGAAGCAGAGGTTGCTTGAAGACTGTGAATTGCTGCAATTAATCTGGTCTTAGGAAGAGCTGGAAGGTGAGGAAAGGATTTAGACTAGACTTTGAAGGAAGTCATGGAGAGGTCATTAATGAGCAGGGTGACCCTTGCTGAGGCCCATTCTAGCTGAAGCCCCCTCTGGGGAGAGTACACAATATGTGCAAATCCCTTACCTGAAGGGCAGGAAAGCCAGAGTCCTATGCAGCAACCATGGCTACCGGCTGCTCCCTGGGGTGTACCCTGCACCTAGCCTTGTGGCAAGGCAGGCTGCTCCTGAAACTAAGAAAACTTGTGCCATTTGCAAAAGGCAAATAGCAGCAGAGGCTCTCCAAATGTACAAAAATGGTGAGAGATGAGGGACAAAGGTGATTATCAACTAGCTGCTACAATTTTGGAAATGGCAATGGCCAGATACCCTAGGTATACCGGAAGCTGTCTTCAGCTTTGGGCTATTGGCATCTCAGCCATTCATTTATTTACTACACAGTTATTTGGGCCCCTAATGCATGTCATGTATTCGGCATCTATGCACGGATATGCAGGGAGGTTAAATAAGATACTGTATGTCCCTAACCTTTAAAACGACAGAGCTGAGATTCCTTGTAAGAACTGCCTTCAAGACCCAGCTCCAGCCACTGTAAGCGTTCCCCTTCCCCATCCCTGCATCCCAGTTAGGTGGGGATTCTAGTCTCCTGCTGATCTGAGCCACAGCTCAACCTTGCTTGCCCCTGTAACCACCACTACATGTCCTGACTTGATTCTTTCCTCCCCTTTCCCTCCTTTATCCCTCTTATTCCTTTCTCTCTTGTTGTTGAGTTGACACCAAGGAATTAACTCCTGTCTCTTGGGTATGCCAAGCTTTCTCCAGCACTGACTTATCCTCTCCTTGTCCAGATGCTCTTACTTGAGGAGCTGTATCCACTAGCTTCAAGCTGACAACACTGAATTTCTGAGTTCTCAGACACCCGCTTCTCCCCCATCACTCAGTTCTGTGTTCCCTCCACTGGCAAAGCTGTTTTTTTTATAGTATCAAGCCAATATGTAAGATTAGTGTTGCTGGTATTGAGGGATGGTATGGGGAACAGAGAGAATAATTATCTCTAGTCTGATAACAAAAAGTGATAAAGAAAGAGAGGCATTGCCCTCCGAGTCTTGAAGAGAACACTGCAGATACCAGCCAAGACTATTTTACCCAGGTGCTAAAACTCACAAAGAGGATGGGCAGGCATGCGGGATTATGGAGCACTCTGTTGTACATCCCATAGAGCCAGCACCAGCATCACGTAGTGACTGAGGGACTCTACCCTTTGCAGGTCCCAAACTGAAAATAAAGTCAGTACTCAAAGAACTGGGACGTGGCTCAGTGGTAGAGCACTTTCAAAGCATACATAAAACACTGGTTTCATCCCTGGCACAACAAAACTAAGAAAAGAAAAACTTAAGCAAGTGGGACAGAAGTCGTTGATGGAAAATACCCTGGTATAGGTCAAAGAGTGTCAAATATACCATTTAAAGGACAAAAAAAATCTGCAGTGTTTCAACAGAAAGTGAATATTAGCGATCCCTTCAGACTTTCTTTAAAATCCCACCTTACATACCTCTCTGGGGAATTTTTGAACCTTCTCAGAATGTCATGACTCTTCTGTGGCCTCAGGGAAAAGTTGAGCACATGTGGCTTAATGATGGAAACAGGTTCAGAAAAATATCGGGCGTTCTCCATTGTGAATCTCATAGACTGTGCTTGCTCACTTACATGGAGCCTAGTCACTCTATGTGGGTTCTTTATGTAACCAAGAGACTTAATATACATGAAATAGATAAGACAACTTCTGGGGGCAACAGGGATCATCATTATTATTATTATATAGGTGGTTGGTTCTTTATGGTGTTAAGGACTGATCTCCAAGGCCTCATGAATGCTAGGTAGGTACTGTACCACTGGGCCATCCCCATGCTCCAGAATATTATTTTAGCCAACATTTTTCATAAATGGCAGCAAACTCTAAAGTAATGATATAAAGTATAACACAGTGAATAATATGAACAAACAGCACGGTCTTTATTATTTATAGTACATACTATGTATAGTACATGCTATTTAATAATATACAGAAATGAATGCATTGGCCTTTTCTATTGCTGGTAGGCCAGTAGCTTTGTTTACATCATGGATGCCTCAAACATTATCAGGTGAGTACTCGCATTAGTATAAATACATCATTCAGTGTTAATTCCTCAGCTCATTATTATGATTGTGAACCCAGTGATGCATGTGATCTGTTGCTGGTGAAAACATCACCCCTCTGCATGATCACATGAGAAATTCACAAACACATAAATGGCATTTCAAGTGTTGGAAGTATCCTAGAGAAAATGCAAATAAAAGCAGAATGTTTGAGGGGACACTGTTCCTAGGTAAGAGTGGGATTTCACATCGGTAGTTTGATTTTGGAGCATAACTGAATCTTGCTAGGCCCAAATATGCACCCTTTTTTACCTCGCGGTTTATTTCTTAATTTTGGAGATCAAGTCTTTGTATATTGCCCAGGCAATTCTCAAACTAGAAGTTCAAGTCCACCTGAGCCTCCTTGTCGCCTGGAAGTACAAACAGATGCCTCCGTGCCTGGCATTGTCCACTTTTTGAAAATACAAACTGGTCTTAATTTGGTGGCTGCAGACACTGGTGCAAGCATTAGAGAATTCCTTTAAAAGCAAATGGTGATTTTCAAATGTTGCCAGACCCTAAGCTAAACGCACCAAGTATACAATCGTTCCCATACTCATCTGGGCCAGGTGCAGTGGAAAACTCGAATTTCCATTTAGAGACAGAAAAAGTGATATTCCGAGGAGCCGTGAGGAATTTATCAGAGATCTGATTTCCTTTCTCTCGGAGGTCCTGTAGCGCGGGTTCCTAGACGGTGCATGCTGCTACCTTAGAGCAGCCTCTGTGCACTGGGCCCAATGAGAGGCCCCCAAAGCCTTTCCAGCGGCCAGGCTCCTCAGCTGCTGGATTTTGATGTTTGCAGGCCAGCTCCACCTGAGCGCCAGAGTTGGGGCCTGTGGCTGTTTTTCTGACTTTGATTGCTCAATCTGCAATAATGATCCAAGGGCCAGCGAGGCCTATGGAGCCCTAGAAGAGCAGGCAGGGGAGCTCTGGAACAGTCCTCCTTCTGTGTTTGCTGTTAGCAACCTGGGGAGTGATGCCAGTGGTATCAGTGCTCAGTGGAGCCAGCAATCTCAACGGGGTGGTCTGGGGGCCCTGGCAGTCATCTAGAGAAACATCTCTGTGAAGCTGTTGCTGGAGAAACAGGAATGCCCAGCCACCATGCTGAGCCTCAAGGAGAGCCAAGCCTGGGGCCTCAGGATGTGGCCCCTGCTCAGGGGAGACCCAATGCTGACTACCAGGTTTCTCAGTGTGGGTTTTCTGGACAACGCTGCTGTTGTTTTCTCCAGGCAGCCTTGCTTTGGCCTAGGAGCAGGACACACCTCAATGGGGTAGGCTAGCAGGGCTGGTGCAATTGCGGGTGGCAGGGGGCTCAACAGCATATTAATTCTGTGATTCATGGGCATTCTAGCAGGGTCCCCTGAGCCTCGCTGGCTCCAACACTAGATCTCCTTCCTCACAGAGAGCTTTAAAACCCACAGCTCTGAAATTCCCTATTGCCTCTTATTGGCCACACATTTATCCAGCAGTCATTGCATGCCAACTGCTTCACCAGGCAGCGGGCAAACAGATGAACATAACAGGTGAGAGCTCTTCATGCAGTAACATTGTAAAGACAAAAGAGACATCAAACAGACAGAGGGACAAGAAAAATAATAGGTAGAGACGGGGACTGCGTTGGAAGTTAAAGGTGAGGAGATAGCACTTGTGTTGGGGAACATCTTTCTGCAGGGAAATTTAAGTTGATGCCAGATGCTGAGAAGGGATTGGACACGAGAAGATTGGGAGAACATTATAGTTGATGTCCACAGGCTGGACCGGACCATGTCTGGTGTGCTGGAAGAACATCAGTTGGTCAATGCTGTTGGAGGGGAGTTTAAAGAACTGTTAGCAAAGAAGCAGATGAGCCAGGGTGTGTGAGCCTCATAAGGAGTCTGACTTCGGATGAAGACACCAGAAGGTCTAAGAATTTGAAGACTTCTTAGATTCTGATGTATCTTTTTACAAGAACACTCGGGAATGGAGTGGAACAAGAATGAAAACACCTACCAGGAGGCAACTGCAGGACCAGTTGTGCCTGTGGGTGAGGAAACAGGCACAGAAAGGAGGGCAGCAAGACTTACTGAGAGTTTCCTGCGGGACAGAACTGGGCACTAGGGAAAGCGCCATCGGTCCAGGCCACTAGAGAACCCTACCTATCCTCACTCTGTCTCACCCAGTGAAGAACGAAAGCTGAATCTGCCCCCTAAAAAATGGCAGCATTTTGTGTAATCGAGTTCAAGTGAAACTCACAGGAACGCGAGGGACACAGGATGGAACTGGGAACAGTCAAGCATGGATATGGTGTCAGCGGGAGGATACTGTGCACCTGATCCCCACCTGGAATAAGAATTGCGTCTAGTCCTGCTTTGAAACAGAAGCGGTGGCTTTGGTAGACTTATGTTAATCAGTCTTTGCAGACTGTGCAAACTCCAAGGCATCTTCAGGGAGGATGATGGAGAGTCACAAGGGTAAACTCCAAGCTACGGCAAGTGCAGCATCTGGGAAACAGATGCACCTGCCGGTAAAGATTAGCAAGAACACGGTTGCGACACCTGCACCATAATGATTGTAACCATACGGGGAGGGTGCAGAGGGGCTTGTGGGCTAAGAAAATACAAGGAAGCATAAGGCCCAAATTTCTAAATAAGTAGGCTAGCACAGACAGTCTGGCACAGGAGAAGCATCTTACAGCCCACAGACTCTCTTCAAACTCTCCTTAAATGGTCAACCTCCGCTACGTACTCAGGTTATAGGTGTTCCATTCACCTAACTCTTGTCCCCAAAGGTTTTATCTGAATATCCATTTATACAATATACAAAATGATGAGGATTCGGTATCTGTTCCAGCAAATAAGAAAATATGAGAATAAATGTAGTTCACTAACGGGAGTGATAGGCTCAGTATTAGAGAGTACCCACCCGGCATCCACAAGGCCTGATGAGGTTGGTGATGTCCTGCAACTGTGTAGCTTCTTCCAATATAGATCCATGGCTTTTGTAATAATAATACAAGCAATAAGGCCTTTCTTAATCTGACATTGTCTATCAGCTAACTAGTCCTACATAATGTTTGCTTTAACTTACATTGGGGGGAGAAATAATGTGAATATCTATGTTTTCCAATGGTCTTAGGTGACCCCTGATAAAGGGTCATTCAACCCCCAGAGGCTTCATGACCCACAAGTTGAGAACTGCTCCTCTAAGCCAATCAAATTATAATTTCTGGTGTGGTTTTAAACTATTCTGCGTTGGCATAATTTTAGATTTGCACAAAGGTTGTAAAGATGGTATGATCTGGTCAGGTCAGAAGAACCTAATCAAAGAAAACACCCGTAACTATATGCAATGATAGGAAAAGAGCCATTGTGGAATGAGAGGACTGGAACCCCAGGAAAGACTGTTAAGGAAACTCTGGCCGAATGATAGTGATCTTTCACAGGGGATGCTCTTGCCGTCTCAATTCCTAACAGCGCCAAGAACTCAAGTAGGCTTCTGATTTTAGGGAGATTGGAGGGGATAAAACTTTCCACTCTAGAATAGAAGGGGTGGCCTGATCTTCATAGTGAATGCCAGAACAGCCAGGGCTATGTAGAGAGAACCTGTCTCAACAAAACAAAGACAGAAGTGGTCACCTGCATGAAAAATTCTAGGACACTCAAAACATATTCTCAGGCTGGTGAAATGGTTCAGTAGATAAAGGGGCCTGCTGAAAAGCCTGATGACCTGGGTTCAATCCCTGGGACCCACATGGTAGAAGAAAACCATCTCCCACAAGTTGTCCCCTAGCCTCTACGTGTGCTCCTTACTGCAAGCACATGTGCGACCTACATGTAAATATAATTCAAACTAAATTCAAAACCACGTTCTTAGACTTGCATGTAAAGGACCCTGAGTTCAAGCCTTACCACCACAAAAAAAATAGTAATAAATAATTAAATACTCATCCCATATGCATGTTGATGCCTGGTCTTGCACCTTTAGCAAGACCAACCTATCCTCGTTCATTTTTAGTGTAGGATAGGGATCGTTCCCGGCAATGCAGAAAAGTTTCTGACTCTGAGAACTTAGAAAAGCGGCAGACTGTGTCTTGGTAGATAAATGTTCACTTGAGTCTTAGTGTTTACCAAGGCACTGTTTCCAGATTTCACAGTTGTGTGTTTCTGTCTTCACCTTGGCGACATCTCCAGATCCAGAGTATGGCATTGAATTCATCAGGTGTCCTGCTGTCAAAACTATCAGTCAGCTTTCTCATACCCTGGCAGTTCCCACAGAACTGTTGCTGCTCAATGCATATTACAAATGAATTAGTAACTAAATAGACTTATGACCCAGTAGTATGGCTCGGTTATTTGTCAGTGCATCCATATTTGGTACCCAAAGAGAACACATAAATCATGCTTTTTTTTCCATTCTCCCACCTTGTTCCCATATAAACTTGTTTCTGCTAGGTGTGTTGCACATGCCTGTAATCTCAGCTTCAAGAGATAAGGCAAAAAGATCACCCAACTGATACCAACTTCACCTGCATAATAAGACTGTTTCAAAGGAAGAAATCATCTTCCCATTTATAATATTAGAATGGAATGAAATATGCTAAGTTTCTTTTAAATTAAAATTGCAAGCTTGCCTTTACCAAACCTGACACTTCAGAGCTCTGTGTCCTTCAGTCCAGGTAGCCAAGTGTCTGATCGCACAGGTAATATCCAGAGACACTTATTGGAATTTGTTCTGTGCACTAATAAGATGACTCCACTCAGGCTGGAAGCCGATGGGTAAACTTGGAATTCTAATGAATCTACTGTGGACAGATAACTCAAAGCTATTTCTGAGCTGCCACATCAAGCAGAATCTCACATTGGACTTCCCTGGTTTACAGCAATACAGAATAGTGAGTATGTATATTCTGTGCACATCTATGGTGGTTTGAATAAGAATGACTTCCACAGGCTCCTATATTTGAATACTTGGTCCCCAATTGCTGGAACTATTTGGGAAGGATTAGGAGGCATGGCCTTGTTGGAGAAGGTATGTCAATTGGGGCAGGCCTTGAGGTTTCAAAAGACTCATGTCATGCCCAGCATTCTTCTCTGTCTCCTGCTTATGGATCAAGATGTGAACTCTCAGCAATTCTTGTTGTCATGCCTTTGCTCCACCATCATGAACTCTAACCTTTGGAACCATATACCCAATTAAATGCTTTCTTTTAGAAGTTGCCTTGGTCATGGTGTTTTGTCACAGCTGTAGAAAAGAAACTGAACCAATATCTGTCCATGTATGTGGGGGAGGCAAGTATAAGATAAGAATCAAGAAGGCTTTTCCCTTACCCTTGAATATAGGGTACATGAGCACAGAAGATTTTGACAGAGGAGAAGAGAGGTGAGTACTTTGACAGTGGCAGGTGAGAGAGATCTTTGCTATATTCCATGCATGGGTCTTCACCAGTGCCCCTGCCTTCATGTACAATGCTCTCACAACCGGAGGAATTCAGCATACTTGCTGAGGAATTTCACACCCTCCCTCCAGATGAGTCTCCTACACTTCCTACCAAATTGCCAGTTTCTCACTTGAAGTTTTGGACTTAAAGTCCAAAAAGACTACATGAGTTTAGCATGGCCTTCTAAATAATGAGGAGGGGATAGAAGAGAGAATAAATCAAGGTCTCATTACTAGTATTGATTCTATAGGGATAATTGCCAGTCCCTGGGGATTGCACTCTGGCTAGGGCTCATGATATTCAGTCAGTCCTAATATTTGTTGATCATCTACTATGTTCCCAAAGCTATCCTGGCATCCGGTCCCATGCTGGTAAAAGTTGAGGGCATGTGTTCTGGGCATAACCTAGGGGGAAGTTACTCAACCTCCTGTTCCTCATCTCCTTTGCATGTGTAGATGGGGGTGATAATAAGGACCTTCTTAGTTGCATGCCATGAAGCAAATGCTGCATAGTTCACTCCGCTGCTTCTGGGCTCAGAAGATGGCCTTGGACCACTTACTAAGACCCAGATGACTCCAACTTTAGAAACAAATAGGCAATTGCTCATGAAGAGGCAAGAATCCTACACCCCCTCAGGTGTTGGGGGAGCTGCACGGATGCCCTTTCTGCCCAGCTCTCTCACTAAATGATGGCCATTGGCAGAGTAGTAAAGAGATTTCCTGTTGGCAGTGGCATCTGGTCTAGCTCAACAGCGTTTGTATGCTGGGATGGTGGGTGTAATCTGAAATAAAATGTGATGGAAAAAATTCAATTTCACCAATTCTCTTCTTCCTTCCCTAGACCCCCAATTTCAGTTTTTCCTCATAGACCATGATAGGCATTTATTGGAAAGAAATTTCACCTCAAGGAGAATGACATGCTAAGAATAGAATCGCTGGTTGTTTCTCAGATATCGGATGAAAAATTCAGATTAAGTCGAGCTTCCTTTGTTCCCTTGTCCTATTTTCTTTTATTGAAGATCCAAAGGCAGTGCCATCCATCTCCGATGTGCCTTCCAAGGGTGCTTTGTTTCTGCTCTACTTCCTGCCTGCCGCTCCTTCATAGTGATAGTCACGGTCTGTAAAACTAATGTAAGAGAATGAAAAGGAATGAGATGGCCAAGTCTGGAGGGCAGAATAAGGAGAGAAGACAATGACACCATAACACACTGAGCTATTCTCAGTATGTCAGTTAGCTTTGGCCAGGTAACAAATGACCCCAAAACTTAGTGAAGTCAAAAGCAATTCATTTATATAGTTCACCATTGTATAAATCTGCTGTTTGGACTGAGTTCATCTCAACTCGTTATAAAGTTAGCAAGATCATTTGGCAGCTAGTTGGTCTAGAGTGCCCTTCATGATGATTTTTCTGTTCTGTAGAGTCTACCTCGCCTTTCACTAGACTAGCTGAGTTTGCACACCATATGACTACAAGGATCCAGAAAGGGACGAAGAACCCCTCATTCCAGTCAAGAGTCATTTCCATGGGTTGTTTTTCCTAATTGTCCTAGTCTACTTCCTATTGCTCTGATAAACATCATGACCTGATGCCAACTTGGGAAGGAAAGGGTTAATTTCATCTTGCAGTTTACAGCCCATCCTGAAGGGAAGTCAGGGCAGAACTCAAGACAGGAACCTGGAGGCGGGAACTGAAGCAGAGGCCAGGGAGCAGTCTGCTTGCTGGCTTGCTCCTCATGGCTGGTTCAACCTGGTTTCTTATATAGCCCAGAACCACCTGCCCTAGGATGGCATTGCCCGCAGTGGGCTGGGCCCTCCAACACATCAATCATTTGTCCAAATAATAATAATAATAATAATAATAATAATAATAATAATAATAAGCCTCACAGGCTTACCTACAGGTCAGTAAAATAGAAGTGTTTTCCCAAATGAGTTTCACTCTTTCCAGGTATCTAGCTGCTATCAATTTGGGGAAGAAAACAAACACAGGTTTGGCAGAATCCCTTGTATGCTTTGTATGGCTCTTTAATGCCCAGTTTGCTGGAGCCCAGCACAACAGGATGAGTGACTGGTAGAGCTGAGTCCTAAGAATCTGCATTGCTAGCCTGCTCCCAGGAAATGCTGATACTGCAGGCCCATGCACCTCACAGTGAGGCGCTCTGCTCACAGCGGCGGCGTGGAGGAGAACATTTGCTGTTCTGCTCCAAGAGGAGAAAATGCAAGCTCAAGTTCAGTAAAGAGGTCATGGACGCACAATTGGTTGACTCTGTGCCCCCCTACTTTCTATACAATTTAATGGGGAGCCATTAACACAGACCATTTTCACCTCGCACCTGAGTTCACATCTGGCTTAGGTTGAAGTCACAGTGCTCAGAGAAGTGGTTCAGTTCTTCAGTCCAGCCTCTCTAAGAGCTAGGCATGTCTCCACTTCAAATATGGTGGCTACCTCTAGCCATTCTTTTCCCCGTTCACTCATTTCCTTCCCTGGCTGTGAAGCCCTATGGAACAAGGTGCTATGAGCTCAGCCAGCAGCCTCCACAGACTCCACAATTCAAGTTGTGTTTCCCACTGGAGGAATAACAGTTCTCATCAAGGGAGGTTGGGACAGAAGGAAAGGCACAGGTACATCACATTTTGCGGTTACAGAAAAGCACCCTCTCCAAGGGCCTTGGTGCTCATTTTAAATGACAGAGTTTCATATTGCTTTTGTTGAGTTTCTTAGGAGGACTAAAAGAGCATCTGCTAATGTCAACGCATTCTTGGCTCTCCTGAAATGAAATGGAGCTTTCCTGGTCATGCAGCCTAGCCTGGGATTTCCCAGGTGCCTGCACTTGTTCAGAGTGTGGTCTGCAGGCCAGCAGCATTGTGGAAAAACTTCATGAGAATGCTAATCACAGCCCCCACCACAGAGCAACTGGCCTGGGCCACTGTAGATAGAATGCAAGAATCTGTATATTAGCAGTGCCATCCGGCAGTTGTGTTACACGCCTTCAGTTCCAGGACCTGTGCGGCAGAGACAGGAAGATCTCTGAGATCGAGGTCAACCTGGTCTACAGAGTACATCCCAGGACAGTCAGGGCTTCACGGAGAAACCCTGCCTTGTAAAACCAAAAATTAAAAAAGAGGTGGGGGAGGAGACAAAGAAGTATGAAGACAAAAGCGCAGCCAATTTATCCTAAAACCTTCGTGGGCTTTTATTTAAGATTCTACAGCTGGGTAGAACCTTGTTCTCTAAAGTAGGGTGAGTGTGCTAAGGGGAAATTGGCTTCCAGGCAGCGAAGGGCTCAGGAAACATGGAAAAGAGAGTGAGAAGCAGGTTTCAGCATTACTCTCTTTAAAACAGAGATAGCCTCCTCATCATGCCAGTAAAAACTGGCTTGTTTGAGGACATTAGTATCTCTTGTCTCCATCCCCCCTCCTTTTTTCAAAGTCTGATAAACAACTCCATTTGGGTTGGGGATATGGGATTTTAGCAATAATGACTTTGCTTCAGTTTGACCCATAGGCAAGGCTCGGTTCAAACCAATGGCCTCTCACACCTTTTGTGGCAGAAATGGGAGGTTTCTTCCTCACAGCTGTGCACCATACTTTTCATGTCCCAGGCACCTGGATTAACCTGCTTTCCTCTCAGGACCAGTCACAGTGTGCAGGGGGATGCAGAGAACCAAAAGGCAAATGTAGAAAAAGCACACACACTGAATGCCTGAGAGCCACAGAAGATTCCAGAAGAGACCTGAGCCCAGGCCAGCAGCCTCCTCTAGGAGATGCTGTTTGAAGGGCAGGAGAAAGGGTAATATAATAGACGTTTGGAGGATTTCAGAAAAGGCAAGCAGGCAGTCATTTATATTGGGTTTGTTCCTAAAGGAACAGGGATTAACAAGCATGAGTTCTGATCCCTTGTAAATGTCAAGCAAACCTGGCGCTGCTTCCAAAAAGGAACACGAATCCACTTGAAGGAAGATGTGCCATCCTGTGTTTAAAGCAGCTAACCTTTCTTGCATGGGCTTTGTCTTTCTGTTGTGTTATTCATAAACTCTCTCATTTCTGTAACATCTCCCAAGGTTCTAGCTCAATGCACTGCAGGATCAGGAAAGCCTATTTGCCCAAAATAGGTTCCTCTTCAAAGTGAACTCATGGAAATTTTAGATATTTGTGCAGCTACAGAAGAGGAAATCTTAAGTCGAGGGAGCTAAAATAACCAAGAACCTTGGGAGGCTTGAGGTTCATATTCTGTGCACACTGCTGTTTGCTGGGTCCATCTACCAGCACTTGAAAAGGAAAGATTAATAGCGAGATTCCTAAGTTTTCTTTTTCATATGTCCTGCATAACTTTTTACAATCAGCTAGAACTCTACCATCTTTTAATGGAGACTGAAATACCTGCTAGTTGTTCTCCAGAAGATTTTGGGGGATATCTTCTGTTTATGCACACCAAGGACCCACACACAATTTGGTAGTGGCAAAGAATAATTTTCTTTTTTTAATTGTATAAAAGAATCTATACAATTCCCAGATCCACCTCCCTACCTGCCCAACTTTGTTTTCTCTCACTTTCAAAAAACAAAACAAAAAACCATGAAAAACCATAGAAATAAGAAACAAAAAACAGACACTCCCCCCAAAACACACTCACAAAGATGAAAATAAAAACAAACAAAAGACCAGAAAAAGAAAGCAAATGAAACTAAGAGTTCACAAAAAATACCACTGAATTCCTTTTATGTTGGCAAACTGCTCCTGGCCTGCCCCGGAGCCTGTCCTGAAATGCGGCTGATATGTCGCATTCAGTGAGAGTATATACCCACTGGAGAAAACTAATTTCCCCATCACCAGCAGTATCAGTTGCTGTTAAACAGCTTCTTTGTTACAGGTGGGGTCCCGTGTCCAGGACCCTCTCATCGACGGGATCCCGTCTGGTTTAAGCTCATGCACGTCTCTTGTGTGCTGCCACAGTCTCTGCCACCGTGAATTCATAAGTGCATCACACTTGTGTCTAGAAGACACTGTTTCCTTCAAGTCACCCACCACCTCTGGCTCTTACACTCTTTCTGCCTCCTCTTCCACGTAGATTTCCAAGGCTTGAGGGAAGGGATTTGATGAAAACACTCTTTGGGGGGCTGAATACTCCAAAGTGTCTCTCTGCATGTTGTCCCATTGTGTGTCCCTGTGTTAATTCCTATCTACTGTAAGAAGAAGCTTCCCTGACAGGGGTTGAGTGAGGTACTGATCAATGGGTATAGCAACATGCCCTTTTACAGCTATATTCCTTTAGCAGAATGATACAGGTGTTCCCCATGGGCCCCTGACTTATCTAGTCTCAGGTTCTTGACCACTTTAGCAGTATCAGGTATGAGTACCAGCTGACGGACTGGATCTTAAATCCAAGCAGAACGTTGCTGGTTATGCACATGACATTTGTACCATTATTGCATCAATCTATCTTGCTGCAGCTCATTGTTATAGGCGGCAGCATTTGCAGCTGGGTGATATCGATGACTGTATTTCCCCTCTGGAAGTACACAGAGTACTTTCCAGAACACTAGTAATTGAGTTGGGCATCAGCTTGACTTCTCCATGTTTAATGACATAAGTGTTATCTTCAGCCATAGGATCTTACCATCCAGTTGTGGAATGCAACCAAGAGTCTGTGATTTGTGGAGCTTTCTATGGGGCCTCTTTGGCCAATGACCTTTTGGCCAATAAGATGTAATCCATTCTTGTAACTGGAGGTTGTACTTGTAGTAAAATGTCTAACTGGGGCATTGTAACCTTTATTTAGATTATCTTCATATCTGTATATATATTATAAAACTTCTATAGTAATAGATTCTTCCCATGTGGTTTTTTCAAATGCTCTTTGGTGTTAATTGTCCTTCTCCGTATTTCCTACTTTACTTGTTGCTCTGATTCCTTTCCTATTTAATCCTTCTAGTCTAGTTTGTCCTCTGTCTTCTATATAACTCTATGTTCTATTTCCCCTTCCTTGAGAGATGCTCTCCCCACCTCCAATTTATAACTATGTACTTAACCTCTGGGTCATTCAAATTGTGGCACAGATATGGAAAGCGTGAAAACTAACATCCACATGCAATATTTGTCTTTTGGCGTCTGGGTTACCTCACTTCAGATGACTTGGGGGGGTAGCTACATACATTGACATGCAAATGCCATCATTTCGTTTTGATTGACAGCTGAATGACACTCAATGATGTAAATGGTCCATGTTTTCATTATCTGTTCATTTATTGATGGACATCTAGACTGCTTCCAATCTCTCTGCAGTAAGATGTAGAGCCCTTTGAGTTTTACAAAAAGTTATGCTGCTGGATTTTGAGGTAGACCAATTCTCAGCTTCCTAAGAAAACCACACACTGATATCCATAGTGGCTGTACCAGTTTGCACTCCCATCAGCAATGAATAACTGCTTCCCTTTCCCCACATCCTCACCAGCATGCACTATCTTTTGTTTTATTGATCTTGGCCACTATTACAGGCTTAAGATGAAATCTCAAAGTAGTTTCGACTTGCATTTCCCTAGTGGCTAAGGATGCTGAACATTTCTTTAAATGTTTCCCGATCTGTTGTGTTTCATCTTTCGAGCTCTCTGCTTAGATCTGTACCCCATTTTTAATTGGGTCATTGGTTTGTAATGAATAATTTTTAAAGAATTAGCGCATGGCTCTTTTCTGACTATGTAATGAGTTTATGCCAAAGGTTATTTTACATTCCTGGAATATCTGAGGAATAATTATTTATAGTCAGTCAGGAGAGGGAAATTGAAATAAGTTTGTCAAGAGGACTTTCAAGCAGATTAATGTGTTATGATCTTTGAGAATATATTTCCTGCTGGAAAGTAATCATCCGAATATTTAACGGGTCAGAATTACTTGTTCAGTCCTTTGTAAACTAACACCTTTACAATCCAGTCACTAATTCAGAGTAAGGATGAGTTAAAACTTTTTAGGAATGATAGATACATTTATTTTCTTGTTTCAAAGGTTTCATAGCAAATTTTAAGATTTTTACATTAAATATATGTTTATTGTATACCAGCTATACTACAATAAAACTGTTAAAAGAAAGAAAATAGTAAGTCTAGGAATGAAGTCACATTGCTGTAACCCTAGCACTTGGAAGGCTGAGACAGGAAGACCTGGAGTCCCAGAGCAGCCTCGGCTACATTGTAAGCCTTGACTCACAATAAAATAGAAAGTCAAAGAAAAGTTTACGCCCTTGGAAAATTAGGCAATCTTTGAATAAGTCAAAGGTATAAATACTCCAGTATGATGAAAATAAATGCTCTTCTGTTTTATATATCTAAATTTTAGATAATGCTTTTTAACATTAATCTAAGTAAGCAAACAGGCTCTTTCAAGTCTGATACCAACTGTGCCACTTCCTACCTCTCTGATCAGAACTATGTATTTAAACACTCTTAAACTTGATTCCCTACATATAAAATGAGGATAATAAAGACATTAGTCTGATTCTCATTTAAACTAAAAAGATTAATGAGAAATAATGGCCTGACATTCTCCAGTATTTTCTACTCAGAGTCTTTAAGTGACATAGAAGGATCTCTCTCTCCCTAAGCATAAGGACAACCCAGAGATTAGTTTAAGTTAGGAAAAGAGAAAGACTTGGGAGTTTGCTTGCTGGCATTTGCTAAATCAGAAGTCTAAAGGGGCCTTTTGACCAGTGTGATGACCCTGACCCTCAACCCTCCAGCTTTTCACAAACCTGGTTGTTTTCACAGACACACAGGAGGAGGAAAGCTCTTCAAAGTCAGATGGCTAAAAGATCTGTAACCAGCTCACCTTGCCACACCCTTACTTCATATCACACCTCACACACTTATTCTTCACAAAAGCAAAGGCTATGATCAAAACAAAGACTGGATGGGGAAAGTGAGTATGTCAGAGTAAGGTCTTCCTGGCTCTCGGAATCACAGTGTAGGGACAGACCCACATCTTCTCTTGGGCCCTCCACCTGCTCAGAGCTATAGTCTATGATTCTCTGAGGATGATGTGTTATCACATACAAGGATCCAAACAGTGTTTTCTTTTTTATTATTATCAAAGTTTTTTCACTTATTTCCAAATAGGGTTTTCTAAGCCCTAGGTGCTCATTCCTCTTCTTAACAGGTCCTTTGAAAGTTAACAATGTGATTTCTATGTGATGGAGACACTTCTGGGTGCCAGGAACCACTCCAGAAGTGTCTGGGGACATTAATGCAAGCTATCTAACAGCCGTATATGCAGAATAATGACATAAAAAAACAGTCTCCTCTACATATTATGTGTACTCTGAGCCTAGGGAAAAGTTCTTGGTACCTACAGAGAAGTTAATCTGGCAGTTTTCAGGGTGAGCTGGCCAGGCCTTCCATCCTACTGCCTGGCAGAGATCCCTGTACAGGATGTGCCATCATGTTCCCACAGAGCCCACAGATGGCTTGAACCTGTTTTTAAGATGGCTCCTCCCTATAGCCTGAACTCTTACAGAGTCCCTGGAGAGCTCCTATTCCAAGTACTGTTGGTCTCTTGTGAGATACCCTTGGATCCCCTTCCAGCTTCCTTCATAAGTTCTGTGTGTTTTGCTGCTGGAGATAACCTGAGACTTTCTCCACACAGGGGTTGCTTTGTCCAGAGGACAGAAATGCCTGGGTGTTCATGCCTAAATGGCTTTAACTAGGGACTGACATGGAGATAGAGAAGGTTGTTGGTGGAGGTTCTGCTGAAATAATTACTCAGAAACTGTAATTTTTAAAACACTGCTTAGCCAATAGCTTAGGCAATAGCTAGCTCTCATATCATAAATTAACTTATTTCCATTTATCTGTGCATCACCACGAGGTCATGGCCTACCCACAAAGTTTTGAGGGGTCTGGTGGAGGTGTCTGGCTCCTGTGGTGGCTACATGGCTTCTCTCTAACTCCGCCTTCTTTCTACCAGCATTCAGTTCAGTTTTCCTGCCTAGCTCTACTCGGCCCTATCACAGGCCAAAGTAGCTTCTTTATTCATTAACCAATAAAAGCAACAGAAGCTCAGTTCCCTGGTCTACTGATCGACATCCTCTAAGTTGTGTGTAAGGCTTCACAGCTCCCTGCAAGTTAAGACCAAAGCAAGAAATCTACTTTGCTCATCCTCTTTCTTTGTCTGAACTTCCTTCCTCACTAGATTTCCTGGTCTGCCTTGAGAGAACGCTTTCAGTAAGTCATTTGCACACAGGCTCTTGGCTAAAGGTTGGCTGTTGGGAGAGGCCTACCATCTCTCAACTCCCAGAAGAAAAGTGTCTCTCTGCAGACAGCTTGCTGAGTCCTGAAGGAGGAGAAGGGTGTCATACTTTAAAGTTCTAGACATATTAGCCTTGTCTTAATTAATTTGCCCAATCCAAGTCATTTGTTCATGAACACTTTGGAGACTAAAAGAGAAAACAGCATTGGGTCATACAGTCCATTAAATTTCAGAATTCTCCAAGAAAACATCCGTTACCATAACAAGGCAGAATGCTGGAGTAAGACCTGCCTCCCCTCGGGTCTGGGAGGTGCTCTGTAATGTGCCGGGAAGTGCCACAGCTTAGAGAACTTCTCCAACATGGACATAGCTTTCTCTGTGCCTCAGAGACCTCAGGGGAAAGTGCCTAGCTTCCACCTTCTGTTCAGCTAGCACAAGAGGGCTAAAGCTTCAGATGATTCCTTCGTTTGAAACAAAAGTACCAGTCAGACTTACTGGCCTCCTAAGCAAAAGCATCTGCCACCCAATGCCCTTAAAACTGAAGGGATCCTTCTCTGAAGGCATGAAGGCAGCTCAGGGACTAGCTTTAGGAAAAGGGGGGGTAACCTAAAAGCTTGCCTGTTGGTGTTTGCCAAATTTCAAGTCCAAGGGGGCTCTCAGTGAGTTAATGGCCATAATCCACAACCAGTCAGTTTTCCAAAAGCCTTGTTGGTTTCACACATGTAGAAAAAAGCACTTGGAAGTTAGATTGACTTTTCAAGTAATATTTGTTTACCTGGCCACACCCTCAACTCTCTCATTCTCCATCATGCCTGTATCCTTCAAAGGAACAGAGCTGTGGGGTAGGACTTCCCTGAAGTCCATATGTGAGGCTTGGTCTCTGACCATAGGAGAAACACGGTGAAGGGATCTCAGACTCAAAGCAAAACTAAGAGTGATAATGTTAAGGAAAAGTAACTTATTATATTATTATTATTATTATTATTATTATTATTAGTTTCTCGTGACATCATTTCACTGTGAAGCCCCAGCTGTCCTGGAACTTGATCTGTAGACCAGGCTGGCACTGAGCCCTGGGATCCCCCGTCTTTGTTTCCCAGGTGCTGTGATTAAAGGCGTGTACGCCACCACACCCAACTTGCTTATTTTAAGCAATGATTTAATAAATCTACCTTTCCTGGATTGCATGATTCATATGGGTTAGAAGGGAAAGGCTTGAGTCCTGTACTCATTGAAATTCTTTTCTGTTTTCTTGAATAAATTTAAAAAGGCTCACCTCCTTTTCCATATACTCTGGCCTTGACAATTTTGCATTTGTGTGCGTGTGTGGTGTGTGTGTGTGTTGCGTGTGTGTGTTCAAAGCTCGGAATAGGACGGATGAAGTGACTCAATGAGCCAAGATTCTGTTGACCTGAGTTCAGCCCTGGAACCCACATGGTAAAAGAAAAGCTGACTCCTGCAAGTTGTTCCCACACATAGATACAGACATACCAAATACATTTTCAAAAAAAATATTTGAAGCACCGAATGAGATTAGACTTTTTTAACTTGATAAAAATTAAATATACATCTAACAACAATACATAAAAATAGATAGGTCCAACTAAATCCAGAATTAGTGATAATAGCTATGGAGTTGCCTTTCCACAGAAGCAAATGCTGGGATGTAAACAATGTTGTGAAGGCAATGCTTAAAGTGGAGCAGATGGATTGAGGCAGACAGTTAAACCACAAGCTGCTTGTGGGCAGATTAAAGGTGTCTCAGGGAGGATGAGCTTTGGGTTGTTTTCAACACCCAAGTGCTCTATAAATGAGTCTGAGTTAAAACTAGAGAGAGGTGTTTCTAAGAAGCAGCAGTTGTTAACATCTAGATAGGAACATAACCTGATATTTTTAGTTTAAGCTTTGCCGAGGAGATCTTGGTCTATTCAAAGTGCAAAGTCCAGTTTTTTAACTAATGTGTTCTTTTTTTAAACTCCTAGCTTTTGGTATTCGTAAGAAGAAAAGGTCTTATGGCAAAGAACTGTTGAGAAAAATAACAAGTCAGACTCTTGGCTTTTTCCATTTATACAAAAGGATACATTTACCAGGATTAAAAAAAAGTTGAACTGAAAATACCACTGGGATGGGGGAATGACAAAAAAAACCAAGTTTTAAATTCTTCTTGTGATATGATATATTTTAAAAATCAAATGTAAAGAAATCACAAGTTTAAAACAGTGCGTGGATAAGGCTCTGTGAAAAGCAATGTTGGCAAAACTTCAGAGGTCTTTAAATACTCATCTTCCTTGGCCTGTGAGTCCACTCCAATGGGTAAGGGAATAATAGAAGATGTGCTGAAGTTCCTGTGTACATATATTGTGACAGTCTAGTTTATCATTACAAGAAAGAAAAGGGGCAAAAGGGGCAAGGGTGACAGACAGACAGACAGACAAGTGAACAAAACACTAAACGCCCAGTAATAGAAGCCTAACCAAATAAATCATAAATTTATATGATGGGACACAGGTCAGGTTTAAAGTGGCATTTAATCAATATTTAATGCCAAATTTCATAACTGGATTGTTAATTAAGGAAGAACTTGGTAATATGTGTTTGGTCCTAATTTTAAAAGAAGTTAATGTCCCATCCCCACCTTACCACACACACACAGAGAGAGAGAGAGAGAGAGAGAGAGAGAGAGAGCTGTGTTTCATCTTCCTGGTGAACTTTCACGTAAATTGCTCCCTGGGATCTTTTCTCAGGAGTTCTTGAATTGTCCTGGGGTGGGTGCGACCTGGCAGTGGACTTTATTAAAGCTCCTCAGGAGATTTTTATTTGCCTTCTTGAGTTTGAGAACTTTAAATATAACATTAAAAGAAATACTGTTCTTACTCAGTACCCTCAGAGACACCAAGGATAGCCATTAAGTTTTCAAAACAAGTTACTTGACAGCCAACGTCAGGTATAACCACATAGTGCGCAAGGTGGAACTGCTTTGCTTCTATCTTTTTAAAAAGTTATGTAAAAGCTTAGAACCAAAGCCAAATAACAGAAGCACATATGTCTATCTTCTCATTTGCCAAACTGATGCAATATCGAATGGACTTACTTACTGATTACCTAATTCCCCTTCTTTGACTCACTATACAGTTAAAGAATAAATTTTAATCATTGCCATGCTCCATGAGATCCTAGTTTGTTGATGTGGAATTAGTGTGTGATGCATGTGTTCGCGGCTTCTCTCTAGTGCACCACAGAGTGACGAGCTGTCACCTCGCTGCCCTACCGAGTCTGTGACTTTACAGGGATTCTTATCTCAGCATTATATACAGGTCATCTTTAGACCGGTTAATCCATCTTGTTTGTTTTCCTCACTAGAGAGCTGGATTAATCTTTGACACAATCTTTCTTTACTCTCCTGAGAATCGTGTGTTCAACTTCTGAACCTAATGCTTTTGAAACTATCCAAGGTCAAATGTGGATTTGGAGATAGAAAAAAAAAAAAAAACAACACCTCATCCTGACAGGAGATTCTGGCAAAATCATCTCAAACTGAAAGCTTCCCGCCTTTAAAGGAAATGCTCCATGTGACTTACAGAAATGTTCCAGCCTTTGCCTACAAGGTCTAATCTAAAGTGTTTTTCAAACCCTCTCCACGTTAAGGACAACGAATGACAAACTGTGTAACCAGAGAAGTCAAATTTGCACCCTGGAGCAGTTGCAATCACACCAGTGACTTATCTCAAGCGGACGGAGATTGGGGTAAATCTAATTTGATAAATTGGCCTTCTGTCCCCCATTGACTCACACAATCACTTCAGGGGCACTTTATCATCATTTGGAGCCCTTCTGCCATTAGCAGAGTCTCCAGACTCTTTGGCTGGGACTCCTTTTATGTGCCCACTCTTTGTGTCAAACACTTAATGGTTTGAAGAAAGAAAAAAAAAACTAGAATATAAGCTAGGAATATAAGCTAGTTTTTTTTTTTACAGCAACTCCGTGGTGAATTCCCTTGAGAGTCAATAACTTTGCAGTGAGCCTCTTCCCTTTACTGTGACAAGAGGGGGTGTGCAGGGGCTCTGTATGGAAGGAGGCAGTGTGCAAAAGTCTTCATTTTAGGGAGACATAGCAGACATATTATTGCACAGCCAAAAATGTGGGGGACATTTTCACCGAAAGTAAAAGATATAAATTTCCTTTATTGACTGAAACAATTCCTCTGAAAAATATCAATTAGGGTGCTACTTTGGTTTCTGTCACTGGCCCCGCCTTTGTCAGCCCTGAAAAAGAGTGGGTAGGCAGAAAGAATTCAATCCCTCAAGCTCTAACATCCATGTAGTTTTGTGGAAGAACTTGCTATCAAAGAACTGAATGGAAGCATTTGTCTAGCTATAAGGTAGTGACAAAGAGCCCACACTTATGAAGGGATCTGGGATTATGGTATCAACATCATGCATGGGTGATGCCTTGACTTTCTTCATAGAGCCGAATACCCAGGTTAGAAGGGAATGTGATACAGTGTCACATATCATACTATAAATAAATCATGTCCATTAAAATCATCCAGTCTTTCTTTGAGTACTTCCAGGAATAAGCGACTCACTTCTCCAACATACAGTTCCAAGTCTCTTAGGAAGTTCTTCATCTGATCAAATGCTATCACTTCTTCTGAATGCTGGTGATTTTCTCCTTGGGCACTATCGCGAATTTTTCTTCTGCCATTTGGGTAACATTCTATTAATTATTATAGTACAAGTAGCTTAAGCAGGCAAAGGTTATGGTCTCCTCCTTCATGACTTTGAATCTATATATGATTTTATGGAGAGACAAATCCTCTGTGTGGACTCTCCCTTTTATTCAAATATTTATTAGATAGCAGATCCAATCCTAGTCTGAAACCCAATGAAACCTCACCATGTTAATTAGATTTCTGTTACTGTAGCAAACACCAGAAACAAACAACTTACAAAGAGAGAAGGTTGATTTTGGCATACTGTTTTGTAAGTTCCGTTGCAAGATGTCTCAATCCCTTCACTTCTGGGCCAGTAGCAGACAGGACGTCATGGCAAGATCAGTATGGCAGTAGGAAAAGCACCAAACACATCAGTCACTGTTTTCTGCCACATTCTGAAGATAACATCAGTGAGAGCAGACAGGTCCCTTCCTTCTGAGATTTCTCATATGTGCTGTAAACAATGCCTTGAAGTTGGGCCCTTGACTGAGCATTAAAAGAATCATGCTTTGGATGACCTGTAACTTCAACCAAATTCTCCCACCTCTCTGAACTTCCTTTCTTCCTATGGAGAGTGACCAGCTTATAACCTTCATATGCTGGCCATTCTGTGATATTCTGCACATGGAATCTTCAAATCCAAGTAAGTCCAACCCAGATTTACCATATTTCTTAGCATGGCTAGAATGAAAATTTTCTTCTTTCCCATTTTTTTCCTGATGGGATGATTTATTGATACCATTAAGTGCCTGGAATATGTAATAAAATAAGTTCATAAATAAAGGGAAGTTGTCTCTAGATTGAGTTCAATGGAAGCACTCTCCTCAACAAAGATTGATGTGCCAGTGATATATTAAGGAAGTATTCTAAGAGTACACTGGAAGAAAGGAACAGGTGATGGACAGAAGCCAAACAAAGGAGTCCTTGATGCAAGCTGGGGTTCCAGCCTTGGTACAAGCTGTAGGATTCTCTGGAATGCATGTTTTAAGGCTAGGCTTTTGTGTTATGTATCCTTCCCCAGTTGCTGACCAGGAAGTTCTTGGTGAATGAGATGAAACAATACTGGGTAGTCTTTAGAAAATGGGTCACAGGTGTAGCCACTGGAGGGCAATAGCGTAGGGCAGCCACAGTGACCCAGTAGGAGAGCTGAACCCTGCAGCAGACAACTTCCATAGCTGATGCCAAACGCTGTGAGGCTGAATACATGGAACTTTTTGCTAACTGTTGACTCAGCCATATGACAACAAAAATGATCTAGTTTGAAAGACTATGGGGGTCCTTTCTTATCCATCTTGGATGCAGTTCATTCATGACTCTTGAGTGGAATCCTTTTATTTAAGACTTAGCAAGACTTGTGGATTTATTTATTTATTTTGTAGCAACATTCTACAAAACATTGGTTTCCAAGAACCAACCTAATATTTAGAAAAGGAGCATTTTCAATGGCCCTTCACAGGCACAGCAGAGGACCGATACTTGGACCAAAATGTGTCTTGCTAGAGCCCTCAGAGTCATCCCTAAGAGGCAGTGATGTGTCTCCAGCTGCATGCTGGATGTGGCTGTCCTCATGCTGGACTCGTGGGAGAAGTAGCTCAGTGAATGAACTGTGGTTTGCTTAAACTATGATCAGGATAAATGAGACCGGGTTCAGCTCCGTCTGCTCTTTTCTCCTAAGTCAAATTAGTCTGCCATGCTTTGGCTCGCAATTGAACAATTGGGGACCACTGCAGAATACAAACTATTGCACTAAATACTCACTTAGCCACATTTGCAAAATAGACAAAGAAACATTGGCAGTTTTGAAAAAGAGACATTTAGTCATAATCAGTACTAGTTGTGGCTGACTGCCCTGTTGCAATTAAGAAATCTCAATGCTGGTTGCATTTAAATGTAAGGCCATCCATACCCAGCATGCTTACAGAACAAACCCAAACCAAAGTTATCTATAAGTTATGCCCAAGACAGGGCTCATGTGAGAGGCAGTCTTCCCGTCTAAGAAATGGATTGATACCAGCAGGACACACTAGGAAGAAGAAAGTTGAATTTCATTCACAAGAATGTTCAAAATCTATTCACAGGGACACAAATCTGGACACATATTAAAAATTTTTAAATCTTAGTTACAGCAGATTTAAAAAATGCCTATTTTATTTTATATTTATCTATTTTTATTTTTGAGACAAGGTCTTACTATGTAGCCTCAGATGACCTAAAACTCATTATGTAAATCAGGCTGACCTGGAATTCACAAAGATTCACCTGCCTCTGTCTCCTAAGTTTTGGGATTGAAAGTATGCACCCCCATACCCAAGAGAAATGGCCATTAAACATGAAATTGGTTTGGCTTTGTTCTGTAAGGATGGGATAAGAACAATCTTACATTTAAAGGTAACTAGCATTGACATGTAAACAAAGAGTTGCCATATACCGTTTGTCAAAAGTACTCTTTGCTCTGAATTTTGCTTTAGAGGTAAAACATAGGCTTCATTTAACCATTTGCACATGACTAATAAGACTATCACCAGATAGCACTAATAACCAGATATGACTAATAAGATATCACCTAGCCTCCAGCATCAGAATGCGGTGTTTTTAGCCTCTGTCTTTTGTGGAGATGGACAGTACCAGGTATACTTCTTATTAACCTTCTTGCTTTAGCTTTCCCAAGAAAAGCTTTTCTTGTGGAAACTAGACAGTTTGGCCCTTTTCAGAACCCTAAGAATCCTTCCCCAGAGACTTTTAAGTCCACTTGAAGCAAATGATGCTAGAACTCTGGAGCCTATGAAAATGGGGAAACTCAAAAGAAGGATGGCCTAGTTTAGTCATTGCACACTCCCCAATATGCCAGTGAAACTAAAAATAAGATGTGTTCAGGCTTTAGTCTAAAGGAGAAATATCCATACAGCTTGCTCTGAGAATAAACATGCTTTGAGAGTATTTATATTGAAAATGATCCATACTCCTGACCTACATCTGAGGTGAGGACCAGTCTTTCCTTCTAAGCCACAGTACGCTGTTCATACATGTGTCACCATAAGGTTTGTATGAGATTTAAATAGGCCGCAAGTACAGAGAACCCTCTGAAGAGTGCTAGTCAGCATGATTAAAGTTCCTTTGTTCTTCTTCCTGCTTTCTCAACATAAACGCACTGATTTTAGAACCAAGCCATCCTTGCAAACAAGAGGTCCTCCATTCAAGTAGCTAGCAGAGACAGACATTAAATATAAATATATATAGCTCTCAGTGATATTCAGATAGTAGGCATTGATTTATATAACGTATTGGTTTGTTTCATTAATGAAAAGGATACACAGAAAGAAAGAAACCACTTGCTAGCTCCTTACCCTGTCCTCAAGATGTTCTTTCCCCATGGCCTGATGTTCATAGCATGATAGCCACACCTCTGTCCACCTCACAGATCAAGCCACAGACCCCAGTATTCACACTCAGCTCTTCCTCCCTGACCCAGTATCTCTGAGAATAGACTCAGAGGTAGAGAGCAGTTTTATGTTATTGCACTTAACTAAGTCCTTCAACAGATGAGGAGGCTCTCCCCAGTTCATCTGCCTCTTGTGTTAGTGTACTGCCACTATGAGAAAGTTCCTGAAACTATCAATTTAGAGAGAAGATTTATTTTGATCTTTAGTTTTGTAGATTTCTGCCCACAATTAATTGGTCCAGTTGGTTGGGGATATGGTGAAGCAATGCCTTATGTTGAGAGCACACAGCAGAAGAAGCTTTTTACCTCATAGAAACTAGGAATCAAAAGGGGGAGGAGGCAAAGGAGAGAGAGAGAGAGAGAGAGAGAGAGAGAGAGAGAGAGAGAATCTCAGTATTCTCTTTAAGTGCACATTCCCAATGACCTAACTTTCTTCGTCTAGGTCCTTCTTTTAAATGGCCCACCAAATCCCATTTGTACCAAGCTGAAGGCCAACCCCTAACTCAAGAGTTTTGAGGAGCATTCAGGATGCCAACTGTGGCAGCCTCCCTCCCTTCTAATGAGATCCAGGCATGCTTGTCTGTGGTAACAAATGCAAATTCCCCCTGACACCAAAGAATAACTACAGCAGCTTACTAGCTTTGCCCAACATACCAAAGCAGTGGTAGGCACTCAGATGTGTCTGTTTCTGATATGGACAGCCCACTACTGCTGCTGAGGCTGGGAGCCGTTGTCTGCAGCTGACCATGGAAATTAGAATCTCTATGAGGTTGTGAGGACACCCCATCACTTCACAATTAATTGCAAAAGCTAAATCTGATTTGCGATCCTGAAACTCTGTAGACATAGTCATTCAAAGGCAAATTCATTTTCATATTTTTTAGTTTTGCTCCATGCATCATTCTTCTTTTAGAATATGTTCCAAGGAAACACCATGGGGAGCTTCATTGAACGGATTTTGCATGCAAAATTGAACATAAAAACAAGTACCCTACATGATGCTCATCTGTAGAAAATACGCAATGCACTATAAAAGCTGAGAATGAACGTTTAAGGATTTCTTGTTTTGTTTGTATATTTATTTGCTTGGGTTCACAAATTAATTTTTTTGCAGACCCAGCTAGAAAATATGTTCAGCTTTGTGGACCCTTATGGCATTGAAGAAGCCACTAATGGTGAATCCAGGAATAGTCAAAAATATGCTCAAATTAAAACTTTATTTATAGACCCTGAGATTTGAGAATCCTAATTTTCATTCCACCATTTTTTCATCTCAAATCTTTCAACCATGTAAGAATAGGGGTGGGGATTAGCCTAAGTCCAATGCAAAAACAAACAGCAAGCTGGTTTTGGTCCAGAGGACTATGAAGGAATGAGAATTCCTGGAAAGAAGCGGTCTGCACAGGCTGATTAACTGATTAGACTATAAGGAGATGTAGAAAGGATGCAGGTCCAGAGCCTAATTAAGTTTCTGTCAACTCTCTTTAGTCCTCTAAAGACTCATTTCTTATACACCTCCTTATCAGATATAACATCCTCATAAATAGATTTAAAAAAAACCTTCGGAATGTATTAGCTTAAGGAAACCCTGTTCTCCACCAATCAGAGCTAAGAATGTTATCAACATCTGAAGACTATAGTTGAGATTCCTCCACCTGGATGTAACCACAGCTTAGCAATGCCTTGATACATAATTTTCTTTGTTTCATGACCAGTATAAACTTCCTGAAATGACTTACACATTGGAACTATGGATCTCACAGTAATCTAAGCCTATGTCCCCGGGCCATGGTCACTCAAATTTAGGTCCAGAATCAATTGTCTCTTATTCTCTTTGAGGCGAGAGCTGTGTTGCTACAGAACCCTTGACTGGTTTATTCAGGTTAGTGTCCCATTTGTGTAAATACAAGGCCATTTCCTGACCCTATCCAGTGACACTTACTTATGCTCTAGCAGGAAATAGGCCAGATGTGGTCTGCAGAGCCTGTGTGTTTGTAGAGACAAAAAGTCTGGGACTGCATCTCAAACCCAGTAAATTGGAACCTCTGCAGTTTTAATGACTCGATCAACATTAAAGAGCTTTCTGTGATGCTGACTTCTGCAGGAGTTATAGAAGCATTATCTTAAACTTGAAGCTGAAAAGTGCCGATTCTGGAACATTAACGGGACTGCCGTGATAATATAATCAATCCTTCATTCCAAAATTAACTAATAGGAAGTGAACACCTAGTAAGGGCCAGATTTTGCATGGGTGATTGAGATCAACAAGGGTCTTCAATGACTAGGGGATATCTTACATATGAGCTCCAGGGAAGCCTTTTGAGAGGCAATTTCTCTGTACTGTCTTTCGCAATGTGAGATTTGCTCCTTTGGGCCACACCACCAGCTTAGGCAATGAATGTGCAAAAGTAACACTTGTTCTACACTACCTGGGTGATTTCATTTCATTATTAACATCCTCTCAGCCACTGAAATGACTGCTAGTTACCATGATGCCTGTCTCCTAGAATGCAATCATGCATGGGCTTGGAGTTTGTACGGACAATTTATCAAATGGTAGCGACAAACATCCCAGTAAGCGGCCTGTTGTCTGGCTGTTCTCATGGTTCTCATCAGGAGGGCTGCCATTGCTTTCCCTGCTTTAAAATACTGTGTCTGAGATCTGCCACTCAACCATCCATCCATCCAAGACACAGATAATCATGCATTTGAGAATGAGACAAAGGTATGGGAATTCCTGGTGGGCGTGAGGGTGGGGAGAGCATGAAAGCGAGTAATACAAGAGCATCTACCACATGGCTTCTCTGCCAGCCTGCCACCTGCCCATCAACCAGC
>LOEQ01000203.1:246477-263862 GCA_001685075.1 Bramus lutescens | reverse complement strand
GAGAGAGAGAGAGAGAGAGAGAGAGAGAGAGAGAGAGAGAGAGAACAAAAACTTACCCTTGATTAAGCTCAGAAGAGTGGGAAACGGCAGTTTACTGTAGGGCTGAAAGCATGGGGACCTTGCTTTCTAATACACTGCCTAACTATGAGCAAAAGTCAGCAGCTCGTTGAAGGAGGAGATGACGTCACCAAGAAAGAGCAAGCAGCACAACACAAAGACAACCCAGATCAGGTACGCCCTTGCTTGTTCCCTGGTGGCAATCCTGAGGGAGTTGCTGCTTAGAGACCAGCACCTCCACACTTGGCTGGTTTCCTTGGTTTCTGCTTCCACCAGCACTCAGCCCTCGGGAGCATGCCTGAGGCCAACCATCAGTAAAGGAAGGAGAGGTAAAGGAGCCTAGATTATGACAAAGGGTTTGAGGATATTTTGCATCAACAGGCTGCCTGAATATTAAGGCCTGGCATCCTTAGCAAACAAAGATGATCAGAATTTTCTATTATCGGCATGCCTGTGATATAAAAGCTCAGAAATGAGCTCTAAGGAATAAAGTTCAGGAAGGGTGATGATCTTGCCCACAGTCGCCCAACTTCTAGTTCACATTAACATCCTTCCTGTTTAAGGTCCCTCAATTAGAAGACTTTCTTCACAGGGCTGGTTAATGCAGGATGCTGATGATATGTACCGCTTCCACACCCCTAAGGAATTGCATCTGAGCAGCTGAGAAAGTGGCATGACAGTGGTATACAATCCAGTCACATAGCTCATGAGATGTGTGTTGGTAACCATGGAATCACAGGTGTGTCTGGTCAGCAGCCAGCTTTCCTCTCTTTGGGGATTTGGAGGACCCAAGTTCCTGCTACCCTGTGGCTCAACATCCTCTGTTGTCCTGTTTTGCTGGCAGGAGAATAGTGGGAGTCAATATCAACTTCTGAATGCCCGTTGTCTGCCAGGGACACATGCCATCTCCCTTTAGGGACCATCTCTAGCTACATGGCCATCTCCTGGAAAGTACTAGAAATGTAATTTCTAGCCTAGCACCCATTCTTCAGAGACCATATTCTGCTCTGCAAGAGAAAAGATAAATTCTGTTGCATGCTGGATCATCTCAAATACAAGACACAAGCCCTGGCCTCTACAAAGTATACTACCCAAAGATGTTGGCATAACATCAAAGACTTGTCTTAAACTCTGCTTCAGGGGCCTTCTGGGGGCATTACTCCCTTAGAGGAACTAAGTATTGCTCACAGGCATGATGCCTGACTCCTATGCTCAGAATTCCTTCACTTTCTTCTTCCCAACTAGACTGTAGTTCTGTGGTGGTGAATTCATCATTCTTGTTCATCGATGTACCCCTGACACAATGATGCCAGGGATCTTTAGTAAGTATTTGAGAATGGAGAACGATCACAAGTAAAGAGAGAAGTGTGTTCTGGAAGAACCAGGTTCCTCCTTTCTGTATTTGTTTCATATGAGTAGCCACGAAATGGGCTGGTCACATTTGAAGGTTCTGGACACATTCCACTTTGGAATAAGGGCTGTTCACCTGCGCACAACCTTAACAACCTCTAATGACAATGCTGGATGCCTCTAAATACAATGGGATGCTACACACAAGCAAATGGGAATGGTCTAGTAATTGTGCTATCATGTGGGAATTATACCCAGTGGAAAAGCCAGGCATTTCATTTATACATACTCCTAAGAAATACCAACTATAATGACGAAAAGGGAGGTCAACAGCTTCCTGGACATGGGAGGGTACAGAGAATAGCAGATAGAATAACAATAACGAAATTTGGGGGATAAATGCTCTAGCTCATTTTCTTTTTCAGGGCAGTGGATTACTGAGTATATTGCATGTGACAAGACTTCTCAAACTATCTAATTTAAATATGTGGAGATGATAGTTTATCAAATGTATCTCAGTCAAACTGTCAAATTATAACCAAATAAATGTGGCATTAAAAATTAGACCAATATTGACCTGTATCATTCACCCCATCATTCCTATGTCTTGTATGGTTTGCACCTTTAAAAATACTTTAGATGAAGTCAGATATGTTCTTGTAAACCTGTAATAGTGGAACACTTGGAGGCTGAAGCAGAGAAATAGTGATCCCAAGGCCAGCCTGGGCTACAAGGCAAGACTATCATAAACATATGTAAACATGTGTCTGTTTCAGTGATAGGGTTGATTAAAGATTCATTCCTGGTACTTATGAGAGAAATAACACAATTCTATTGATTCTTGATGAGTTTGGCTTCCAGTTCAGAAGTTATCTGAACCACGAGAACAGTGTGATTCTTAGACTTCCCAGTGTGTATACATTCATATGAGCTCTCACAGTTTCCAATCTGCTTCTGCTCAGGTTCTGCAGCCAAACCCATTGCTGACTTGCTGGCCCAGGTGCCCAGCAACCCCCAATCACTACCATGGCCGAAGACGCAGATATGCGCAATGAGCTGGAAGAGATGCAGAGGAGGGCTGACCAGCTGGCTGATGAGGTAAGGATAGAGACCTAGGAAGGAAGCCAAAAACTGGAAGGTGGGTGGTTTGGATTCAGATTCTGAGAAAAGACTTCTTCTAATGTCTCAACTAAAAAGGAAAAGGTAAGAAAAGAACTTTCTTTTTCTCTAAGATGCCTGCAGGCTAGACAGCCCAAATACTCTAAACTCCTAAGCACTTGAGAGGGCAGGGTCCTCTAGGAAAAACTTTGTCTTTGGATGTATTGCAGTGCACTGTAGGTAACTCAGCAATGAAGGTTAACACTTTAAGGGACTTTCCAGGAGGGTTGCTAAGCATGCCTATTAGTAAAATTGAAGTACATAATTTGAAAATTAGGTGAAATATATATAATATATATTAAAGTCAATGGTACTACGTGCTTAAAACTTGTTTTCTGCTATCTGTGCCCTTGAGTCATTTACACTTGCTGTTTGTAAGAAGCAGAAATCCCATAGAACACTGTTGGTGCACATTTCAACTACAGGGTCAGTGTATCACGCTGCACTCAGAAATAAAATAAAAAGGGCTGGAGAGATGGCTCATTTCCTGCTTTTCCAAAGGTCCTGAGTTCAATTCCCAGCAATCACATGGTGGCTCACAACCATCTGAAATGAGATCTCATGCCCTCTTCTGGCCTGCAGGCATACACACAGACAGAATATTGTATACATAATAAATAAATAAATATTTAAACAAAAAGAAATAAAATAGAAAGCAATCATTTAGAGCCAGTCATTGACAAATACCACCAATCACGGCTTGCTCTATTGTTTTCGTAATTACCTATAGTTAAGACAGAAGGGAAAATATTAATAATCTACGTAAAACTTTTAATGCATGCATGTCTGTAGCTATTATATTAAGAAGGCAATATAGAAAGTTGGGGTGTAGGGATTTAGGTTTGGATCTGGGAGGGGCTGGGGGAAGGGTGGAAAGGGTGAAGATGACTAAAATACGTCGTATGAAATTCTCAAATAATGAAAAGACGTTTTAGAATATAAGAAATTTGAGGAAGTCCTCCATTAATTGGAAACTTTTTCAACAAACCACCACCTTCTTTACTCATAAGTTTAATTCTAATGTGAAGTTTTCACTGCTTCATTTTCTTCGTATTCGTGAACATACGTGAAGTTACACAGTTCCAGTGAGCGTATTGGGATTACACTAGCAATCTGATGAGCCATTGACAGACTGCACTAAAAACTGACAGGAGCTTTCTGTGAGAATCAACCTGCTACACAGAATTTATAACCAAGCATGCTGTGTTGTATTATGTGTCACTTCTGTGCCCTTTGTGTTTCATATCAGTGCGATAAATGTGAATATGCATAAATGTATCCATATTTTTTCCAGAGAGTCAGTTGTTAAACATTTGGCAGCACATCATTGTTAATAGCCATTTTATTACAAAAAAAGAGTTCACTTAAGTCCTTTGCAGCAAAAATCCACATCCTTCAATTTCCTGCAGAAACATGTCCAACATAAGTTTGTTACTTAAATGCATGGTTTCGAGAAATCACATCGGTTGTTGGATTGGAACTATGTTAAAGGACTGAGAACAAAGTGGTGATGCTGTGCCTGAGGGACCAGCCATCAAGCTCAGAGCTTTCTCCATTCTTTTTCTTATCTAAGAATGAAGGTAATTATAGCTGTCTCCGATGGGCTAGTCATTTCAAACTTGCTTGATTTTTTTTTCACCCTAAGGCGACAGCTTAATTTGTATTGATAACAACTTCCAGTTGTGTTTCTAGGAGTTTTCAGGAACTTGTTACACTCGACTCTACTCATGAAATATTATGCTTGTGTTTAAAATTCACTAGTCCAGGGAGACCAAAGCAGTCCTTGGAGTATATGAGATGGTTTCCCTTGCATTGGACCATACAAAATTATTTTTTTCAGATTACTTTGTCTTTGATATCAAGATCAGCCTCATATGGTTTTAGTTTAGTGAAGATAAGTTTTCTTATGATTGCTTCAGGAAATTTGATCATGTAGAAAGCCCAAAAGGAAAGAGATTGAAGCTGGAAAGACATTTTGTGTTTTGGTTGCAAAGTTGAAGTCCCGTGTGATAGGAACCTTTGCGTTTCTCAAGTGAAGAAAGTACTTCTGATTTTCCTGGTGCTCTAGTATTTACTGCCTTAACAATGTTTATGTTTTTCCGTCTTAGTCCCTGGAAAGCACCCGCCGCATGCTGCAGCTGGTTGAAGAGGTAAGGCGTGGATTCTGTTAATATAAACTAGGCCCCTGACATGTTTATTCCTACCTTCTATTGCCTTCGCCTAAAACATGGCTCTCTTGCTTCCAATGCTAATGTAGCCTATCAGTAAGCCAGAAAATACTGGAAATGTTAACTAGTTATCAAGGTGACCTCACCATCCCCCAGCCCAGGTTACCTCTACAGTTCATAGTATAGAGAAGCCTACCATTTCTAAGCTCCTGTTCCCAAAAGTCACAAAAGGGGGGTCCCAGTAAGTAGACAGAGTAGTGCTTAACCTATGAAATAATTACTTAAATAAGATCTTCATTTGTAATGATTGTTTTGTAACAAATTACAGCTAATCTAAAATTCTTTTCTAACTCCAACTATATTTATAACTTTGAAAAATATGTATTTATGCAGACATGTCATCTTTTGAAATTATTGTATTTAGTGTCAGACACTAAAATTTATGAAAAAATAAGAAAAATCCTAAAGAAAAAGAAAAATCTAGTCCAATTAAGTAAATATAAAAGTTCTTTTATATTACTAACTCTGGATTGCACATCCATTTTTAAAGCTTTTGTAATTCATGGTTTAATGAATCCCAAGCTATTTTTAAATGGGTAAAATAGGGCAGATAGCAATAATGGAATCAAAAGAGCATTTGTAATAAAACCTACTCATTCCAATTTGATAGAACAGCAGTCAACCAGGAAGAATAAATGGATTAATTGAACTTGCCCGTTGGGAGAGATGGAGTAGAACAAGAATGCCTTGAACTATATTTATCTTAACCTAATAATACAAGCCTAATGGTCTTTATTAGGCAAGATGCTGCTTTAGCCACTGTTTGAATGTGACTGCTTATCAATGTATAAATTCATGTGTGATTATCTTTTCTAGAGATCTTGGGCTTTCTCTGGCAGAATGATTAAATGAGCCTATTCACCCACCCTATGCTACTATAAATTGCTTATGCAATGACATGAAAGGGAAAGAGAAACAAAAGATAAATTTTCCAAAGGCTTAGAGGAAAGGCAGCTGCCTCTTACACGATGGAAGCAAATATTGCCGTCCTTTATTTCTGGTGCTGTAGCTCCTCACCTAGGAGTGAAGTGTGGCTAAATGTTAAAGACAACAGAAAGAGCTGGGAGAAGTAATGATGCGTTCTCTGAAAAGAAATAAAATGAAAAAGATCTGTTATTTCAAAAATGACAAACTGAGCTTGCAATGCAGCACAAATTGACCCCCAAAGAAAGGCAGCCCCACAGGGCCTCAGCAGCATAGGAGAGCAGCCTTATCCTCTAAATGAAGGGAAATGTCTGTTTTGCTCTGTTCTAGGGACACTGCTCATGTAGAAATGCTTAAATGCCAAGAAGGAGGCAGATAACCTAAATCCGGGAGTGCTGGCCCTTTGGCATTAATGTACCATTTTCCAATTTGTTGCAAGCAAAACACAAAAGGAGCAAGAGCTTGGAGCATTCTTACATGAACTGAGATTAACATGAAGGGAGCGCACTAGTTAACAGTTATAAATTATTTTATTGTGCTCTACAGTATTATCACAGTATACTTCATGACCTTACAACAAGAGCCTCCAAACTCACTCTTCACTTGCTTGTGTAAATACATGTACATATGGTGCACATTTCTGAAGCTATCTCCAATTTGCTCAGTTGTGCAATGCTGAAACATTGCCCAGACTTGGAACTTAGTAGAATAAGTGCTTTGGAATTCACCCCATTAAACCGGCCCTTTGTCCTTCAGAGTCTTGCGAACCTGAACCCTTCACTCATGTATGCCTTCTAAAAATGAAAGTAGGATCAGCCTGTCTTGCAAAAATCTGACTGCTCTAATTTATTCTAAGAATAAAAGCTCCATTGATTGAAGTAGGATTCTCAAATTATATGTTTTTGCTTCTCCTAAATTGTTTCTCGATCAAGCATGAAGCTGAGTCTTAGATCAAGGAATGAAAGAGATGGGTGCAATCTCTTCTATTTAATAAATAAGAGGAGGCTGTTAGACATCCCATCCTTAGGAAATTGTAAGCAAGGCATTATTAGTGCAGACTGGCTTGCTCTTACTTCCTCCTGGGCCATTGTCTATTTATAGTGAAACATTCCTCATGTCTAGGGTATTGGCTATTCAGATGATGTTCTGATTTTCAATCGAAAAGGGAATTCTCTTTAAAGGGAATTGGTATTAAATATTCATCAAGGGCAGAAATTATTTGGAAAATATTGGGCTTTGAAATGCCAGGTTCTCACTCACAACCCCAAAGTCTATCAGTGCTACATAATTTGAATTGAACTGAATTTTTATTGAATTCAGTTTCAAAGACAGGAAAGGTTACTAGAGTTGAGAAGTCTCCCAAAGTCAAATAGTCCACTTCCTATGAAAGCACAGCTTCATGCTATCTCTAATAAACTCCAGAGCATAAGAGCAGAGGAGGCTGGGGACCTAAATTTTAATAGAAGTCAACATCAACATCTCAAGGATGATCTAAAGTTACTCAGAGGTCACTGGGGAAGAAAAACTGAATATCATATACAGGAACGAACGGTTAGAGACTCAATGACACTTGGTTCACAGCCTGGAGTTGGGAACTTAAGTTGGGTGGACACATTTCAACAAATGTTTATATAATACCTAACGTTGGAGTTAGGACAGAAATGCAAATTTATTTACTGCAGGGAAGCCAACATGTGAACAGCTGTCCAAATTCAAGATCATACATGCCTTGGGAGTAAAAATGAGAGAAGGATTAAATCTAGAAGAAGAATCATTAAGATGTTCTCCAGGAGAAAATATTTGAGAAGAAAAAGTTAACTCTGCTGATGCTAAATGCAGATGTGACGTCTGCATATCAGTGTCATAGGCTATGAAGCTTGAGATAGAATAGACCAGACTACTTTAGGCAAGCATATTTGAAAGCACTACAGAGCCTTCCTGAAATAGTTACTGAAGCACTAATATTTCATGAATGTCTCAGCATTGTATCTCTTTCTAGACCAGCTTATCTTTCATAATGCTTTGGCAATAGAAAGGAGAGAGCCTTGTAAAAGCCACAGTTGTAGATGTGAGACTTTCGGCTAAAAATTTTATCAAATCAAGTTACATGGGTTTTTTTTTAATAAGTTGATGTGATGTCCTTTATAGTTTAAGAGATCTCCTGGGTGTTCAGGCTTTAGGGAAGATGTCCTGGAGTTTGGGGAAACACCCCAAAAGGACAGCAACAAAATATTCTATAAACACTGGCTTGGTTCATTGAATAAATAAATTCATCAACATATTTTAAAAATAAAAATAGAAAAATAGATTTCACAAAAGAAAGAAATGAAAAGACTCATTTCCAACTCCCTTTAGATGGACTATTTCTCCAGCAAATTCAAGCACAAATGAAGAATTGGACTCAGGTAAAACTAGAGCCACTTCCTCTCACTCTAAACCTAGTCATTAAAGCTCACAACTCTTCCAGGAACTGGAAAGAGTATTCTTTCCAATTCTGCCTCCTTCCCCTCTGTCTTTTAAATCTCATAAGAACAACCCAGCTATTTTGATAAAGCCATTAGTAAAATATTGGAACCGAATTTAAGTTCAAACCTTTATTAAGAACCTACCATGAGCCAGCTACTGAGCTTAGAGCCAGCAGTATCACCATCATAATCAAATATATGCTAGCTAGCTAATTTAACCCTTATAGCCACATTTTACTAATGCCTTGATTTCCCTCTTTAATTCAGAGAACTTTGAGACATTCAGTGCTTAAGTAAATTGCTTAAGACACATTGTAGGAAATGGTAACTATGATATTCATGAGCATGAAACTCCGTTGCAGAGTATGGGTTTCTACATACAGCACTTCAGTTTCATTCTGACATAATTTTCTTTTTCTTTAAGATTTCCACATCAAGCAAAATGATCTTAGGGTAGTAGCTCATTCTGAGCATGCTGAAATTCCCTTCAGATCAAATACAACATTGGAATATATTCCTCCTTGAATCCCACTCAGGCACCCATGAGATGAACTAGTTTTGAAATGGATATACTGTGTAGTGTAGATGGAAGTTTCTGTCCTGCTAGGTCCCACAGCCGTTCAGTCCCAACAAAACACACAGAGGCCTATACTAATTATAAACCGGTTGGCCTATTAGCTCAAGCTTATTATTAACTAGCTCTTACAACTTAAATGAACCCATAATTCTTATTTATGTTTAGCCATGTGGCTTGGTACCTTACTCAGTGAGGCATTCTCATCTTGCTTCCTCCCTATCTGGCTGGTGACTGCAGACTGAGCCTTTCCTCTTCCCAGAATTCTCCTAGTCTGATTGCCTTGCCTATACTTCCTGCCTGGCTACTGGCCAATCAACATTTTATTGAATCAATACAAGTGACAAATCTTTACAGGGTACAAGAGCACAGCAGTGTAGAGCTCACTTCATCCTTATTATTACAGTGGGAAGTAAGAGAGCTCTTACTGTCCCCATCTGACCACAGGGTGGGTTGAGATATAGAACAGTTGAGACTGGAGCAGTAAGATGTCAAAGAGAGATCTAGAATCTAGAATCATTTACTGAATCTAGTCCTGTTGACCAAATTGTTTCTCACCATTGAGAGACAAGCTATACATTTTTCTATCCCTTATCCTTAATGTCTGGGACAGAGTAGCTATCCAGTACACATTTATTGAACAAGTGAATGAAAAAAGCACATAAATGAAATAATAGAGAATGGACGAAAAGGAGATTTTAAAAGATAAATAAACCAACCTACTAACCACACCCTCTTACTTTGCGCCATTGGCTCTACTCTCAGTGTGGAAAATGGTGAGACTGAAATAGCCAGCTAACCTTCCAGCACAGTCCAGCTTTTCTGACTCCCAGGCTTCCTGTTCTAACACTTCCTGTTTATGTCCTCAACTGACACAATGTCAAACACTCTTGCTCCTTCCAGCTAGTTCAGTTCTAGTTTTGAAACACGCAGCACCTATTAGAAAAATGCAAAATTATACTTCGAGGGCATCGTACAAATAAGTGAGAGTCAAAATACATCATAGAATACTATGACATATAAACAGATAAGAACTGGGCTGACAAAAAGTCAACAGCTTTTCTCCATCTCCCATCAGCAACAGAATGGAACAGGATCTTCGAGCAGAAAATGTTCTCTGACATGCTTCCGCACTGTCAGATCCATTATGCCTAAATAAGCTACCTGCTTTTCATTCTACTGTCTCATACTTAATGGCTAAGAGGTGCAGAAAAGGGGTCCTTAAAATGTGAGGTGGAAGTCCACTCAAAATATACTAAAAGAAAGACTTCAAGATGCCTTTTGTGGTCCATAATCTCTCTGGTTAGTGTGTATCCCCCTGTAGCATGCAATAGAGCAGGTTAGATTCCTAGACGCGGAAACTCCCAAATCAAATAAGACATTATGTTCACCACTTCTCCTCCCATCTGCTCCCATTCCCATTGTCCCAATAACCTAGGTAGCCTTGGTTTGTGTGGGGAAAAAGCAGTGAAATGAAGTGTGTTTCTAGAGATCGCTGTACAAATGTGTAGCAACCCAGGAGAGGAATGGTTTTCTCACACTGCATCATTGCACAAAACTGGGGATATCAGAGAAAAATATTTTCCGAACTCACTCCATCTTCCAGATCTTGAAGAACTTCTCTCCACAGAGAAAAGTCAGAGTCAGTTTTCTTTTGAACTGTGCTTCTCAGCCTCTGGAAAGCCATACTCTTCTATGATAAACCTAAGCACCAGGACTCCAAGATCTTTATGTATCTCCCATGGGGCATCCCTCCCCTGGCTGTTAATGGGCACTCTTTGGTCAAACTTGCCAGAGGAAAAAAATTCAACCTAGAAGACTGTGAAAATGTTGCTTTCTGTGTTATGAGAACTATAGATATTTTACTTTTCAGGTATACAATTATTATATAGCATTAAGTACATGCATTCCAATGTGTACTCACTGGATTGAAGGACACAGGTCCACCCAATGGGGAAGGACTACTCCCTGTCTCCACATGGCCCTGAGAGTCACTGATGAAGTTCACCCTTAACCCGATTCCTCTGATCCCTACCTAGCCCCTTAATGCTCTCGTCATGCGTCTTCCCTTTGTGTCCCTTTGGTCCTTCTTCATTTTCCATATTGAGGAATAATTGTCTCCTTACTGATTTCTCTTTCTCTTTTCTCTCTCTAACTCCTTTTCAACTTTGCTACCATTATTGGAATGTAGAGTAAAGATGCTGGTATCAGGACTTTGGTTATGTTGGATGAACAAGGAGGTAAGTTCAGATTTCATCAGTAAGAATAATTCTGCAACTGAATAAAGTTACAGCTTTTAATTTTTGTGCACCCTCAGTGGCCACCTGCATGTGTTATGTGTATATATAAGTGTAAGGGTTCTAGAAAGCTCATCTTGCTCATTTTCTTTTTCTGTTGAATATATGAAATGTGGAGATGTCAAGGCCTTCTTCATGACTGAATTAATGATACTGCTGTCTCTACTACATACATCGAGATAACAGATTTTAAAAGCAAAATCTGTGTATATCTATTAAAACACAATATTTTAGACAGTGTTGAGAATTTGCCTATTCTTCTTACCACCAAAACTTTCCCAATAAATTTGGTTTCCTTGCACTAATGTCCAAGTTATGGGATATAGTATATGAGGTTATGCATTTCCTCTGACCATCCAAATTTAGTATCTGAACGTTTTGGTTTTCAAGTCATTACAGAGGTTTCCCCAGAATAACTAAAAATCATTTTCTCATGGGATATTTAGAAAGTAGAAATTTTAACCAATCATAATATTTTATCTATTTAAAAGCATTTTTGGAAAGGCTAGGACTAACAAAACTCAGAGAGTCAGGATGTTAATAGATCATCTGTACACACTGAGGTAGAAACTATAAAGGCAATCCCATGTTTTAAATGGAATCAAAATGTCTAGAAATATGGCAATATAATGTACATAATTCTAACCACAAGTTCTTTACCTGTTTCCATTTTGTGTTCTTACAGCAATGAGATAATTTAACATTTTTATACTTTGCAAAGACACTGGAAAAACATTGCGACTGTGATTTTTTTCCAGTGGCAAATATAAGAATGTAAAACTCATTCCAGCAGGTCCTTAATAAACTCCAAGCAAAAATTTCAAGCTGAGAGGAAAAATTGCCATGCTGATAGCCTGGCATAAACCACTTTTCCTAAAATATAGAGAGCCTATGCATATCATCAAAGGGAAAATAACAAGAAGAAAAATGGGAATAAGATATAAAACTTCACTTTGCAAGTAGACATGTAAAATATTGTCTCAAGCATCAGAGATAATGGCATGCCAATTTTTGGCAAATTGACCCAAAACTTAAAAATTGAAAATAGAAACACTTAATTTCCAATGGATGCTGTTGTCTGAGACACATGTTTTAAGGAACAATTTAATATTAATATCTTCACTTTTGACGTGCACCCATCTCTGACCAAAATATTCCATTCCTAGGACTTTTGCATTGTACTTAAACATTAACAATCATGTCAAGAAAAATTAATATGCCTTACTTGTAGTTGTTTAAGACTAGGAATGATCTAAATATATGTCAGTGGAAAGATCAACTAAGTCAGCTAGGATATGCCTGTGAAGAGATGTTCTGCCCTCAACACAGTGCATAAGTGTTTAATGACTTCTGGAGGGTTAAGGTTGGAGCAAGAAGAGAAGACAGAAAGCCATAGCATTTGAAGTGTTCTGAGAAGCAATTAGAAGCATTAGAGATTTATTAGGGAATACCTATGATGGATGGAAATAGAAACTAAGAGCCTGTGATTGCTGGGTGTGATAAGTAAGAGCCTTTGGACTGTAATATGGGTCTAATACCTAGAAAAGGAGCTGGAAAGAAAAGGAGGATAGAGTGGGAGGAACCCCAGACTAAAAAACTATTCCGAGAAGGTCTCAGCCAGGCTAATGGGGAGCCCAGGAGCTAAGATTGCCACCCCAAAGTAGAGAAGAGAAGACCTTGTTGGGGAGACATGCCACAAACCTGGCAGTCCCACTATACTTGAGTATTAACCTGTAGCATCTTGAGAAAGCATGACCTTAGTATGAATGCTATGCAACCCATCAATGCAAAGCTACACCCTACTTCTCTGACAGGTTCCTTCCATTACTATCAGAAAGGGGCTTTTGTTTTGGTAATGTTTATTTGCATTAAACTCTTTTTAAAATACACATCAAATAATTGTTAAACTAGGGGGAAAACAGTTATATGTCGCAATGTCTCAACTCTGAAATGTGGGGTGCAGCAAGCCATTGCATTAAAAGTTGTGGAACAGAGGTGCCCACACAGATAAGTGATAAACCAGCTCTTTCAGTTAGTAGTCAGTAGTGTGGGGAAAAGGAGCTTTACAGCAGCATAAAGACTTGGGATAATGTCTTCTTCCTTCTCTACAAAGTACTGACAAAAAGATATGATATGGAAAACAATAGAGAGACATGGAGCCCTAGAGAGAAAGGCTGAGGATGTAGCTCAGCTGTAGAGTACAATGAGGTCCTTGCTTAAGGCCCCAGCATTGCAAATGAAGAGAGAGGAAGAGAGATAGTACATGAACAGCTTGCTTACTCAAATTGAAAATATCCTTGTACTTTGATAAAGAAAATCTAGAGGTACAGTGTGGCAAAATCCCCATACATATGCAAAAATTTATAATTCTTAAATATGATAATTCCCATAAGCATCTAGCTATTATTACCTAAAAAAATGCAAAGAACAGATTTTCCCCCCACAGGATAGTGAATGTTTTCAGCGGAAACATTTTGCAGTCCTCCAGTAAGCATATTTCCCATGAGAGTTTGTGTTATAGCAGATGAGTGGCAAACAGCTCATACAGACAAAAAATAGATAAATAAAAACTACAGTTGTAAATCTTCAAAAGTGTGTAATCTGGGGCTTGTCTGACAGGATCCACATTCCATTTTTTTAAGAACTTAGGGCCTTTGCAAGTGACAGATGGGTGTGACAACCACATCTTCCTTGCACCTTAATAAGCCAATTTATTTATTTAATTTAATAACTATTAAATTAATAACATTTAATTCTGTTTGTGCAATGTTTACTTGCTTAGATCAGTAACTGCTTTTTGATTTCTCTCCAAATTATGCTGTACTAATTTTGTCTATGCCTGACATCCAGAGTATTAACCACTTCTACCCCGCAGCTGCTCAAGGAACGGCAAGCAACGACCATCCTCCTGGAGAACTATTATTGCACCTGCTGTGGAGGCAGGCCAGACCTCTGTAGGTTCTCGAACTGAACAGTTACACTGGGAAGGTCCTTATAGGATTCTTGTTTTAGACCTAGCTATCAAGGGCACCAAGAAGCCTCAGGCATGACAGACAACTCTGGAGGCATATAGAGCCCTGGGACTTTTGTTCCCCTAAAAATGATCATATAATATAAAGACATCATATAATATAAAGCCTGAATGGCTCTATATTAACTTCAGTATTCTTATCTTTCATTTCCATTTCTCTTGTTTCTTTTGTTAGTTGTTTCTGGGTTGTTTGTTTTGATGACTCAGTCCAGGATCTCTGAGAATATACCTGTGATGAGCTCTGAATTAAATAGTAATATCTCTGACCACTGCTGGCAGAAAAAAGACAAAATGAAGGTCAATCTAGAGGGCCATCTAACCATCTTAAAGTTAATGACACTACAAAACAGTGTTTGACAAAATACACCACCTCTTCTCTAATCCACTCTCCAACCTCAGTTCAGAATGGCTCAGGTTGTCCAATGTGGTAGCCAATGTGGATATGTGGCTATTTCACTTTGTTTAAATGAATTTAATAGTGTTCATCAGTATTAAAGAAAATGGAAATCATATGGGTAGTATCTTTTACCTGGATATTAGCATGAAGGTATGCATACTAGTTAAAACAGTTACTGTCTTTTCCTTTAGGACCAGGCTGAGTATTCTAAGGTCTTATATTCCTCTACTTAAATGACAGTAGAAGAAAAGATGTCTAAACAAATCCCCAAGAATCTATCTTCTACTGGTGAATCTATCACAGAGATATCATGGCAGAAAAATAATTGTTTCAGTCTCTGCTAACAACATGCAGTATTTTCTACTGGAAATAGAAATGTTGACTGGAAGATACTCATGACAAAAAAAATGTTCTCTTCTCAACTTCCAAGAATAAACACAAAGCTTAGGGAGAGAAAACATAGTCAACCCTGCACAATATACTATGAGACCCTCACAGATGCCGCCCTACACAGGAATGAAATGAAGACATGGATGCTCTCACGTACTTCCTGAAGAGTGCATCATGGGAATTATTCCAAGGCTGCTACCAAGTCTTAATGTGTCAAACATGCCCACAAGCATTGGCAACTCAGCATAGTAAACTTCTGTATACTGTAACATACTGTAGCTAGAATACCTGGACAAAATAGTTCTAGGCTTTTTTTCCCAAATCAAATTCAGCATCAGATTTTTCTCTTTCAGTCAAACATTTGCTAACAAAGCTACAAACCATGGCAGAACGCAGTTTTCAGAAGTGTGAATATGGATGTGTTCATTTTTCTCTTTCAATGACCTAACTCATAGGTCTAACACTTAGGGTTAGTCTACATAAACACATTACCTCTTATTCTCTAGAGGCACCAGAATTAAGGCATCTGAAATCTTGGCCGAGAGTCAGGATTTTTGCAGAAAGTAAAGAAGCATAAATTCTTTTCTAAGTTAAGAGTAATGCGTCAGGAGGTACATACATCTGATGTACCCCTTCTGAATGTGCATTGCTGCCATTGTTTGTGCTCTACAGGGAATTTACCCTTTGAGCCCAGGTACCTCCTTAAATCTACCCTACAGCGCTCTTCAAGCTACCAGCAATTCTTTTATTTGAACCAGCATCCTTATTCTATCTGTATGCATCATGTTTCTTCATTCCAAGACATGTAGGAGACAAAGAAAAATTTAAGTTTCATGAAAACACTGCGTCCTTTCCCTTATGCCCTAGTCCTCTCACTCAAGTATTAAATTTGATTCAGAAACCTATTTATTATGTTTTTAAAAGGAAACTGGAGTTAAGTCATTAGTTTAAAAAAAATCAAGTTTGGCATGATTGTGGTTCCCATCATGTGCTAAGGATGCTGGGCTACAGAGGGAGATCATGTGTCAAAAAGGCCAATGAACAAACCAGGAAGGGAAGAAGGCAAGAGAAAGCGAAGTTCTCTCAAATATGAGGCAGGAGGAAGGGAGAAAATTCTTCTTGCGTGTAAAGATTTCTGGGCCATACCTGTCTCTGTGCACTCGACAGAAGAACGGTGCCACTGTCCCTCCACATTGACCAAACACTGCAGTGTTTCCATCAGCTTCTGCAAAACATAGTAGAGGTGGCAGAGACCTAATCAGTGATGATTTCTTCTTTTGCCTTAGTGAAGAGAGCAAAAATAATCTTTCCGTACCCAGATTCATGCTTTTCCTACTTGAGTCACCAGTGAGCCTCGCTTAGGTCTCACAGTGACAATTTCCACATCATACACTTACGTGAAATGGTTTTTAGGTGATTGTTTAGGCCCTTGGGCAAGACATGTGCTCATGTGTTATACCCTAGGCATGCCGTTGCTTCTAGAGGCACAATCATCAATGCGTGCATGAGAATATAGACGGAAAGAGGAGTAGGGTGTAACTGGGTGTTATAATTAGACAGCCAAGACATCATATTGCACTTCTCCTTTAATGGTCTTAAAAGCTACTTGACAAGTCCCCTTCATTAAACTTGAAGTTACCCTAATTTGGTGACACTTTTGAGAAATCAATCAATTTGGTTTATGTAACCCTGGCAACCTAGAACGGATTCATTTTTTATGAGTATCGAGCTGTGTTTCAGATGCACTGAGGACAGCTTTCCTTGCAGCAGTGAAACAGTACCATTCTGTGTGCCAGTCCGTTGCCCCTCCTCCAAAGAGAGGCACATTCTCTTTGTCCTCTGACCAGGTCAGTTGTTAGCAGGTCCATATCGTAGACACCAGGGAACCAGGGTAGAGTAAAATGTCTTCCCCAGCTTTTGTAGCAAGTCACTCACAGGGTAAGGAATGAATTGCAATGTTTTGCTTACAGTATTGCTATGTTGATGTTGCCTTCTTTTCCAGCTCCTATGAATTAAATAAGGAAAACCAAGAACAGACCTTTGGCTACCTTTGGCTATACAGCTACTGCTGGGGGAAGAGCAGAAACTTATGTCTATTCCTGCTAACTGTCTTGTCATTTGCCACAAAGAAGTAAACACATTCTGTTTTCTCTTTTTATCTGATTGGGGATACTTAAAAACCAAAAGATATGGATATTTTGAAATTGGAGCAGATAATCTTTCTCAAAGCATTGAATGGAAGCCCCTTAAACATAAATTAACACCTTGTTTTTCTTTCTCTTGGTTTTCACTGGTGTCTGAATCAATATACTGCTGTTTCCCTGGATACGCAAAATCAAGCAGACATTTTGATCCCATCCCATCATGTCTGAACTGCAAACTATTTTGAGCATCGTTCTTGTTCATTTCCTTCCACCCATGTCTACTTAGGGCAGCAGCAGCCGTCTACAGCAATGCATCCTCTTGGATAATGCATTGTAATCTCAATCTCTCTCTCTCTCTCTCTCTCTCTCT
>LOEQ01000203.1:222299-246472 GCA_001685075.1 Bramus lutescens | reverse complement strand
CTCACTCTTTCTTTCTCTCTAATTCTGTTTCACATAGTCATTTCTCATGTTCTGTTGGAAACCCCCAAAAAATTCATTCCACACTATCATCCCTTTGTCCTAACCAGAACAACTCGATCGTGTCGAAGAAGGCATGAACCATATCAACCAAGACATGAAGGAGGCCGAGAAAAATTTAAAAGATTTAGGGAAATGCTGTGGCCTTTTCATATGTCCTTGTAACAAGTAGGTACTGGGTACCAGCTCTAATCTGTGGCGTCCAGTTTTCTTTCTTTCTTTTCTTTTTTTGGTTTTTCTTTTTTAATGTCAAAGTGAATGTCTGAAGTTTTGTCTTTTTTTTCTTTGTCCTTTTCCATCTGCTTCATTCTGTGGGGATAAAATACTTGTGTTTAATCAGAACAACTGGAACGCATTGAGGAAGGGATGGACCAAATCAATAAGGACATGAAAGAAGCAGAAAAGAATTTGACGGACCTAGGAAAATTCTGCGGGCTTTGTGTGTGTCCCTGTAACAAGTAGGTGCTGCCTGCCTGCCTGAAGCTTTGGTTTTTCCCAAGGCTCATCTCCAAGCCTTGACTAGCTCATTCCTGCAGGCTCATAGGCAGGATGAGCATGTGGCATGCAGAACAGATCAATACCGTCTCCAATGCATTCATCTCATAGCATAGATGATACTAGTGGGAGTTACTGTTGATGCATTAAAAATCAGGCATACTACAGTGGAAGCCTCACTATCAGCAATTTTTATCAATGAACATTTCAACATTTTCCAGAAAGTGTACTTTGAGACAGAGGCACTCAGGGCACATTGTTTTCCTCAGTCCCAAGAAGGAAAACTAGAGATTTAGAAAAGACTTGGGGTAAGTGTGGAGAGTTAGAAATGCAGGTATCAAGGTTTGATATTTTTTTCTTTCTCAGACGTAAAAGAGACAGGCTAATTTGGCCCAAGTAAGCCTCTGCAAGTTAAAAGTGTGTGGCAGATTCCCTCTTGACTGCCCACACAGCTCCTGCATTTGGTCACGAGGTGCTATAGCCTCATCCAGTGCAAAGGCATCCTCCTCAGTGAGATGCAGTAGTGTCCGTCCCAAATTGGACCCAACTCCTCCAACTCTTCCTCTTGGAAGACCTGCCTGTACACTGGCTGAAATGTTGAAATGTGTAGATTTTGCATGGACGACATCACAAAACATTTAACTGTTCTCAAGGTTCCGCAATGCTTTTTTGGAATGTAGCAGAAATGTGACATGTGGTTATAAAGGTTTGCAACAGAAAGAACCCAAAACTCGAGGGTTCTAGAAGATAGTTTCATTTGGCTAGCAGTGGGGGGGAAATGCATGAGTGGATTGCCCAACATGCATTTGGAAAATTAAACTTGTTACCTGATCTCCTTCTCCCCTCCCCCTTTCCCTCTTAAAAGAAGCCTTTTACCCAAAAGCTCTCCTGATCCTTGCTTTTAGAAATAGAAATTGATGTCATTTTGAGCAGATTATATGACCATTCACATCCTTTAAACTTTGAGGCTGATTTGAAATATCCCACTTCCTGTTTAGGAGGGGAGGGGCTCATTTTACCAATAAATAAAAAACGTCTTTTAAAAAAATAATAAATAAAAGAATTCTCTACAGTAAAGCCTGGCTAACTGGAATCCAGCTCACTGGAACCCTCAGCTGTCCAACACTTTTGCCCCCCTTTCTGATTTTAGCCAAAGAAAAGCGGTACAGGGGTAGTAGGAGGGGGCAGTCAGCCCAGATTCAAAATGTTTTGTTTTCCGGGGCATCTAGCTCATTTGCAGTGTCTCACATAGTCTCTATGCTACAATCCCTACCGATGAGGAAATTCATAAGTGACAAATTAGAGCTGATTTTAAAAGGTCATCAGATACATCAATATAAGCCATAACTGTGGGAAGACTAGATTATGCCCATACCCAAAGACTCCTAAAGAGAAAATTAGCTCAAGAATTTGAGAAAGATCTTTACCAATTACCCTTAAAACAAAATTTTCCCCCCAGAGTCTACTGTTCACTAGTAAAACCATAGAATTCTCCAAAATGACTCATGGGCAAGCATTCCAGTTAGTCAAGATTTGACTGTAAACCCTTTTCAGAGCCAACTTATCCCACATTTGGAGTGAATTTCAACAGACATCCCCCCACCCCCTCTATTATTGTGTGTGAAGAAAGGGGGGAGGTAGGGCTCCTTGAGGGGGCTCCTCGGGTTCTGAAGAAACATGACCCCATACTAAATCCATATATAAGTGGTCCATGATACCTTAATTCTAAAGAGACCCTAATTGAGCTTCAAAGCTTGAGTGAAGTGTTCCCTAATGTGTGTAAATAATGCTTTAAAAAACCATGTGTCACAACGCAGTGGCTGGTGGTGCCCTGGACTCTCTGGGGGCTTTGCCCTGTCTCGGCATGTTTCGAAGGACTATGGTAGATGTACGGCCGTAATGTGAGTCTGTGCAGCGTTGTTGGTGCAGTGGTTTGCCTTCTCTTTGGAAACGCATATTTCCCTTTCCTTTGACCTTGCCAAAGATGGTATAGCAGACATTTTACATAGCAGAAAACATCACAAAGTCCAAACAGCTTTTTGCAACCCAAAAGGGAGCCAATGGGGAGGTGGGCTGGAGAGACAAACTCTTGTAACTATACTGAAACTTTGCTTGGTGACCTTGTACCATTCATGGAGTGGGCCCATGGCCCTTTGGTGCAGTTAAGCTATGACAAGAAATTGTGGGAGCTGCTGAAATCACATTGGTGCATTTCCCAGTTTGTCACCATGGTTTCCTGGTCCTTAATCTGTAAGAATTAAAGCCAATTTCAGAAATGGCTTTGGCCCTCTAGTGAGAAAAAGAAGGGGAAAATGGAATTAAATCTTAGTGCCTTAGAATAAAAACTGTGAAATAGGACCAAAGGATGTATGTTGTTCTTGGACTCAATAGCATGTGGTTTCTACTATGCAAAGGACCTAGAAACATCTTTGATTGCCTTAAATTACAACACCCACCAAAATATGCTCTATATGTTTCTATTGGGCACAATAGGTATGCCTGGATTTTAAGTTTTGTTCCAAGGCAGGTCAGAGAAATGTAGCCCATGGAGACCACACTAGTTCCAGACCACTCTCCCCTGTCATAACCCAGGATAGTTTAAAGTAGGAATCTGTATGTACACTACCCTGCCCTTTGGCCCAACCAAGAAGCTAACGAACTGCGTTTCAAATCATCATGAAGGCTATTACTGCCCTGCTAGTGCCTATTTCGAGAATGGTCAACTTCTGGAGTAGTTTGGCTTAAATGAGAATGCTTCACTTTCTACTCATGCCTGTAGCTGGTGCATGAAGAAGACACAGGGTGGGCTGGGGGTTCCTTTTTGTTGCTAGATGGCTTGTTCTCTCTTCTATTTTCCTGCATTCATTTCACTACGCTTCTTTTACTTTTTGTCTCTGTGGACAAAGGTTTGTACATCAACCCTGGATGTATGATGACTGTTTGGAAGTACCGATATATTATCAAATTCAAAGCACTATAGAGGCAGCCCAAAGACCATCACCCTTGGCCAACCACCAACCCTTTGTGTCTTTCATGAAGCGTTGGAAATGTAGTTCACACATTCGTTGGGGGAAAATATATCAAGCAGAGATCGTTGCATGATAATGTGTTAAAAACTTGGTCAAGTATGTTTTTCTTCATAATTCTGTGTTACTGTGGTGTAATGTACACCCTCTACTTGGCAGTCTTGTTTTGTGTCTGTCTGCCAGTATGTTTTTTCTGTGTTTTGTGTCTCAAATTATAACCATGTCACTGAAATAGAACTGAATGTTCTCCAGCTATCTTAAGCCTTATCCAATTAAACTATACAACAAACCAAAGATAAGTCTTGACCACTAAAATTGGCTCAATTGAAAATAAAATACTGAATAGCTGAGGCGTGGTGGTGGCCAAGTGTTTGGTCCAGATTATGATATATCGGTATTCTCTAATGCCTCAATTTAAAACTCATTTGCTTGGTTCGGTTCTTTGCTTAAAGAATTGGTAATTCCTGTGAGCTTGCTGCTCCACCCTGTGCTTTGTTACTCACCCAATTTTTTGCATAGGCTTAAATCCAGTGATGCTTATAAAAAAGCCTGGGGCAATAATCAGGATGGAGTAGTGGCCAGCCAGCCTGCCCGTGTGGTGGATGAACGGGAGCAGATGGCCATCAGTGGTGGCTTCATCCGCAGGTGAGTTTCCTTCATTTCTCTCTTGATGGATAACCAGCACTGAACTATTTTACCTTCTTCCACAAAGAATTTTTGGGCTCTTTCGTGGGGCTAGGACCAGATTCATGATATCCTCACTGATTTCTCTAGTTTTGGGATGGGCTATTACTTGAGGCGCATCTACCCACCTCCATGAGATCTTCTAACAAAGAGCTTGGATATCTTCATAGTGATGATAGTGTGTTAAGAGGACACATGTCCTTCCAAATTGTGGTTTGGGTGCTATTTGCCAGAGTGTCTCTAGCCGAAGCAAATCCCATGACCACATCTAGAATCAGAGTGGTTGTGGAAAGGTGTTGGATGACATGGGTTTATTTCAGGCAAGCTGATTAAAGAGACTGTTACAGAGGCATGTTAAACAGTGTGTGTGTGATGCAGCATTTATAGCCTAGTAGTAGCAGGAAACTGTTACCATTCCGTCATCAGGAGATAGGACCAGAACCAAATAATTGTGACTACAAAAGGGTACTATGGTAGAGAAATGTGATCATGGCCAGAGATGGCTAGAGTGAAAAGGGAAGGAAATGCCCCCAAGCCCTGCTTCTCTTGTCCTCCAGTCTCCCTCAGTCCAAAGCCCATTGGAAGTCGGAGCAAACAAAAATATCAGCTTCACAGGGCACAGAACATAGAAAGTCAAAGAACTGATCTGAGTGGGGAAAAAAGAGAGAGAGAAAATTAGATGTACATTAGCTACTTCTTTTGAGATCTAGAAGCAAACACCAATTTGAGTATCTTTTTAGCATCTATTTAAACTTAAATACCAATTTTTAAAATCTCAAGTTACATAAATCAGCCAATACCTCAGCTCTGAGGAAACAACCAAGCAGAAAAACAGCCAAATATTTTTAAGGAAAAGGGAAAGATTATAGCACTTATATTTTTGGACCTTCAACCCCAGTTCATTCCACATTATCATCCCTTTATCTTAACCAAAACAACTTAATTTTGTCAAGGAAAGCATAAACTGTAACAATTAAGACATATTTAGATGACCACATACATAGACCAGCGATTTTCAATCTATGGGTAGCAACTCCTTAGACAAACCTCTGTCTCCAAAAATACTTACATTATGATTCATAACAGTAGCAAAATTACAGTTATGAAGTAGCAACAAAAAAGTTTTGGGGGGGGTTGCTACAACATGAGGAACTGTATTAAAGGGTCACAGCATAAGGAAGACTGAGAATTACGGTGTAGACTATCATACCAGGACTCAACATAGGTAAGAGTATATATATATATATATATGTCCTCATGACTGTCTACCCCTAAGTCATTGTAGTTGTTGACCAACCAATACTGCTGTGATTCAAATGTGATTCATAAGGTATAGGGCCTCGATTTGTACCTGTAGCCCTATAGATTCCAAATCCAGTTCTGCCTCTAAATGATTTTGAAGTCAGTGGCTATATTAGTATCAACTAGGGGAATGCAGAAGAAAGAAAGGAGAAAGGGAAGGAGGAGCGACGGAGGGTCTAGTGCCTGTACCAAGTACACAGCAACTGAATCCACACTTAACACTGACACAAGCAAGCGCTATGATCTGTAAAGCTTGGGGGATTTTGCTGTGTATTGGGACCGGAAATGATTATACACATGAATTTGTTCATTGATGACCATTCAAATGAAATGTAAATGCTAGGAGGTGCTCTCTTAATTTTTTAAAATGTTCTCTGGCTCGTGCTAATATATATTTTAGTGAAGCCAGGTGTAATCCCAGCATTCAAGAGGTCTGGGGGCTCAAATCCAGTTTGGGTTATATATGGAAACAAGGCTTCAAGCAAAACAAAATGAACAAAAGAAGAAATAGGCCAGCGCACTCTGGGAGTTGCCGTGGGGAAAGGCATTTACCCCTCCAGTTTTTAGCTCGTAACTGTAACTAGTAGGAAGATTCTGTAATTAGTGCCTTCTATTTGCAGTGAGATGCCTGCTGTTGGCAATAGAGCACCTTCTTAACCTTCAAGTTGGCCTGTGGAAAGGTGGTAAAATGCTTTGTGAACCAGCACCTACCCTTCCATTCCTACCCACTCAACAGAAGCCAGCAGATCCATATTTCTCTGCTCTGAAAGCACCTGTTCAAATGTCCCTATCCAACCTATGACCTCACATATGTGCGTATTTAGAATCATCTGAAAAGCGGTTCTCTCTGAATCTCTCGGGAGTTCCCAGGATCAGGAGCAGACAGGTTAACAATGATGTTCATACTGCTGCAAGTCCCAAGGCAGAAAAGAGGTCAAGCACAGTGGTTCTATACGTCACTTTCTTTTTTCCATTTACAAGTTGAATCTTGGAGATTTATGTTTCAAAAACAGCAAAACATAGTCTCTACATAATTCTGCCTCTATCCTCTGACCTGGTGTACTCAGAATAAATGATTTTATCTTCACAAAAATACAATTAAGGTATGGGATGGCTTGGAAATGGCTCAGTGGATAAAACCCTTGTCACTCAAGTGAGTTCAGATGCCCAGAAGCATGTGAGAACCAGATGTTAGTACACATCTATCATTCTAGTGTACCTGTAGTGATGTGGGAAGTGGGCTGGAGAAATCCCGAATCTCATACATGACATACATGGTGATGAGCAAGATGCTCTAATAGACATGCTAGAAAGAGGCTGCCCTCTGACTTTCACATGGGTACCATGGCACATACCAGAACTCACACATGAACACACACACACACACCTCTCTCTCTTGCATACACACACACACAACATAAACACACATTAAAAATAAGTAAAATAGGCTAAGTGGTGGTGGGTCATGCTTTTAATCGCAGCACTCAGAAGAAAGAGCCAGGCAGGTCTCTGAGTTTGAGACCAGCCTGGCCTCCAGAGAAATTTCTACGAACAACAGCCAGGGATAAACAGAGAAACCCTGTCTGGAAAAATAAAAGCAAGTAAATAAATAAATAAATATGAAAGGCTAAATAAATATGAAACACTAAACATGGAAGAATGAGGAAATTATGTAGTTTTATAAATTATAAAACTAAATAGATATATTTAATTTAACTAATACCTTCTTTAAAATTATGAAGTCAAAGCAGGTGTAGAAGTGCATGCCTGCAAGATTAATACTGGGCAGGATGAAGAGGGTGAATCAAGATCTCCACTTGCCTTGGCTTCATAGCCAAATGTTATCAGAGAAAGATAGAGAGAGAGAATTCAAGGCTCCCAAATACACTTTTGCATACTTATGCAAAATATGCTCAAAACACAGATTTTAAAATTACATTTGATGTGAAGGCATGTTGGTATATTGAATAAGAATAAGATAGCTCCTTAGGTAACTGCAGACTTTCCACAGGCTCTATTCCTTAATACCAACTTTCTCCTCACTCTCTCTCTTTCAAACTTGCTCTTTGGCTCCCAGGGTAACAAACGATGCCCGGGAAAATGAAATGGATGAGAACCTGGAGCAGGTGAGCGGCATCATTGGCAACCTCCGTCATATGGCCCTAGACATGGGCAATGAGATCGATACCCAGAATCGCCAGATCGACAGGATCATGGAGAAGGTGAGCCCACAACTATCAGGTGATAACTACCAGTTACCACTAGGATGGGGACCTCCAGGTGCACTGGTTGCTGGATATTTTGCCCTGAATATTTCAAGGCAAAAACATGGGATTCAGCAACAGAACTAGAATGAAGATTAGAATGTAGTTTGGATTTTGATTTATTGCAGTGCTGAGGATTGAGTACAGGGCCTTGGGTATGCTAGAAAAGTCCTCCAGAGCATGCATTTAGATGCAGTGAAGATTTATCTAAATCTCTCCCATGCCAAGCATGTGCTAGGCACTTAGAACACATGAAAATGATACAAATCGTATTCCCACTGCCAAGTCTAAACCATGAAACTGCTCACCATAAAAATCAGACAGTCTCTTTCCTTGCATTTTCCTCGTCCCCAATACTAGCGTGTTAAATATCAATTATAATCTTTAAAACTGCCCAAATACCAACAGAGAGAGATGGGTACATTAAATGTTTAATAATGATTTTGTGGGTATAATTTCTGTATATCTACTCTTATGTTTGTGTTTATTCTTTGTGAGACCCTGAAGTTCTTAATATGAGATCTTGAACCTCTTTATATTATCTTTTTCATTGTCAGGAGCAAAATGGTTTAATTTTTAGATCTTTTATTCACAAAGCTAAGTAGTGGTTTCTTGGTCCCCAAGCATCCTTCCATACCTTGGAGGGATGAATAGACAATATTGTTTCATATATACCCCAGATAAGCAATATCTGACCGCCAAACACGACCTGATCAGTAATGAGCCTCACAAATGCCATAGCTGACTGGCAAAATATTTGTGCTTTGCTTTTGTCTGCAAGTTACAACGTGCTTGCCATGGCTAAGCAGCTTTGGCTATGATAAAGCTTTTAATGCAGTGAGAGCCAATGGATTTTAGAATCGTATTGAAAAGTTCAAAAACTGCTGGAGCCCATACAGCCTGACTGAAGCCATTATCGCCCCAAAGGAAAAATGAACAAAGAAATAATTGCTGAGCTGTTTTCCAGAAGGAAAACAATCTGAGAAATCAGGAAGTGCTTGTTTTCTATCCGTGGACCAAATTGACTCAGAAGCAAGCAACAAAGAAAGCAGGGTTCCACAGAAGAGAGAGTTTTACCCAGATAATGGGGTCAACCTTTGAGTTACTGGAACTTAGAAGAGAGACATATTTATTGCTCCTGGAAAGGCAGCAGAGTCCATCTTCTGCTACCTCTACAGGTGTGGTTCTCTAGTATGGTGAGGACTTTCTGTTTTAAGCCTTGCACCGCAAATGAAAAATAGCTTCTCTGGTTTGTATCAACCCTAGACCGCTGAGTCACTAAGGTAAAGAGAAAGGGCATAATTGCCTTTTAGTAATTAGTTTAATCAATATTCGAAATAGAAATTCTTCCTTTTTTCCCCCAAAATTACAGTCTGGACATGATTAAAACAGGGCCCATTTGAGCCCAGCCTATCATGTTACTGTGCTGCACCATCATTAACATGATTTCCCCTTCTCAAGGAAGCTCGGGTCTCTCCTAACTATATTCAAAAGGTTCTGCATGTATAGGATTGAGTTAAAACCACACAGTAGGCAAAGCAAAGAGAATTTTCCTCTTTCCTGACCCCATCAATGATCTTCACCCCACTTCCAGCATCACTATCTTTTCCTGTCAGCATTTGGGCCAAGAGTGATGTCTGGGGAGTTCCAAACAATAAGAGTTTTCAGATATTCTTAGGGATTTTTTATAAATTGCTTTGTGTTCTTGCTGATGGGTGCTTATATATATACACAGTCTTCTAAAGTTGCAAACACCCAGTTTTTCTAGAAAACTGGAAATTAGAAGTAAGTTTCTATCCCACACTTTCTGCAACCTGGTGCTAAGGGAATAATGGAGACGTTCAAACTTCAAGGTAAAGCCCGTGGAAGTAGATGTGTGAGATACAGGCTGGGCAGCCTTCAACATCTTCTGTCAGTGGGAAACACAGCACCAGAGAACTAAGGCAACTACTTCTAAAAGAGATTTGCTGTTCACCAGCTCTGTAACCTGAAAGACTAGAGATCAGTTTCAACCTGGAATGTGAATTATCTGGTATAAATAGTAAGCACATAGTTCTAGATGTCTGATCTGGGCCAATACACCACCCACCATGAAGTTGAGGACACAGATAGATGGACTCAGTAGCTCCTTCTAACAATGTCTTGGTTCCCTGGTGGATACTGTGGCCTTTTACAAAGAAAAACCAGGTAGCACATATTGAAAATGCTTAGGATCCTCTAAAATCAAACCTGAACACTGGGGTGGGGTAGCCTCCATTAAACAAAAAAATATTCTCAAGCATGTAAGTACGGTGGATGTAGAAGCATTTTCCAAGGGATGTACCTGAACAGAGATCCCAATGTTTTTGTTGTTATTGTTGTTGGGGGTTTTTGTTGTTGTTAGTTTGTTTTGATTTTTGTTTTCTAAAAGGTGCTATTTCATTTATGTAACATAAGGAAGATTGTGGTACTTTTGTGTCACATAGGTCTGAAATTTGAATGTACTTCAGGGAGAGCTTAAAAGCAAGTCACAGGCACCCACTTAAGGTGTTCCAGGTCCACCCTCTCCTTGGAGACCATCCCTAGAATAGCCTCTGCTCTACCTAAATATCCTCAAAGCTGCCTTGGGAAGGCCAGGCAGTGCATTCATAAGCAAAACAGTCTCCATTTGCCTTCATAAAGGACATTTCTTTTAAAATGGATTATTTTCTCACTTTAGCTTTTCTGTCTTCAGTCTGGAAACAGCACAATTCAATCTAATGGAACATTTCAAATTGGTCTAAGCTAGTAATTTTCCTTTGCACCAACATATGATTATTCCTGATACAGGTTGTAGGTATAGAAGAAGGATTTGGGAATTAAATAAAATTGGAGAGATTATCCATTTTCCAAATGAAGCTCCTGAGAATCTGAAATAGGTGTCTATGGTTCAGAATAATCAGGACAAATCAGTGTTCTCTCTTATGATGTAAATACTCATCTTGAAGCCAACTCCTGATTAACCAAACAGATGGCAGAGAACCATAGCCAGATAAATCAGTTGTGAATAATCTAGAAATATGTTCAACTTTCCAAATCTCTGTTTGAATATGGATGACTCCAGTATCCTAGGAATTTACAAATTTAAATATAAAAGACCCTACCTAGTAGAAACTGGAAAGTGGAGAAGTAGGTGCAGAGCCTGTGGTCAGTGAGTGATAAGGCTCATCAGAAAACTAACTCCAGCGTCCCTGGACCACCTGGTGACTTTCTCCTCTGCGAGACTATCTATGGAGTTACAAACAACATGACCACCTGTGACAGGAAAGCAACAGCCTCTACTCGCTGACTTACCTTTCTCCATGGTTATGGGAACAGTTAATTTCCTAAGGTTTAATGGTCTAACCTTATAGCGTTCCTGGGTTTCATGCTGTATATACAGTAAGGTGTAACCCAAAAAGTGAATAGGTTAATCCCCAGGCTGAGGGAAGTGCGGTACAAAATTGTGGCAATTATGCTTTTTTTAAAGATAAACTGGTAAAAAAAGAAAAAGAAAAAGAATTGTTAACTGGAAAAAAAAAGATAAACTGGTTACCAAACTCATGGAAGTGAGCCTTCAAAAGGGGCTCTTGATCACTGCTGTCTTCAATGACAACACCCTCTGATGTGGGGCTGCCCCAGCAAGAACACCAAAGGAATATTGAATCGATTTGCTTAAATTATATTTGTTTAAAAAAGGAAAATGGGTTTAAAGGCCAGTAAATAACCTGAACATGCCAAACTCCAACTCAATAATAATAACTTTAAGATATGACACAATAAGTACTTAATCTTAGAACTAGCATTTTGAAGGTTCATTATAAATGTATGCTCAATTAATACATCACAAGAAACCTCTGGAGTGGAGTAAGTAAGAGTATGTATGGTTTCTGAATCCAGGTTGCTTATATTTTGGCTTTCCCTAAATTACTAAGACTCTAGACAGTGTTTCTATCTGCTTTGCTTCTTTACTTGGAAAAAAGTAGCAAATGATTATATGCACCCAATGGCTATGTCATCCAGGTTTAAAGAGTAAAACTCTGTTGATGTCACGCTCATTAGCACTATTCTTTACTATGCCCTTCTTGTAAACAAGAAAGTGGAGACCTAAGATGCAATTGGCACAGACAGACTCTTCTGGATAAATATGCCAAGAAGGATCTAATGAGTGGTGGCCGTTCAGTTCTGTCGAACAGATAGGACCGCTTCCACAGAAGTCATGGAGTGTTGAGTACCTTTCCCGCGTAGAAAGATAAATAATATAACCCCGTCCTCAAAAATCAGATGCTATTCAGTGAGGGAAGTGGTCAGAAATCCAAGTCAAGTTTCCACCTGATCTTGTCCACTTAAGGCCATAGCAATGATCTCAGCAGGGTGAGGGTATTGGGGGAGGGGAGGTAAGAAAAAGTGATGCTTCTGAATGGGGAAGTTTCAAGGTTGATTCACAAAACAAGAATTTGAGTGGACTCAGGCAGTGAGTGGGACTTTAAGGAGTAATCTAAAACTTCCCTCCTCTTTTCTAGGCTGATTCCAACAAAACCAGAATCGATGAAGCCAACCAACGCGCAACAAAGATGCTCGGAAGTGGTTAAATTTGCCCTCCTCCTGTGCTCTCCTCCAAATGCTGTTGGACAAGAGAGCCCCTTCATGCTTTTCTCATGGTATTACCTAGTAGGTCTTGCACACACACACACACACACACACACACACACATAAACACACACACACACATACACACACACACTCACACACAATCGCCCCATTGTAAGTGTCCTGTGTGGTCTGTCAGCTTCCCAATGATGCTATGTGTCTTTTGTTCTATCTGGCTCTCTTTCGTTCCAAAGGTTGTACATAGTAGTCATCCGATGGCTCTGATTCCCAACCTAAAATATCTTGGGTCTCATTTTTTTCTTTTCTCAGTGGCGTTTGCTGAATGACAACAATTTAGGAATGCTCATGTGCTGTTGATTCTCTCAATAGACAGTATTGTTCTCGTAAAACTGTGACATTCCACAGAGCTCCTGCCACAGTCCTTTCTTCCGGTGTCAGGCTCTGAATCTTTCCAAATGTGCTGTCTTTGGTTCCTCATGGCTACTATCTGTCCTTATGATTTCATGATTAGACAATGTGAAATTACATAACAGGCATTGCACTAAAAGTGATGTGATTTATGCATTTATGCATGAGAACTAAATAGATTTTTAGATTCCTACTTAAACAAAAACTTTCCATGACAGTAGCATACTGACAAGAAAACACACACAACAACAACAATATCAAAGCAACAACGCATGCTCAGTATCAGGACACTGTCAAGATTAAGTCATACCAGCAAAACCTGCAGCTGTGTCACGTTTTTCCTGTCAACATACAGACTTATTGGTCATAATCATCCCCTCTTTCTTTTTTTTAAACAACAATAAACATGGATTTGACACACCATTTAATCATTTCTAGCAAAATATGTTTGGCTTAAACTCTGTGAAATGGGTGTAATATAGGGTTTGTTTGCTGCTTTTGAAAGCTATGTTTTGGAGACAACACTCTTGCCTTGGAAGGTGTGAAGATGTAGATCTTCGAAGTCTGCCTCTTGTTGATTACTATTTCCCTGTGATTTGTCATCAGTACAATTCTTTGTTGCTTAATCTAGAGCTATGCACACCAAATTGCTGAGATGTTTAGTAGCTGATAAAGAAACCTTTAAAAATTATATAAATGAATGAAATATAGATAAACTGTGAGATAAATATCATTACAGCATGTATATTAAATCCCTCCTGTCTCCTCTGTTGGTTTGTGAAGTGACTGACATTTTGTAGCTAGTTTAAAATTATTAAAAATTATAGACCCCAGCTATCGGCTCCTGTCTGATATTACCCTCATCCTGGAAGACAAAGTCTACATACTCTGTTCAGTTGGTCCTAAGAAGCTGGCTGTATTATCAAGGACACCATCGCCTATCATTTCCTCTACCATCACTTCTCTCCCTAACCCATAGTAGTCATGCAAGTGTATTTATCTGGGTTGTTGTTGTTGGGTGTGTAATTTGCTTTACTTAGGAGTCTCCCCAGGGGTTTGTTGAGGGCAGGGAAGAAGCAGGAAGAGCAATGATAAGTCCATGTCAGAAAGCATTTGCAAAACTTTAGCCTCTTCCAAAGGAGCAACAGCAAGAGCACATCTTTTTCTTAAAATCGTGGTAGTGGAGAGGGTGCTAAAAGACAGAAGAGGTGATTATGTACTGCATATGTCAGAACTGACAGGGGGGTCAATATTCAGGCTGTGCAGAATGTGCCAAGCGCCATCTGTTCTCAGCCAAAATGAGTGGGTTTTCACAGAAAAGATGAGTGCAGGCGGTTTGCTTTCAGATGGTCTGGGTAGCATATTTGCTTTGACAATCACTTTCGTCCAGGCTTGGTTTTCTTGTCGTCATCTACTTCTGGCTAATGGAGGATGGATGTCCCAGGGATGACACTTTACAGATAATATAGCAACCCAAGAAATGTATTAGTAATATCACAGCAGAACTCGGAAAAAGGCTAGCTCGCCTTCCTCCATTAAGGCACTGGCAAAAGACCCTCTTACACAAACTCAGAGGTTGCCCCTGTATCCTCTTGGCAGGAGGTGTTCTTCTTGACTAAATGGTTGTGAGTTACAATGTGGGAGTGAAGGGCTGAACCCAAATTCTCTGGAAGAGCAGCCAGTGCTCTTAACCATTGAGACAGCTCTCCATCCACTTGTTCTCCCTCTTTCATATCCTATAAAATAATACATATTTTGTGATCATCAAACTTTTACCTCCCAGAGGCGCTCCAGCAGGATCCAATAGTTAATCAAGTGGTAATTCACCTGATACCAATCACTTGCTTAATGACGTCCCTCACTTCTCTCCTGCCCATTTTCATTGCTGTTATTTTATCCCTGAAATAGGTTTTAGATAGTTTTCCCTAATTTTGTGTCACCGTCTCATTAGCAAGTTGATGCTTGTGCTGACAGTAGAGAGAGGGAAGCAGATAATGCATATTCTCTGTCCATCAGACAGGGGACAGGCTCTGTGCTTAGGGCTTTGTCTCTTCTATGTTACTCATTAAACTGTCTTAAAACTGCAAACTTGGTATTTCTAGTCCCCTTTTGCTAATGAAAACATTAACTTTATTTGAACAAGTCTAACTAGTACATGATAAGATGTGATTCAAACATATGACTCTAGAAGCGTTTGGAAATACACTCCAGGGTTGTGCCTTTGTCACTTCAGCAAGCCAGGAAATTGCAAGAGACACTGGAATCCTCGAGCAGCAAGAAAGACAGAATGATGGATTCTCAGGAGATCCTTGAGACCCTCCATTTCATTCACTTGCTGTAAAAATCACTAAGCTTTATTATGATCTGGGTCCTGTTGCAAATATTGTGAATATAACAGTAAGGGAAACACGCATTTAGGAAAAATTATTTATTCATCCAAAGTAGTTCTATACTTTCAGACAGAGACTGTAAGAAAGGATGGGGTGGGATGGATGAATAGATGGCTCCACTCCCCTGTGATGGGTTCTATGCTGCCTCCCAGAATTCCTCAGCTGGATCAATCTCTAGTTGTTCATGTGGTAGCTTACATGATGTTGATCTCTTTCTTTATTGGCTGCTGTTTCTTCATCTCTTTTCCACAACCCCACTCAAATAAGCTGCCTGCCTTACACCCATCTGGGCATCCCAGACTAGGGAAATTCCAACTAAGGCAACCCCTTCCTGCAATGTGTACCTCTCCCATGCATTTCCCTAAACCCTGCTTTGGAGAAATGTGCTACCTTCCACCTACTTCATATTCTGAGTCCATCCTTCTGTGAAATGTATCCATGGCACTTAAACCCTGGCTTTCCTCAGTGGAGAGCAAGACACCACGTGTCAACTTGTAAGATTGCTGAAGTGCATTGTGTTCTTGAGGGAACTCCAGTCTTACGTACCTCCATCCGTGAGTGTCACTTTATTTTCCCACAAGCAAACAAATGAAAACTGTTTTTGCAGAAGACATTGTGTTCCCTAATACTCAGTAGTAAGTTGTGAATGAAATACTAAGCCACATAAAACTTCTCTAAGTCCCATTCTCATGTGCTTAAGTGATATGACTACAATAAATAATACTCTTGCCTCCTGTTTCATGGGGTATGTAGGATGATCTAAAGATATAAGAACCATGAAAATGCCTTGTAAAGCTATGTGCCACCAGGTAGACACAGCGACACCCCTTCATATTCTGTTGATATACAATCAACAACATTGGGGGTAGAACCAGGTCTTTCTAGTCACTTCTAATCAGAGAATCTACTTGTCATTGTTATGGGCATATGATGCTTGCCCAAGATTTCATTTAGCTGTAGATGAGTTAGTTTTATATCTAAGATGTTTCATGGCCTTATCAGTTCCACCAGAACAGCCCATGTATTTCCACCATCCTAATGGATACTCAGTGTGCTACATTTTCATCAGCAAAGCCTAGTCAGTCTCTGACTTTCCCCCAAATAGCATTAAAGTAAATACTGCTTTTTCCATCATTCATGGCCAAAATCCAGGAGCAATTTATTATGCTGCTGTGAGACATAAATGGTGTGCCACACCATACAGTTGTTTCCAAATACAGCCTAGAATTCTTTCTTTTGCCAATACTATAAATGATACAGGAAACCTGTTCTGAGGCAACATGATATGAGGAATAGAGCAGAGGCCAAGAATTCTTAGCAATTGCTGTATAACAAATGGTACCTTAAAAATATGAAATAATTTACTTAGCTCTCAGTTCTTTGGTGTGGTATTTAGGTTACACCTGGCAGAGAGTTCAAATCTTGACTGGTCTGTGACTGTGCCAACTGTGGACCCACTGGGCAGCAATTGACCATCTATTGCTGAGGCTTCCTCTGGTTCCATATGGCCTTTCCTTCTATGAGCCATTTAGAGTTTGTTGAAATCTTCTTGAGACCCAGACTTCTCACTTCCAGCACAGCATACTGGCCAGCGTCACTCCCATACCAGTCCCCAGCCAAGAGATGAGAAAGTAAATTCAGCCTCTTGGGAAAGCCTCCCAAAGGTTGTGGATGCTGTGTGCTGAATTGAAAGGCTACTTTCACAATCACTCTGACATCCTCAGAGTCATGTAGTTTTGTTTTTTCCTCTCCCCTATGTCTTTAGAATCTAGTAAAAAGAAAGGTTACAGGTGAGTCGTCTTTGTCTTAGAGCACATCCCTGCGGATATTCTCCAAGGCAACCCAAGCAGGATTTGAAGATCAGAAGTAGGGTGCTAGTAGAGTCCGGGTGGTGCTGACAGAATGTGGCAGCATGTTGATGAAACTGACCTTAATCCTGAAATGTCAAAACTAATCCCACTTCTCCAAAGCAGGAGGAATGCAGCCACTACCCTTAACCCCTAAATACCCAGAGTTTAGAAGAAAGCATTTTAAAACCCACAGTGGGATTGGATCCTCAGCCAGCATTTGATAAATACCCCTTGTCTGAAACTTCTGTGCCTTCCTTTCCCATCTTTTATTTATTGCTATTTGTGCAGATTTACACTAGATTTTTTGGGGGGAAGCCTTTATTTTGCCTTTCTTACCAACCTCTTATGTTCAAAAATATACTGTTCTCTTTGCTAATGGGGCAAACAAGACTGATTAGTCAAGAATGAAAAAGAAATTATGTGTGTCAGAGACAGCTTAAGTATACACAAGATGTTTCCTGGGTGTCTGGAGGCGTGGGGTGTAGGAGGTGACTGCTGTCTTGCATGGCATCAGCTTGCTTCTTAAAGGACTGGCTTGCCTCTTAAAGGAACCATGATAACTGCCAGTTTAGAAAGGATGAAGCAAGTGTCCATGGCATATAATTTTAAACTACAAGAGGCTGTGGAGATAGGAAACCCTAGAGACCTTAATCTGCGCACTCGTTTGTTATTAAAGGCAAAACTTCAAGCTAGGTCAAATATATTTTCCAAGAAGTTTCAGATTTTATACACGCACCAAATCTCTCTCTCTCTCTCTCTCTCTCTCTCTCTCTCTCTCCTTTTAATGATCATAGCCTACTTGAAATCCTACTCTCTAAACTTTTGTGTTTAAGCACCTTAAGTGTAAGTAGTCTGTTCTGCCCTTAGACTAATTAGCAATTCTTAGGTGGATATACCTCAGCCAACTGTTTGAGCCTCATTTTATTCCAGAGCAATGATTAAAAACCAAGACAAAACTTTGGAGTGTCTTAAAATTGCTTTTCCTCAGTTAGAGAATAGCATTCCTCAGAAAATGAAGACTCAATGAAGAAGTGCATCTGGGAGTGTGGATCCAGAGGGCAAGAAAGAGGGATAGGAGAGAAAAAAAAGATGTCTTGGAAAGTGATGTTGAAAGTACTTTATGCAGCTGAACCAGTGTCATTAGGGACCTGAGTATTTGAGCCTAAGGGAAAGCAGAGAAGGGGGTGGAATACAGATCAAGGCTATTTTCCTAGGAAAAGACCTGGAGGTGCAGTTGCTTTGGCCATGAATTGTCATGGGTGGCATTGATACCTTCTGCCTATGTTGCACACTTGAAAGCTCAAAGGGGTTCTGTATGAACAGGACCAACAAGTTAGGCGAAGTTCAGGTACAAAGGGTCAATTTATTCTCCTGCAAATCTGATGAGGGCTGCTTGAAACTGATTGCCAGCCCTATGACTGGTATAGAAATCAGATCAAGAGAGTTTGAAAATACATATAAGGAGCATTGACTGGGAGAGAAACATGAAGGAACAATCAAGGCAGCAAGGTCCCCCAGATGTCGTTAGTGGATTAAGATATTGATGATCACAGAAAAGCAGAAGGAGAGGCATTTGATTGTGCTTTGCTCGAATTGTGAAAATTCAAGAGGCCAGAGAACATATATAAAGTGGAAGACAAGGAAAGGATAGACAGAGGACCAGGCCAAACAATCGTGGTAGGAGAAAGCACATGGGGACTGGGCACATGGAGGAAAATGCAAAGCCAAAGCAAGAGCATGGTCAAGAAATGAAAGAGGCCTAATAGATTCATTACCTGGCACAGGCAGGCAGGACAGGCAGTTGTTTTTAAAACAGATATGTGGCATGTGGGGCTTTTTTTTAACTTAGCAGGCAAACACATTCTGAACATACATTATTAAAAAATACTTTGCTGAGCATGCTCAGTCTATATTCATAATTCATAATAAAAAATGGTAGGCAAATTTGGGAGCCTGTACAGGTCAAAGGCATGGAACAAATGGTTGAAAGTTCAGAATGGTTGGCTTGAGTCATAAAGCTTTGACTGAAAAAGAAGAAAAAGGAAAGGATACTTAGAAGATGTGTTTTAGCACATAGCATAGATAAAACTGACCTAACTAGTGGAGAAAGCCCAAGAAAGAAGGCTGGGGGTGGAGCTCAGCGGTAGAGAACTTGCCTAAGCATGTATAGGGTCCTATGGTCATCCTTAACACTATCAGAATGTTTTTGTTTAAAGCAGGGGTAGAGTTATACAAGAGAGGCATATGAAAAAGGACTTTTACATAACAATAGAGGATTGGAAGACAGGAACTGCTTTGCAACTCAGCTTATCATTATGACTACTAGCCTATTTCTACTTTGTCTTCCCAAAATAAACTGTTCCTTTGTCCATTCTCTTCCTCCCTTTTTCTCTGAGTCATCACCAAGGTGACCTATAGTCTTGTACCACAGTGCTCTTATCTTGAGTCTCTCTGTTATGACACTTCTTCAAAATAAATAGCTCTCAAATTGCATATGCATCATCCTCTAACCAAAATATCTCACTTGCTCACATTCTTACAATTCCACCCTAGCCCTTCAAATGTACAAAGTAGTCTAGTTTTTAATAAGTCCAATTGCCCAAGCCACCAAGAGCAACAGGGCAAGACACTGGCCCCTCTTATATAAGATCACCTTCAATTTCCGAACTCAGTCCTGGAGTGAAAACCCTGAATTTTAGATCAATAGTTCCCTGTCTGGTTCCTTTTGTGCCAGGGTTCTGGAGAACACCAGGAATATCACGGACTATTGATGTTAAAAATATATGGACTACTTGAGTGGGGTAGTACACGGCTGTTAGTAGTTCAGAGGCTGGGAAGAAAAATGGGAAATTCAAGGACTACATAGGTTATACCTTTCTCAAAACAATGAAGCGTATGGAAGCTCTCATGTCGAGCAGAAGCAGTATATATCAGCACAGTCACTTCAGTAAACTAGCAAGATCCAATAAGGCTAAACATGTGCATACACTGTGAGTCGATAACGTCACTTGCAGGTATCTACCTACTAGATATACACACTTTTATTCACCAAGAGACATATATTAGAAAAACCATAGGAAAAAAATGTTCATAGCAGAGTCTGTGGAGATGGCTCAGTGAGTAAGAGCATTTGCTGAGCAAACACAAAGACCTGAGTCCAAATCCCCAGCACCCATATAAAAGCCAGGCAAGGCCTCTGGTGCCTTTAACCTCAGCGCTGAGGATTGGATGCAAGTGGATCCTGGGATCTTGCTGGTTAGTCACCTAGCTGAAATGTAGCTTCAGGTTCAGTGAGAGACCCTGTCTCAAGGGAATAAGCAGGACACCTGACATCCATCTCTCACCTCACCCAGACACATATATGTATCATACACACAAACAATGTGTCATCACAATAGCCACAGTAAAACTCCAGTGCTCATCAGCAAGGGAATGTGAAACAAATTGCAGCTGATTAAACATAGGACACAAACAACGAGAGTAAGTAAACTCCCAGCATGCTGAAGCAACATGCATAACTATTACCAGCATGGTATAGAATAGAAGAAGACAAATACAGAACATATTGCTTAAATTAAAAAAAAAAACAGAATAAACAAACCAATGGTATTGGAAGTCAAAACGGTGGTTTCTCTTTGGGGATGGTTAGTGACCAAAGAATGTTAGAGGAAAGGTTCTAGGATGCCGATCCTATGCTGGGCTTGCCGAGAGTCCCAGGTGCATGAGGGTATTCAGTGAGGGACATCTTGCTGAGCCCTCCAATATAGATTATTCTCACTGTTCTCTCGGGATGTGCTACTTCAATCACAAGCTTATGAAATAGTTATTAAAGTGATAACAAAGTACAATCCCAAATATTGTCAGGCTTTGTCATTCCAAATACAAGGGACCTGTCCTCTGCCACCTTTTCCTTTCTGTTCTGTTCCGTGGTGGTTCATCCACACACACAAAAATATTCCACAAGGGGTGTTCCATTTCAAAGTGGAAACTGTGCATCGGGTGAAACAGCGTCCCAGTCTGCAATTGTCCAGTTCAAAGTTTTTCCATTTCCTATTTCTCTAGTTTTAAAACCTCTCTCTCAACTATCCTCTTGACATGGCTGAGTAATATGAAGCGCATTTAACAGCAGGAGCTATATATGAAGGTGTGTATCAGGTTAAGGAATTAGCAAGGGGGTAGCCACCATGGTAGAAGCTCCTTCTCATCCCTAGTCCCAGAGCAGCAAGGTAGAGACAAAGTCCTATGAACTGGAACCTGGGAAAGGTGGTTATACTCACAGAATGGACCAACTGCACCAGCCTGGAGCACAACCTTGAGTCAAAAAAAATGCAGCAAAAACAGGGCAGAGAAGAAGGAGTAAATTCTCTAGCATCTGTCCTTCCCACTGATGATCTCCGACCTTTCTGATGGCTCTCACCTACAGAACACACCAGACGTTGGAGCAAGGAAGTTAATGTTTACCAAAGCTGGCACTGCCAACTCAGAAGAAGATGAAGAAGGGTTGAATGTATGTCTGAAGCGGTGAAACATAGCACCTAACATGCTCCCTCCACATTAGGCATCTTTCTCTGACCACACTGACTACTGAGGCTCCCGTAACTATAAGAAAGAAAAACACAAGACAGTCCTCAGCCAAAGAAGAATTGGAATTAGAGGCTTAAGGCAATAAAAGGTTCTCCTCTTTCCTGTGTTCATTATGGACTATATGGTAGCCCCACTCCTGATTTATAATCACATTGTGTTCACTCCTCCACGGTGCTTACTGCAGGGAACCAACTGTCTTCTCTACCCTACCTTTAGCATCAGCTATTTGGGTTCTGCACTCAGTCTCAAGACATTTTCTAGTTAAATTTTCTATGGAAATAAAAACTCACAGTTTCATCATATATCCATAGCAAGCTGAGCAGTCTATGTTTGACCTAGCTGCCCTCTGTCGTGCATTCACCTTTGGTCCAATGAACTATTGCTGAAGGATAAGGTCGTATGACACACAATATGGTCACCTGAGCAACAGAATATGTGTTCAAGAAGGTAGGTATGTGTTACTAATATATACATAATCACTTTAAATATAAGGTCACCTAGATATTTTTATTTTAATTTGGAATTTTTGAAAGCAGACCCTGAGATTTAGATGTAGATTTGGTACATTTCTTGGGAGATAACTCCAAAAGTTAAAAGGGTTAAGGATGTAAGGAAAAAACAATAGAAGGCAAGATAAGTATTATCACTATTCTATGTAATGGAGCTTAGATCCCCCTGACTGCTGACACATTTGCAAATTGTCCTAAAAATTGTTCACCTGGGAAATTGTGGGCAAGAACATTTATTCATCAGCTCCCATATCCCTGCCTGTGTAAAAGACTGTCCAAGAATATTAATTCCCCTACACTGCCAAGCTTGTATGCCCAAAGCTAAACAAAGCTCCTTTTCCTGCCCATGGCACTGGAGAAGCCCCAAGACAGAGAAGACGCCCAAGGCACCCAATACCAGCAAGTTTCTGCTAGCTTGAAGTAGGTTAGCAACTGCTAAGAACTGCCTATCTACCCACAGCTCAAGTCAGACCTAAGGCCAAGAGACCTTGGATAGTTCTACACCAAGGGTTTCCGGGCAACCAAATTCAGGCACTCCCTTTTAAAAGGGCTTTCCCATCATGCATAGGGGTTTGGATTTGATTCCTAGCACCACAAACAAGAAATAAACACAATGTAAATCCCAATTCTTTTTCCTCTAAGTTTGGTGTGGTCTTGGTGTCAAACTTCCAATTATTGCCTCTTCTTGCTGAATCGTCATTTTTAAAAACCCACTCTGTCGTTCATTCCTCCTTACCAGGGATAAAATCCTTGGAAATTATGTAACCATTGAGTAGAAAGTGAATAAACAACTAATGTTAAAGCCTCAGCTACTGTAGCCTCTTTGGAATATTTGATATGATTAACCTCTAACTTCAAAGCATTTCCTGTTTTGTGAGGGTTGTCTTCTCTCTGACCGCTCCTTCTCAGTCTTTGGGTTCTCTTTGTTTGCTCCTCATTTAGCTGTTGGTATGCCCCTAAATGACTAAATTCAGGTAACTTCTCTAATGCAGTGCATATAAACCCAGGCTTCGGGTATTTCGGCTACTGCTTTTATGCAGAAGAATTCTAAAACTAGGCATGCAGGGTAGGTTTCCCTTCTGAGGGCAAACCACACCTCTGCCTGCCCACTACAATTCCTCCAGATCACCCGCAGGCACTTGGAAGTCATGGAGACCCACAGTGAAGTGCTCATCACTGTCCCCTTGTAAACTTCTCAGCCCTGGGATGGAAGCCAGATACCACCTCCTCATTCCATCAGCCTCCAAGTCTGTCAGCACCGTCTCTGAATGTCTCTCCTCTGCTTCCTCCTCTATCCTTGGCCTTATCTGGAAGGCTACAGACTCAGGAGAAACTTCCTCAGTTCCTCCCTGAGCCAGTCCAAGTCTCCTCACCAGTCCCAGATTAAGCATAAAACCTTAACCTGCTCATGAAATGTTTCCTCAGTCCTAAAAACGTTTTCTTCAAGATAAAGTACAAACTTCAATTGAAACAGTCTCAATCTTTGATTCAATAGTTGGTGACTAGGGCCTGAATTAGCTTGTTTTTTGGTTTTGAATTTTTTCCCCACAGTACTGTGGAAAAATATCTAACAAAAGCAATGGAATGAAGGAATAAAGGAAGGTAGGAAGGAAGGAAAGAAGAAAGGGAAGGAGGGAGGGAGAGAGGGAAGAAGGAAGGAAGGGCAAGTGTATTTGGGCCTGCCATTTGAGGGTCTAGTTCATCATGGGAGGAAAGATGTGGTGCTGAGAGTGTCTCTACCTATGACTGCAGGTGCTGAGACAATAGGTCACAATGTATGGAAAGTTAGGGAACTAGAGAGGTGAATGCTGGTGGTTTGCTGGTCCACTGCTTTCTCCTTTAAACTTTCTAATTCCCAGGATCCAGCCATACCACTCTTGGGAATATACCCAAGAGATACCCTTTCATACTACAAAAGCATTTGTTCAACTATGTTCATAGAAGCATTATTTGTAATATCCAGAACCTGGAAACAACCTAGATGCCCCTCAATAGA
>LOEQ01000203.1:201885-221613 GCA_001685075.1 Bramus lutescens | reverse complement strand
TAGACCTGGATGGAGGGAGGAGGACCTTGGACTTCCCACAGGGCAGGGAACCCTTACTGCTCTTTGGAGTGGAGAGGGAGGGGGATGGGGGGAAATGGGAGGAGGGGAGGAGGTAGAAATTTTTAAGAAAAAAATAAATAAATAAAAAGAAAATTTTATACAATGCATTTTGATCATACCCAACCCCTTCCCCCAATTCCTCCCAGATATATCCTTCACCTCCCTAACTAGGACGTGGAACAATGCCACTCAAATTCAGAGTGAGTCTGGGTCTTCAAATAAACCTCTCTGCAGACACCTGCACAAATACATTGAGAGGTGTCTCCTAAGTGATTAAAGCCCACCAAGTTCATCATCAAAAGTAGGCAACATAGATCCACCTCCATCAGCTCGACACCCAAACATACGACTTCTAAATCATAACACTTCCCCTCTGCTCCCCAATGTCTCGTGTTTACTTCATGACACAAAATATATTTATCCCATCTCTAAAGATGCTAAAGTCATAACAGTGCAATACTATATAAAAGTCCAAAGTCTTTTGTGAAACTCAAGATAACCTATTAATGGTAAACCCCTATATAAATCAAACTTTCAGGTTCCATATTTCCAAGACATAATAGCACAAAGTAAACATCTCCATTCCAAAATGGAGGAACAGAGGCATAACAAGGAATACTCAAACTAAAGTAAGACAAATTCAGGAGGGCAAATGTCAAATCTTACAGCTCCGTGTCCAGTATTTAGAGCTGGTGACAGGATCGGCCAAACTTAATAGCCTGGAGCAGCTCCATCCCTCTAACTTTGCCACTTATAGCACACGAGACCTCTCTTGGCCTAGCTCCAGCCCATGACATTAGTTTTTCTTGGGGATGTCCAACAGTACTGGCATCTCCAGTACCTTCAAGTCCCACTGCAAGGCTTTGCCTTCTCTGATTCATGCAATGGTTTCTCAGGGCCTCCTTGCAGGGAATCCAGACTTCACATATTTCCTGATCTCAGTGTTTTTCTGGACTCTTGATGTAAGCCTATATGACCCCAGGACCCTTGCATTTCACACACCCACAAACCCAAACTCTGGACAGAGCTGCCATTTTCTGCTTCTAGTTTGAGATATGACCTGGTGTCCTTGGGCCACAGTTGCAGCGATAACTGAGTATCCTCAAGGCTGACCCTAGGGAAATATTTCTTTAGGCAGACATTTTGTAGTGGGAAACCACTGAGGTAGCATTCTGAATTTAGGCTTTCTCCTTTGAAACGAATATGTATTTTTACAAGTTAGTACAAAACCACTCACTTCAAGACTGAGAAGTAAAAGACAGAAAGGAAGAATTGAATGGGGTTCCATATTCCTGTTTGTGAGACCTGTGGCAGTGGGACCAGGGTATATCCCTAGTTCATGAGTTGGCTTTTTGGAGCCCATCCATATAGTGAAGATGCCTTGCTCAGCCTCCATGCGGTGGGGGGTGGAGGGCTTGGTCCTACCTCAATTGCCTGTGCCAGGCTTTGGTGACTCCCCATGGGAGTCTTACCCTTTCTGAAGAGTGTATGAGGGATGGGTTGGGAGCAGGTGGGGGAGAAAGGAAGGAGATGAGGAAGGAGATGGGGGGGAACTGTGGTTGGTATGTAGAATGAATAATTTTTGTTAAAAAAGATCCAAACTATTAGCATAATTAATTCCATCATTTTGTGAATAAATGACGTAACTCTCTCCTAAAACTCAGATTTCATAATTATAATATTACTCTTGCTTCATAAAAAGTACAAAATGAATCATTTTGCCACATCTTGGAATCTCTCTACTTGGGGTTTAATAGAGAGTAAACAACAATAACAATTATCTACCTTCCTTAAGGTTCAAAATAAACAATCAGATTTTAGAGAAGAATCTAAAATTTGACTGCATATTTGGTCCAGGAATTATGTGCTGAGATGCTTATTTGCAGGGGAAGAACTGGCTGAGGATGCTTTAAAACCATCCCTTTGACTGGAACCCAATCCCTCATGGTCAAATTCAACGCTCAGCTGTCTCTTCCTCAGGGGGAATAGATGACTGAAATACTAGCGTGACACCAATATATTAAAATGTCATTTGGTTTGTACTCTAAAGTTTGGCCTTGAGGCATTAACAGCCTATAGCTGAGCCACGGTCTAGGCCAGAGGCAGAAACATCATGTGGTGCCTAAAAATAATGAGGAAAGAGAGCAGAGCTTGAGGGTGTGAGTCAGTGTTGTTTGGGAGGCAGGAAAATGAGCTGAGCGTGATAGGCAGTGGGAAATCCTGCACTCACTTGACTCAACCAAGGAATTGTGTTGCCCACGGGGACCTAGGTCAATGATATGAAGCCTTGTGATAGACACTGGCCACCAATCCACAGCATCGACCTCCTTTTAAATCAGGAGACAGTCACTCGGTCGCCATTTTTACCAGGTACTATGGCAAACAGTTGGAAAATAAAGAAGGCCCCCAGGAACCTAAAATTTTGAAAGGAGACTGATTGAGAAGCTGTCATATATAAAAGAATGCATGATAAACACATCTATAACAAAAACAGAGCACTTAGTTCAAGGACTTAAGGGAGACAAAGGTCAGCTCTCCTCAAAGTGGGACCTAGAGGGGGTAGGAGGAGGGATCTCAGAAATTCCCAGTAAGAGGTGACATGTAAGCCACAAACATAGTAGCCACCTTGACAACGTCCTGGGGATTTGGCAAGTGAGCCAGACAGCGCAACCGTGTGAGTTCCCTATTACTGTGTGATAGATTACTAACTAGGTGCCTTACAGCCACAAACATGCATTCTTTCAGTGTGCTAGAACCTAGAACTGTGAAGCTCGGATACTGGCAAAACCACACTCATGAAAGAAGCTCTCTGAGCTGTTTCCAGCTTTTGACAGCTGTTAGAATCCTAAGGTTTGTGGACACATCTCTTTAAGCCTACCTAACTCTTCACATCATCTTCTCTGCATGCCAGATTCCCTGTCGAAAGAAAGGTCAGAAAGACCTTTCTGACCATGTAATAGGATCTTATTTAGGGCCCACATAATTTAAACCAGACAATTCCTCCATCTCAAGATAGTAATGACATCTTCAAAGATCCTCTTTTCCTATAATGTAACAGGTGCCAGTGATTAGCTCTGGTGCCTTCAAGCAGTCCTTCCCCATAGTAAGTACCTGAGACTGGAGTGGACATTTCAGTGCTCCCCCAAATTAAGAGGAGGAGAGAAGTAAGGTAAGCAGACACCAGAGCATTAAATAGATTTCAGACCAGGGACAAGAGAATTTGGACTTGCCCAGGAAAGCATCCTTGAAGGTTTCAAGTAAGAGTGAGGCAGCCAGATTTTCTTTCCTGGTAGTCATCCTAAGTTTAAATAAAGTAGGGTAAGAGATGGCCAGACTAAGGCAAAACATTAAATCATATAGCAATTGCCCTTATATGGTCAAAGAGGTAAAGTACAAGTCAGCAAGATGAGGTTCAAATACAGGGTCCCTGAGTTCTAAGAGAAAGTTAATTATACACATACCAATGGGGAGGATTTTAACAACAAAACTGATATTCAATGGAGAAACCAAAAGCCTCATGTCTCTACTAAGCACAGCACTTATTTCCCCAGACCCCACATGGTGATACTTGTTCTTTCCAAAATGCTTTTCACTACAGCTAGCATTCAGTAGCATCTCAACACAGGCTGACAGCTCACATGCTTCTGAGTTTATGTGGGCTCTAGAATTTACAAAGCACTGTACATACCCCAAGCATGGTTGACAGACTGGTAGCATCTTGTCATCTGAGAACTGAGCTAGAAATGCTGAATCCCAGGTGTGCTTAAGATCTGCTAAGTGAGACTGTCTGGCATGGTATCAGCAACCTGTGCTTTACTGAAAGTCTTAGGGTTATTCCATGCAAAATGAGTATTTGAGAAACACTGGTACATATCAGCTCCTTATTGAGGTGTGGACTGACTAAAGAGATGATAGCCAACATAAAATTATAGGCAAAAAATGCAAAAGTAACTGGAACCAAACACTCATATACTTATGGACACATGCATGCATGCATGCACGTGTGTGTGTGTGCACATGTGTGTATGTGTGTGCATGCTTACCCACAAACATGTCTCTGGCCTGTTCGTATGCTATAAAAGTACAAAGTTAGGCCTCAGTTGAGACTCTGGCACCTAATCCAACACTAACTAACTTGAACAAACTATTTATCTCCTTCAGCCTCTGTTTCTTCTTCAATAAAATGGGAATAACACCAGCTTGTTAACACTAACTTTATAAACGATAAATCCACTCACTGGAAGGCTCTTCAGTCTCATAGATAGGTAGATTTAAATCTGCAGACCTTCTGCTAAACATCCTTTAATTTAAACATTATGTTCCTTACTGCCATTCGTCTAGAAGCTAGGGAGATGTTGGTGCCTTCTTATCTCAAATAATGATAAAAATTATTGTGTCCAGGGCCCACCTAGGAATGTAGGGAAAAGTATAAAAACTAATCCTTAACCTAGAGAGTGCATCAGAATTTGATCACAGATTAAAATATTAAGTGTCAGCCTGGGAAGCAGTTAATTGTTGTTTGTATTAACCTGTCCTCTCCTGAGATGCATGGCCTAACCCAGCTGTGTTCCGGGTGTCTCCTCTTCTCAGGTAGGAAAGCCTGGAACTTGTTCTTATCAACAGCAGGCATATACACCCCGTAGGTAATGAACACCTCTTCCTACTCTCTGGTTGAATTGTGTCTACTCACCTCACATGGCAAACCACATAAAAAGTGTTAAAATTGTTAATAGAGGATTCTGTCCTGCCAAGTCCTGCAGCCATTCAGTCCCAAAGGAACACACAGAGGCTTACATTAATTATAAACTGGTTATTCTATTAACACAGGCTTCTTATTAACTAATTCTTACAACTTAAGTTAATTATTATTGTCTGTATTAGCCACATGGCTTGGTACCTTTATCAGTGAGTTATCATCTTGCTTCCTCTGTGTCTGGGTAACGACTGCAGATGGAGACTTTCCTCTTCCCAGAATTCTCCTGTTCTGGTCCCCCACCTATACTTCCTGCCTGGCTACTGGCCAATCAGCATTTTATTAAACCATTACAAGTGACAAATCTTTACAGGGTACAATACCATTGTCCCACAGCAAAGAAGGACAAAAGGACAAAAAGACAGGCTTTCCCAAAGGCTGGAAGCTCTTCCGTAACAGCCAAGGACCTTATGAGGATACAACAGAGGCCCATATATCTACAAATGTTAAAAATAAGTGCCTATCACTGTCAACTAGGGAAGTCAAGTATTGAAATGATGAATCAATGCTAGACGGTACAATAGCTTAGGGTCTAGGGTGTAGAAGATGAAAGCTCTTCTGCTTTCTGGCCAGTTTTGTGATGAAATCAGTTTCAGGACATGAGATAGACAACAGATAATTTCATTGTCTGTTAGTTCCTCTCCAGTGCAATTATAGGAACTTCCAGGTAACTAGTTACATGGTTCCTGAGCATGCTGCCTTCAGAAGAATAGAGGGTTTCTTAGAGAAGAAAACTGTCAATAGCTGTATAAACCATCCAGCCACCATAGCCACTACCATTTCCACTCTGAGGCTTCAGGTTTCTTTTTTGTATCATAATATAAATTTTGATTCCTTGATGGTATCAATATAACTTTAATCTTAGTTAGGGCAAAGCACAAGCATCTTCATAATTTCTAAAAAGGTAAATAGCAAGGAACAGGGTGTTTGAAGAAGTGGGGCTTGTCTTCAGCTGTTGCCTGGTTCTTTCCACCACTAGAGTCTGGGGGCTGTCTCTGGGATGATGCAGGAGGACTCCTTACTCAGTCACGGCAGATAAAAGTCATGGTGAGGCAATACCATTTGCTTCCTTCAAGGAAGAAACCCTACATCCAAGTAACATCCAAGCACTGAGAAATGTAATTTCCTAAGGGTCTCTAACTTAACTCAAGCAGTGTGTCCTCCTCCATGTAATCTTGGAGCTGTTATGGGGGTGGTGCAGACAGCTGGACACCCTGCTTGTGCTTGGCGAATCGTGCAAATGGAAAGGTACCATCTGCGCCACTACTGCTGACAGAAAGTAGCAGGGCAGAGCTGTGAGTTTCCAAATGTTCCATCTGGGTAGAACTGAATTCCTCCTTAAAATAAAACAGGAAAAACATGTTTGACATATACCCTTCAGTGTGATCATCTCCACAACCCCTTCTTATGTGTTACAGTACTCACTTCATGAGAAATATGAGAGTATGTCATGAATATCACAAGCTAGGAGAAAAGGTCAGGGAGAGTTAACATTTTCATTGGTCAAGCTGCCTTTTTCTTAAATTTCTAGTGAATTGAAGAGAAGAAATTCTGTAAACAAACAAACAAACAAACAAACAGTTTTTATATACAAAATTCTGTCTCACTCATCTGAGAAAAATCTTCTGATTATATCACTAAATACTAAATAGACAGGCAGAAAGGGAATGACTTACATTCCCACACTCAGAAAACATTAATTCACAAGAATAGTCTGGTGCCCGTATTTCTAAGCTATAAAGACATGAAATTAATCTTATTTACTATGACCTATTTTGGTCCTAAAGAAAATTCTAAGTATAATAACTAGGGCGATTAGAATCATGACTTGAATTCAGAGTGGCTTGATTCGAAAGCATTAAAAGAATAAGAAGAAACAAGAATACTCATGGAGGATGCTAACATGCCTCTCTCAGAGTACAATTAGGGATTTGAGATCTCTTGCTATCTTACCATGGCAACCTTATTACTTAATTTCTCAAGTGTTTGATACTTTGCCATTCCATTCCTTTATGGAAGCCTTTCAACTGCTTCCCCTGGATCCAGCTCACATTGTTTCCTTCATTTCATTCCTCAAAGCACATGCCATGAGCTCATGTCCCCAGACTAAGAATTACAGCAAAAACTTGGAAGAATTGACTACACCCTTAGCAACTCTCTTAGATCTATTATTTCTAGTTAATGAAAACCAAGAACCCAAAGGGTCAGTGTGAAATTCAAAAGCAACACTTCATCCCCTGCACTATTCAATTTTAATAATAGTTGATAATAAGTGATATATATATATATACACTTATGCTCTGCTTGGAATTTCAAGGCATATAAAGACCAAAGAAAAATGCTCTTTTTCAATGTTGAAAAGTTCACAATGGAGAGAGAATAAAATCCAAGCCACTGTAAAGTAGTTCTAACAGTGTTCACCAAATTAACAGCACCAGCACCTCCTGGGACCTTATCAATCAGAATCAGCAACAGCTCTGGGCAGGACCAGAACTCTGCTTATTTTCTTGTTGGATGGTACAATTCGTCTAGGTGATTTTGATATTCCATGTCTTAGGGTTTCTAGTGCTGTGAAGAGACATGATAACCAGCACTCTTATAAAGAAAAACATTTCACTGTGGTGGCTTACAGTTAAGAGGTTCAGCCCTTTATCATTATGGTGGGAAGCAAGGCAACATGCAGGCAGACACGATGCTGGAGAAGGAACTGGGAGTTCATAGATCTTAAAGCAACAGGAAGTGGTCTGAGACATTGGGTGTATATTGAGCATAGGAGACCTCCAAGCCCACCCCTACAGTGACACATTTCCTCCAAGAAGGCCACACCTATGCCAACAAAGTCACACTTCCTAATAATGCTACTCTCTATAGGCTTATGGGAGGCACTTACATTCAAACTACCACATTCCCTAAGGTTTGGAATCAACATTACAAAGTGATATAACAAAAGGAGTAAAAGGAGAAAAATACTAAAAGGAAAATAACTATTTTTAGGTAGGGGTTCATGATCTATTCCCCATTCCATGTGCTGACTAAAAAAAAAAAGGGCTTCCTGCCAGTATGTACATGAAGCTTTGGAATGGTAGCTAATATGCTGAAATGCAGGGAGTAGATGGAGTGTGAAGGCATTCCAAGTGAGTGAAATGTGAGTTAAGTCACATATTTAAATATATATATATGTATGTACATATATATGATGAATTCTTGAGACTTTCATATATACATAATGTATTTGATCATCTCAATTCCTCCCCCCAACTCTTCCAAATCTACCATACACCTCCTAACTTTGTGTCCTCTCTCCTTGTTTTGGGTTTTTGTTGTTGTTTCTGGTTTGTTTGCTTGTTCCATATAACCCATTGAGCACAATCTGTGCTTTCCATATACTCCGGAGTGTGAGACCATCCAGTGGGATGTAGCTGATATTCAGTGTTGCCACTGATGATCCAGCCATCAAATAGCTGGACATAAGGCAGCTGATGCATGCTGAGAGAAGAAATATTTTTTAAATAATTGGAAGTCTGTGAAAAACAGTCTCAGCGATGACAGAAAGGGTTTACAGGATGCACCCAAGAGGAGACAGAAAAAAACTTCCAGAATCATACCTGCGAAAGGCAAGAAAATACAGAGCTTCAGAGTGGAAGGCGTGCTAAACAAAGTATATCTAATTACACAATTTGTTGGGACTCAAAAGTACTTATTGGATTAGAGGATGTCAAGACCTTAATGACCTTCCAAAGAAGACATCGTTTACGTGTTCTGTGACCTGATCTTATGGTTAAGAGAATGTGAGATGAATATTATGGAACAATCACTTCTCTTCTGTGAACTTGGGCCATGCAGGGGAAGCAGGAAGTGGTGGTAGTGACTGAGTTCAGTACATTCACATAATGTTTTCATAAATGAGAAAAGCTGAACACAATTCCCACTTATGACATTAGGTCTCCCCAGAGACTGGATTTCAATGCCTGAATGCATGCAATGGATAACAAAGCACTTCGTGGTTGGCAGCCCCAGTCCTATTCCCCCAGAAAAAGCAAAGCAAGCATTGGCTGACAGTCTGTAGGGGCTGATACTACAATTTTAAAGGCAGTCTGATAAGCTTAATTAATTTGTTTCTGGCTTTTCTTCCAAAGACTGGATGGCTGCTCCTCTTGTTCTGGCTTGGGATCTTGAAGAAAAAAATTCATATTGCAGAAGTAAAGATGTTACATTCACCTACAGCAGCCCCCCTAAGGACAAAAGGTTCTCAAAGGCTTTCCGGGTGCTTTGCAAGTTTGCAGAAACTGAAAGCAGAGGGTTGCATCTCCACTTCAGCAAAAACAAATGTCAGATGACAGCACTTTAATTTTGCAGCTGACTGATGTTTTGCTGTACTTCTGGCAGGGACAAGAGCTGTGTCTGCATCATTCCTTTATGACGCCATTTTCTCCCCTCAAGATATGAAGTCCCAGAGGAATTTTTACTCCCAATGAATGCCTAGTACTTTTTTCCCCCTGTATTCAGCCTGTGTGGCTTGATTTTAAGGCTATTAAAAATAAAGATAATTTGTTGGACCAGTTCTCTCAGTACCATTTATTCTTTCCTCCCTAATTTTCTACTCCCAATGGCCTTTATATTTCAAAATTAAGGGAAAAAATAATTGAACCACAGCATGCCTTTTCATTTTTAATTTTTAACCTGATTCTAGTGAGCCATGGCAACATAGAAGCTTAAATCTGCCAAAGACATTCCAGATCTTCTGATTATGAAATAGCAGCCCATCTTTTAGGAGTTTAGCTATTCTGATGCATATTTTTATGCAGTGCATGCTTGTTGAAATAAAGTACATTTTATTTTTACCTTTTTTCCCCCTTCTGGAAAATAGAAAGCTTGAGGGATATGAACTTTCTACATCCTAGGAAATAAATTTGAATATTTGAATGTATAGGGTAAGTACTAAGTTATCCATTTTCTGTCTGCATTGATTATTGATTAGAACTGACCTTGCTTTAGCAAGTAGGGATATTTAGATTATAGATCTGTCTCTCTTGAGCCTGCCTTTTAGTATATAGAGTTGAGTATATCTTTCTCTTTATTTTTAAATCTGTGTGTATTGTTAATAACAACACTGGGTGAGAATTAGACGCTATCACAGTTGAAAGCCAAATTTGAAGCAAGCTTTAATTAAATACTGGCCAGGTTAGTGGACTCTGGCCAAGTCCATTTTAGGGTTCATAGGAAATAGCCTTGAGTAACACTTTGCAGAAGCTTAAAAGGGCAGCTCCACAAGGCCATCATATTTCCCACGGGGTCCAATCTGGGGCAAGCATATATCCTGACCCATTTCCTGTCTATGTAACTCCCCTTCCACTTACATCCAATCAAAGTTAAGTGTCCATCCTGACATATTTCCTGCCTACCTACTTCCCACCCACATGAACAAGCACATCCAGTACAGGTGGAGATGGGTCAAACAAATTTGTTGAGGGAAGTGAAAACATAAATAGCCCCAGCATTTAAGTTTGGTTCTCACTCTGTGTGTGCGTGTGTGTGTGTGTGTGTGTGTGTGTGTGTGTGTGTGTGTGTGTGTGTAATTTAGAGAATAATCATAGGCACTACCTCTCTCCCTCCACCGTGTAGGTCCTAGAGATCTAGAGCCCAGGTCATCAGGTTTGGTGGCAAATGCCACCTGCTAAGCCCAGATTGGTGTTTATCTGAAGTGTTTTGGACCGGAAATGTCTCAGATTCAATCTATTTGGTGAAGGAGGGGTTTTGAAATATTTATGATGTTACTGAGATAGTTTGACAATGGGATACAAGTCTAAAAAGTAAGTTTCTGTTTCATAGACAGCTTACACAGACTAAAGGAGATTTGCAGCACAAGATTCTCTGAATGTACCTATTTTGAGTGTGTCTTGTCCCAAGAGATCATGTACGGAACCACATGGAATCATGTTGGTACTTGAAGGGTGTCACAGTTTGTACATTTCAGATTTTAAGTGTTTGAAGGATGGTTGCTCAGCACGCACCAGTGCTGTAATTTCTGGCTCTATTGGGAATCCCCCAGAAGCAACCATGAGCTGAGCTTTTAAGTAGACATAGCTTATTTGGGAGGTAATTCCATAAGCTATTGGGAGAACAGAGAAATGAGCAAGAGTGGGAAGAGAGCTAATGAAGTCTGTCTCAAGAAGACATTGCTCCCCTGCCCCCTGCTGATTGGCCTTCGTTGAAACCTCCGAGAGACCATTCAAAAAGATGCCCCTCTTGAGGAGCACAAAGGCTCCCACAATTGTCACTCGGTTCAGTCCCTAGTTGAATCTCTGGCCAGAGATGTCAAATCTTTTCAGTGTTATCTGTAGATTCAATGCAATTGCAAGGAAACTCCCAGTGACTCTTTTGGAGATGCTGATGGACCTGCTTTAGGGTAAATAGAGAAAAGACCTGCAGCAGCTAACAGAATACTGAGTTCGAGGACTGGAACTACCTAATTTCAATATTTAATATAATGTTGAAATGACCCAAAGAAATGTAGTATGTGAGAAAAAGCACACAGTGGGAGAAAGTCAAAAGTCCATACACAGACTGACAAACACTACCAAGTTATCTGTCACAAAAGTTCAAAGACAACTTAACAGGGCAAGGCTGGGTTTTCAAACATATCATGCTAGGACCTCTTTACAGATCTTGCTCCTTTCATAAAAGGCAACCGAAAAATAAACAATAAGCCTAAACACTTAGAATGTAAAACAATAGAAAAGCTATAGGAAGATGTATGAAAGTATTTCTATGAACTTGGGATGTTCAACCTTGGACTATGCCAAAAGCACACTCCAAAAAACAGAAGCCGATACAACCATGCTCCATTGGCACTAAGAACAACATCTGATGGACAAGAGCCATGGCTAAGATTGTGAAGGGCAGGATGAAACAACTACAAAACACTCACCTAGAAATGGATGTTTGTATTCAAAATGCCAGAAATTGTTAAAATTTGAGAGTGAGGAAAAATCCAGATAAGGATTTCAAAGCTGTGTGACTCATTAAAAATAGCAGTAAGATTATCATCCAATTTGAAGATATTTTTTAATTGAGAGCTTCGTATATGATATAGACAATGGATTTGTTCTCACTGCATTAATGCTAATAGAGATATAATCTTCTGAGAGCCTGGCAAGGTCAGAAATAGACTTGTTTTTATTTGAAGAAAATTATTGTGACATTTCTTGTATTACTGAATTCATGAAGTCATACTCTAAGTGGACTGAATATTTGTGCAACCTTCAAATTTAGATATTGAAATCTTAACTCCTAATAGGTGGGAATTAGTAAGTGAGGCCTATGAGAAATAATTACGTTATGATGTGGGTGAGACCACAAACGTAAAGAGTTGGGGGAAAAGGCCAGGATGTAGGCCTTGGCAGCATACAGACTATGCCGGCTCCTTAAATTCATCGCCTCCAAAATTGTAGGAAATAGAGTTTCCTGTTTAATTTTAGATCAAGTGAACTAAGATAGACTGACTGCTAAACATGAATAACATATTTTTATATATCTTAGAGATCTTTTGCTTATATATTATGGTTTCTAATTTTATTCATATGGGTTTTTCTGTATGTGCAAATCTTGGTGCCTATATATGTTTCTTGTGTATTTTTTTTGCTCCCCCTTTCCTGTTTTTTTTTTCTGTTCTGGTTTGTTTGTTTGTTACAATTTATTTTATTAATATTATTACTATTTAATATTATTTTATTATTATTTTAACAATTTTATTATAAATATTCAATTATTATTTGTACTCTAATGAGAGAGAGAGAAAGAAAGAGTATGGATTTAGTTGGATGGGAGAGTAAGGAGGATCTAGAAGACATTTGAAAAAGAAAATTATACTCGGAATACACTGTATAACAAACATTTTCAATTAAAAAAAGAAAGAAAACAATTGTAAGGGTATCTGTCATAAAGACTTACAGGTGGCTAACTTCTTACAACCACAGAAAAAAAATCATTAAACTACAGAGCATGGTTACTATAGTTAAGGTTATAGCAATTTATTCTTCTCCTTTTCTCCTCCTTCTTTTCTTCTAAAACACAGTCAGGCAAGGCCTGACTATGTATCCCTGACTGATGTGGAACTCACAATCCTCCTGCCCCAGCATCTTTAGTGCTGACAGCATTTGCTGCCACACTCAGCTATATGGCTGCTAGTATTTCAAGGTATACAGCAAAGACATTCATTTGTTTGGTTTTAGATAAAATGAAACATGAAAGAAGATAACTGATTACAAGTTTTTGTTTGGTCTTTCTATGGCCAATCAACATTGGGTGCTGACTGGCTGAAATTCTTAGTGGAAGGAAGGAAGACTTTAAGAAACAGAGACTGTGGAATTAATAATCATGCAAACAAAGAGAAAAGATGGGGTGAGGAGGGAGATGAGCTGCCTCATTGCAGACATTGAGAGAATTAAGGAGCAAGAAAAGATCCTGGAACCATTGTTAGAAGTAGAATTGGGAAGGGAGTTAATAAGAAGATGGATCAGAGGAAGTGTGCTGGGTGGAACAGAGTATGGGGTCGACTCTTACTTCCATGAAACCCAATCATGTCATCTTTTGTACATCAGCCTCCATGGCTTTAGTTCATGGCATTTTTCCTGACACTCTGAAATGTTGAAAAGGTTGTAAAATTTTAAAAAGGAACATTTCAGTCCATTTAGTAAATTCCTGTCAACATTGTCCACAATGTGGAATACAGAGTAATAAGCTTTAAGGATGGTGACTAAGCAAAGGGTCTTTTGAAGCAGACTCTTGCTTCCATTTAATCTCCCTGGCTCTAAAGCAGCCCATCTGTTGTTCTATTTTGATTGTTTTTGGAAAACAGATGCCGGAGGAGAACACTGTCGCCTTTTCTGTTTTATGTAACCCCAGAGATACAATCAGAATGTTAGTTGGGTTTTTTCCTTCAGTAGAAAAAAGAAAATTGCAAAGGACTTAAAACACCAAAAAAGTATTGGCTCTTTTCAGTGGAACACCAAGCATTGTCTAACAAAACCTTTTAGGATATATGAACTTATGGGGTCATAACCTTCCATTCTATTTGAGCCCTTTACAGCTCAGCAAGCTGTAAACAGCTGAAAATACAAAAAAAATGATTCAAAACTATGTAGCTATCACTATTAAGTCCAGAGCACTTTCAGCTCTTCAAGGGGCCACTGTTTCCTCAGCAGCACTTTCCTTCTAGCCCTTGCCAACCTCTGATCTACTCTCAGCCTTGTGGTCTGCCTACTCTGGACAGTTTACATCATAGGACCCTAGAATACATAATCTCCTGGGCCTTTCTCCTTTTATAGAGAACAGTAATTTCAAAGTATATTATAGTGAGACTAGATGCACATCCCCCATTCAAGATACGATGGTGTCCTGTCTTGGGGGTGTGCTACACTTCACTTGCCTATTTATCAATTTGTGAACATTTTGGTAGCTTCTGTATTTTGAGTACTATGAAGAATTTTGCTATGTTAAAGAATGGGAATGATTCTGATCTACAAATATATAAATAAACCTGAAGATTCGATAGATTCTTTCCTCCTCTGTAGCTTCATTTCACCATTCCTAGTGGCCTGCATGTGTGGCTTCCTTTTAGATTCATTAATGAACGAAATAAAGTCTTTGATGTGTATCTGCTTTTATATCTGTGCAAGCATCAAGGGTTTATCTTCTCCTTAATAATTCATTTAATACTTTTGCAAAGTGGCTTTCTTTTAAGCTTACATGCTCCTGGCTGTATATTAGTCTGAATGGAGTTTCTACTGAACATGAAAAATGTAACTTACTCTCAGAATTTGGAATCGCAGAGGTGGTGGGGAAATAGCAGATCTGAACTGGCCTCTCCATACCTCATACAGAAGTCTCAGCTGTGTCTCCAACAAATCCAAAGCAACCTTGCTATGACCTGCATGACATTTTTATCTCTGACAATCAGTTGGACTTTCAAGTATTACACAGAAGATGAAAACAGCACAAGCAGTAGTTTTCAGCTTGGAACTATAGCAACAACTACTTTAATGTGAAAGAAAACCCATCTCACTTTGCCACTGCCTGCTGTTTGGCAGGAACTCAACTGTTGTTCAAAGCTTTAGCCTCAGCTGGTTGTGGCAGAACACACTTGTATTCTCACCAGTCAGGGGTAGAAGCAAGAGGACCTCAGGTTCATGACCAGCCTAGGCTATATAGCCAGAGTGTGTCTCCAAAGAAGAACAGCCAAGTACACACACACAAAAGACCTGTTAAGTGAACATTTTTCCTTTTCTTTTCATAAAATTGAAGGACAAGAACATGGGATCCAATTTGGTAAGCATATTTCATTTTTGTTTTCTCTGCATGTGTCTTTGTGTGTGTTTCATATATGTGTACTGCGTGTTTTTGAATGCATGTGGGTATATGTGTATGATAATTCATGTGGAGGCATAGTCTCTCAATCAAACCTATAGGTAGCCTTGTTAGCCAACATGTCTTGGGATCTCTCTCTCTCTCTCTCTCTCTCTCTCTCTCTCTACCTGTGGAGACTGAATTTACAAAAAAGCCAACACACCCACTCTTTTATATAGGTTTCTGGTATTCTGAACTGTACTCAACCTGTACGACAAAGCATTCTAACTAATAAGCCATCTCCTCAGCACCTAGGAAAGTGTCTTAACAGCTAATACTCAAAGAATAATTTTCAAAATATTTAAAATCAATAATTTTAAAATAAATTCAAGATGAGTAGAAAACAAGTTTTTATTAAAGTCATTAACAAGCAGATGTTCTTTTGTAGCCAACGAAGTTGATTACAAAGTCAAGATAGGATTAGAAGGTCTTGTCTGTCTATAAACTTAGGGAACTGAGAACCCCAAAACCTATTGAAAATCCAGGTGTTGTTGTATATACATCTAATCTCAACACTGGGAGACTGAGACAGGAAAATCATGAGTTTGAACTGTTTGTGCCACATAGCAAGTTCAAAGCCAGCCTCAGGTATTTAGGAAAATTCCATTTCAAAAAAGGAGAATGAGGTATAGAAGAAAATGAAAGAGGAGAAACAGGAGGATAAGAAAGAAGATGAGGGGTGTTAGGGGAAAAATAGAGAACCACAATGGATTGTGGGTCATTTTAAAAAATTTTTATCATTCATCCTTTGAAATTTTTGAAATATGCATACACTGTACTTGGACCATGGTCACCCCGCAATTCATCCCCTCCAACTTCTCCCAGATGTCCCACTCCATGACGTTCATATCCTTCACAACATTATAACCTTTTTTATCAATAACTCATTGAGTTCAACTATTATTAACAATATGCATATAGATGTGGGGCCATCCACTGGAGCATGGTTAGCTCACCAAGGATCACAACCTTAAAAAAACTGAGTCTCACTAGGCCAGGCCTAGTGGGGCATGCCTTTAATCCCAGCATTTGAGAGGCAAATGCAGGTAGAGTTCTGAGTTCGAGGCTAACCTAGTCTATAAACCAAGACTGCTGGAACACAGAGAAATCCTGTCTTGAAACGACACCTACCAAAAGGAAAACTGACTCTCCTCCCCTAGTCTTCATTAACTGTCAATAACTCCACTCATGTGCCCCTAATCATTCTATGTTGTAATGTTGTCTGCCTTGACCTGATATAGAATTATCTTACCAAGTGGGGTTTCCATAAGTATTTTCATGGCCTAAATTTGACTAACTCGTCCATTACTCCATCTTTTCTCCAATTCACCTCATTCCCAATTAACCCTTTAAGCTAAGGTATTTCCCTTGTTTTAAAAAGGAATAAATGGACTAGTTTATTATAAAAAAAAAACAACTTTCACCACTGAGAACATTCCAAACTTTGTGCCAGGAACTACAGACAGAAACCAAATAGGTTGATGTGGAATGTTCTTTTATATATGTATTGCTTTTGGGGGGGGGTGATAAATAAAGCTGTTTTGGCCAATGGCTTAGCAGAGTAAAGTCAGGTAGAAAATCCAAACAGAGGTAGAGAGCGAGAGTAGGCAGAGTCAAACAGACACTAGCCAGTCGCCGAAGAAATAAGATATGTCGAAAATGAGGTAATGCCCCAGCCACATGACAATACATAGACTAGTAGAATGGGTTAATTTAAGATGTAAAATCTAGCTAGAAATATGCCTGAGCCATGGAAAAACTGTTGTAATTAATATAATTTCTATGTGATTATTCGGGTCTGGGTGGCGGGAAACCCAAGTGCAGACTCTGATTGCAATATGTTCTAAAAAATTATCCAGTGTTGTGATACATAGAGATACTCTTTGACTTCTACAAACATTGTTCTCAAGTTGGAGAAGCTCTTCTACGTATTTCCATCCCTCTACCCACCCCCAGAAGGTTCTGTTAGTTTTTCTTTTTTATTTAAAAGGTTAATATGGACTTCGACATCACAGTGAACCCACATAATCTCAGCAAGGGGAAGCTGAGGCAGGAAGATTGAGAGGTTGAGGTCAAGTGAAGATGTACAATAAGATTCTGTTTCGATAGTTTTTAAAGGGGGAGCTGTAAAAACATTTAGTATCATAGAAAGAGTTGGAAGTAAAGCAGCAGCAGTTCAATTTAATTTTCCTTGACAAATGCACGAAGTGTTTCTATTTTACCGAGGCTTGAAATACAGAATACACGCAGTCATACCTTAGAGAGTCTGAAATTGAAACACTGGACTAAATAATGTGAGGTTATCTAGGTAGTCCATCAACAGTTCCTGCTCGCAAGGCAATAAAATTCTAGGCAGAGATATGACATTAGCATAACACTCACCAGAAGGAAAGATAAATAAATGGTTAAAGGAGCAAGCCAAGACATATTGCGATGAGGTTTCTGAGAAAGTTAACAAGTGAACTTAATAAATAATGAATTCCAGTAAATAATAACCCACAGTTTTAGATATTTAAGTAAATGTTTGCAGGGAAGTTTCACTACCACCATTAGTAGGATTTAAACCTTTCTTGGGAGGATAGGACACTGAAACCAATAGACATACAGTAACCTAGGCCTGGAGGTGAGATCTAAAGTGTTTTCCGAGAACAATTCATCTTTGCTCTAGAGTTGTAAGACAGCACACACAGCAGCACAATCAAGTCTATATGGGTCTCGCATTAGACGGAGTTCTTCGAGTCAGTAGTAACAAGCTGTGGAGACCTGTTGAAGAGTGTATTGCATTAAAGGAAGGAAAGATTCCAAAGTCAGCATACAAAGGTGATATGTGAAGTCAAACTAAGGAGGAGAGATTCCGGTCATGAAAACCTTGTTTAGAAATAGGTAGAAGAAAGAGGAAAGGGTAAAAATTATATACATTCTTGAAATCACAAAAATGAAGAGGGCCAAGAATGTAGTTGGAATGGAAAGCAGCTGGGCTCTGAGTCAAACACACGCTAACTACACACATCTTCACTTGACCTTTCTTGGAAAGACCATGCCTTGCCATTCTGCTAATCCATAAAAAAATCAGATCCAAGTGGAGTAAAGAGTTATTAGAGGTGGAGCTAGGGGTGTTACAGCAGACCCACCTGAGGACTGCAAATGATGAGGGAAGCACGGTTAAGTTCTTCATAAAATGGTCAAGTCAAACTTCCTGCTTGACAGTTTCTGGGCTCAAGTGATATTTCTGTCTCTGGTTGTCGTTAGTGAATTAGCTAGTGACTTGTCCACAAGGGCATGAGCCATCTCCTTCCTGTGGGCATCACTATGTAAAAGGAGCCTCAGCGCAGGAAAAGCAGGCCTTGCCTCTGAGAAGGCTGAAGGATGTAGAATGCTGGTCTAGGATCTCAGTACTGATAGTGGCTTGTGCACCTCATCTGCACTCAAAAAGTTTAGGTCTGGCTGGGCATAGCGTGAGAATACCTCAAAACCAAAATTCATTGCATAATTTCATTTGACCTTTACACCACAACAGATTTTTTTAAAGACTTCATTGTTACTGTTCTACATTTGAGAAAACAGATCAAGACTTGACTTTGTGTGTTTGTGTGTGTGTGTATGTGTGTGTGAGTGTGTATGTGTGTGTGTGTTCAAACTTACAGTCCTCCTGCCTCTTCCCACCCTGTGATTACAACCTTGGACCACTACATGGGGGTTAAGATTGAATAATTTTAACACCATTAACTCTTCTAAGTGTTCTAAGAGAGAGAACAACGCTATGAGCTCTTTTTGAACTAATGTTTCTCTATCTAGTTCATTAACGGTTTGTTCACATGATACACTTGCCAAATCTACTCTCTATATTTAATATGTCTAGTGCTTGAACAAAAAAGGACAACCATTTTTGTTAGAAATAATGCCATATTGCTAAGGTCCTTAAGTAATACTTCATTTTGTTTTGATTGAGCTACAGTTCATTTCTTACTTCTAATTAAATAAAACTTAACTCCTGTAGGACAAGGGAAAGTCTCCATCAATAATAACAGGTTTTATTGGGAGAGAGTCCTTAGAGGGATGCAAAGTTATGAAACTACCGTGTGTAACATCAGGTTTTTAGAACATTCTGGAAAGCTGGTCAAAAGTTTTACATAATTTATATAACTACCAATAAAGAAAGAGGAAACATAGCTATACATAGGTGGTATAAGTGGCAGTGGGGTGTGAACTGGAGTTTGCTCTCTACTGCTGCTTGCAGCAGCCTAGGGGGTCTTTCAGAGACCCCCTACTCAGATCAAGCTATGGTTTCTGACTGTGTTGCAGAGAAGAATGTCAGGAAAAAACTATCATAAAGTAGACTTAGTGTTCATTACAAAGGGGTTTTTAACATAGATTTTAAAATGGTGATCACTAGAGAGGTGCCCAGGGATAGTATACAACCTTAGTGGTGTGGGAGAATTGTCTGTATTCTGTCAATCATGTTTTAAATAAACGCTGATTGGCCAGGCAGGAAGTATAGGTGGGAAAACCAG
>LOEQ01000203.1:187470-201035 GCA_001685075.1 Bramus lutescens | reverse complement strand
CCTTGAGAACACAGATGTGCACTGTAGTTCAAAGGCTCTGATTAGGTTGTGGTTTGTCTTCTGATGAGGTATTTTTAGATATTATATTACAGCAAGAGTTTTTCCCATAACACCAAGCTTTTTTTTTAGATTAGCTAGGGCACGAAGCTCTTGAAATTAGTTGCAACCAAGTGATTAGTCTATGACACTATTTTCAGGTATTATGGGAACCTAGTTTGAATCATGATTTGAGTATTATAAAAAAAAAAGAGCACTGGCTTTGCAATAAAGGATGCAGTTGTATCTCCTACTCTGCATCCCCTGTGTCCTGATTTCTGCAGCACAACCCAGGGTCATCCATAACCGAGGAAGTTGGGGAAGGGTCCCCAACAAATCACTAATTAAGAAAATGCCTTATAGCTGGATATTATGGACACATTTTCTCAATTAAGATTCCCTCCATTCAGATAATTCTTGTTTGTGTGTAAAGCTGACTGATACCAGCCAACACAAAATATCTAAGTAATAGTTGAAGGTGGGACTTTCAAGGCTTTGGGAATTGCATTGTTTCAAGGATTTCTAAGGAACATGCTCTCCTCAACACACACACACACACACACACACACATTTGTTTGTCTTTTGTTTTCCCTTTTTCATTAAATGAAACCATTATAGTAAATATTCAGTAAATATAACCATTAAGAATGATTTTTGAGGTGGTTTGTGTAGGGTGATTATAGGACAAAACCCTAGCTCACAATGATTACAGAAGGGCATTAAGACAGAACCTTTCTATCTATGAAGTTTCTTAGGAGAGTCCTAGAAAACTGCAGCTTTGCATCTGGGAAAAGGAAAAGGCCATATTTGTTTATATAAACTTAGATCTTAAGTGTGGTTTATTGCTATTTTAACATCCTTATTTGAAGTATCTATATAAAAGAAATACTATCTCTATTTAGGTTACCTTAACAGCAGATTTTGTTAATTGTGCTGAAATTCTCCACTCTCAGAGACTTCATCAAGACTTTGGGGTGAAGGGCTATTTTCACTTTTCCTGTCTACTTTTCCTATCTTCCCTCAGTATATATAGCCTTTTATGAGTAGAAGTAGATTCCCTGGAAAACATTAAGGAGAGGCATGGCCCCAAAAATTGTAAATAGAAGGCAGAAAAGCAGATTTATAAAGCATAGCCAAGACCAACTTGGGGGACCAGCCTCCATAGCAGGGTATGCAAAAAAAAACAAAAGAAAAAAGAAAAGAAAAAAGAGAAAATCCACGAATGCAGCGATGGCGCAGGAAAAGTTCGTATCTATCTGAAGGTCAGAATTTTCTATTTGGGGGGGGAAGGAAACACAGACATTTTGTAATGATAACTTTCTCTTTACTTCATCTTGAAAATTTCTCTCTGAAAAAGTCTTTCTTCACAGCTTCCTGAATAGTTCTTCATCTTTATCCCATTGCCATACAAGTTGGAAGTTTAACTGGGAGGAGTCTTGCCCAGGGGCACCTTATTCTTCTAATGAAAAACAATCAGCCTATCTCTTTGTTAAAATATCACATAAGTGGTCTTTAGCCCAGTTACTAATAGTGTTCCCTTGCAAAGCCTTTTGAAACAGACTTTCCATGTTATTCTCAACACAATTGTCTTTCAGAATCCTCCTGGAATATCTCTTTAAGCTCTATTTACATCATCCAACTTCCTTTTCAGTTCAAAGTTCCAAAGCTTCCTACATTCCTCCGAAACCAACATGGCTAAGTTCTTCATGGCAACAACTGTGTATCTTTTGGTACCAATTTCTGTATGTCTCTTCTTTGTTGCTGTGATGAACAGTATGACCAAAAGCAACTCGTGGGGAAAAACAGCTTATTTTGGCTAATGGTTCTAGAGAGAGAGTCTATAACGGCGTAGGCAGCATGGCAGCCACTAGAAGATCAGGAAGCAGAGAGATCACATATTCACTCATAAATATGAAGTGAACTGAAAGTCAGATGAGGCTATGACCTCTCAAAGCCCATCCCCAACTCACGAAAATGAATCTGTTTTTAATAACACCATTCTACAGAAAGGAATGCCTGCACAGAGAAGAGTAAGAGCTGGCTGATGTGCTCATTTGGTATAAGAGAGTGTTTTTTAAAGTTCCTAATCTTGGGAAATTCCTGTTCTCTTTCCCCACAGGCTAGTGCTTTAGAGACTCACCGTCATGATGTTTCTCTAGAATAGCCCTTTCCCAAATTCTCAGGCCTCACAGCTTGATCTAATGAATACTCTTAGGTTTGAGACAGTCTCTCTTCCTGCTTGTCATGTAGCAGACTGCCTGAAATTTTCAACTCTGAGTTCTGAGACAAGCAGGTGCTAGCCACCAGCCAGGGGAAAGAGAGACTAGAGCCTCTAGCTTATCAGTGACTTTTTGGTGAGCTTTATGAACACCCTATATAGAATAGACTCTAACAATTCGTTTCTTATGCAGTGATGCACTTCCTCCAGCAAAGCTCTACTTCCTAAAGGCTCCAAAATTCTTGCTCTCAAGCAGTGTCTCCCGCTAAAGACCAAGTGTTCAAATCCCTGTGCCTATTGGGGACATTTCTTATTCAAACCACCACAGCCATCATTCCTGGCTTCTTAGGAGGTATCTGTAGATTTTCAAGATAGGTCTTACTAAATAGTCAAGACTGGCTGCAATTTCCTGATGCTCCTGTCTTTATGTTTTACTAAAAAAAATTTATTGTTTACAAACCCAGATTGACATAGGGGAACTGTGAGTTTGGACCATCCTAGAGTACAAAGCAAGAACCTATCTCAAACCCCACCAATTTCCCCCGAAATTAATATAAAATTAATTACATTAGTTTTACAAAGCATAGAAATGTTTAATTAAATCATCTATTTGTCTGATAGGTTATCAGAATAAGACTACATGCCCATGCAGCTCTTTTTAAAGTAATGTAGAAGTAAAGTTATTTAAGTTCTGTAAAAATGTTTCTGTTTTGACATTAGTGTAACTCAGACTATGAATAGTTTAGAAATGGGAATGAACAATGGCCTCAACTCATACACACTGATTCAAATGAAGAGATTGTTTCATGAAAACAAGAAGATAACTTTGCATTAAATTATGTATTACTCAATTTGCTCACAGCTGTGACCAAATACTTAAACAAAAATTATTTAGGAAAGGAAGGATTTGTTTTGGCTGACAGAGTAACATAGGACACAGGTCCTCATGACAGGGAAGGCACAGAAACATGAGTATAAAGTAAATGAGCATATGACACCCAGTCAGGAAACAGATTGGACAGGAAGCAAGACCAGGCTATAAAAATGTCAAGGTCCACCCCATGACCCACCTTCCCAAGCAAGGCTCCACTTTCTAAAGATATCATAACATTCAAACCCAGCACCACCAACTAGGGACAAAGTGTTTGAATACATGGACCTAGGGGGAACATTTCATAAACAGTTCAGTTGTTCAGTGTCAAGCTCTAGCCATTCAGTTGTTAAAGCATTAAGTTTATTTTATGCTTCCCTTGGTGTCATTTTTCTACTTCTGAAATCTATTGTAGTAATCACTTCATTATCTTCAGTCATATCTGTTCTGCCAAATTATCCTCCAAAGGCAACCTAGAAAATACAGATACAAAAATAAAGCTTATGATTTTAGTGAAAACAGGTTGTTGGTGGGCAGTGAGATGACTGAGAAATAAGTAGGTGATCTATCTGCAAATTTTATGTGCAGAGAAAGTTCTATAAACATAAGTATTTATACATTGACACCTTTGCTTATAGAAGGCTTCTTATAGAAGGCTGATAATAGCTCTATAGGGTTTTGCAGAAGCAGTAATTAACAGACTGTGGCATTTTCAGTCTCCACAGATGACTTATTACAGATGTCCTGATTTTAGGCAAACCTAAATATAGTTCCTAATTTTTTCGTACAAAGTGTGTGTTCTGTTTAATGAATTCAAGTTATAACCTATGTTTGGTACATCAGGATTTTAAAAATTCAGGCCTAAGTCCATTTAGTCAAGAGATATGTGGATGGAAAAAAAATAAAAAGGAAGGACAATGTAGAGGGAAGTCCTGCAGTTGTTCAGTCACAAACAAACACACAAAGGCTTATATTAATTATAAACTGTTTGCTCTATTGCTTAGGTTTATTATTAACTAACTCTTATAACTTAAATTAACCCATAATTCTTATCTATGTTTAACCACATCACTTGGTACCTTTGCTCAGTAAGGCATTCTCATCTTACTTCCTCTGGGTCTGGCTGGTGACCACATCTCTGCCTTTTCTCTTCCCAGAATTCTCCTAGTCTGGTTGCCCCGCCTATACTTCCTGCCTGGCTACTGGCCAATCGGCGTTTTATTAAACCAATACAAGTGACAAATCTTTACAGTATACAAGGGCATTACCCCACAGCAGGACATACGTACTCCTTCGTATGGTGGAGGAAAAGGTTGATTGTAGTAAAGGGGAGAGCATAGTCAGAGGCAGAGACATCCAGGAGAGTGCAGAGTGGACATGACCCTGACCCAAGCCATGTGAGGAAAAGAGGGAAGGAAAAGGCAAGAACCTAGAGAATGTAGGGTAGACAAAAGAGGCCAGGTACAAAAATGACTAGATTATACAGGGAAGGGAAGCTAGGGGAAGGGAGAAGTAGGGTACAGGGTAGGCTATCCATACCCTTAAATGGTAGAGACTGAGAGATCCTGGGAGAAGCTGACCACCAGGTAGCTTTGATGTGTTAAATAGGCACCTCAGTCAGCCATTTCTCCTGGGTTTGAGACCTAACAGTATGTCCCTTTCTACTTATTCTTTCCCTGTTACCTAATCACTAACATGGAATCCGCAACATAGGTGTGATGCAGTGAAGGGCACACATAAGAGTATTTATAAATCTCTAGACTGCTTTTAGAGTGGCAAAATTAGGACACAAAGCAAAATAAAAGAAAACCTTCCTTGCTACTTCTAGAATTCTGTTTTGTATAAAGCATATCTTTTAGAATAGTATAGAAGTATGGCTGATTTTTTTAACTTGGTAACAGATAAAGTGAAATAAATACATATTTCTCAGATAATGCCTTTATTCAGAGGATAAGAAGATTTTTACAAAAACAGAATAATACCGCTGAGTAAGATGCAAATGTTGAGAGCAATGTGTGACTTACTGTAGAGCAAAGCCTTCTAGCACTTGTCAGAACAGTTCTGCATCCTCGCGGCATCTGTAAAACATTTAGAGGATTTCTGTTTTATGAATTGCTACACTTTGCAAACGGTGTCAGCACTTTGGCAGACAACAGGAACCACTGAGACTGCTAAGGGTAATCTCAAAACAGGCCAGTGCCTAGGCCAAGTGATAGCGAAGTAACCAAAGACCTTTGAAAACATGCTAAGTTAGATTTATGAAAGCAAAGGGAAAAGGTGAGATAGTTGAGAATAAAATATTCTGCAAGCTCCAAAAGAATAGCTATTCCTTATCCTGCAACAAAGCTCAGAGGTAATAAACAAAGCAAGCTTCATTTTTGCCAGGTTAACTCATACCCACAGTCACTAAAGATTAAGGCTGTAACCTTTGCCAAAAGCACAAGTAAGGAAATGGGCTTTATCCAGCCTATTGAAACAGAACCCTGCAGGGTCTTGGCAGGGACTGCCCAGACTTTCAGAGGGAAATGTAGACAAGGGAAAGGTGGAATGATATACAGTCAAAATTTTGCAATCAGGATAAGTATTTATTAGCTCATGGGGAAGTGTCTTTCTGTAGACATAACTAAAGTTGAGAGAACAGATAGCTCTAATCTCAGACAATCAATCATGAGACAAAGGATAGAAGTAGTGTGTAGGTGATACTTCTGTGGACTGTACGTTCTTAGACTCGTCACGTGCACACCAGGAAGCAATCCTCAAGACTGATAGAATTCCTGGACAGAGAGGACAGCCAGTCTTACCTAAGCCGTATGGCACAGAAGAGTTATTTGCTGGTCACTGTTTCATGAACACAAACTGTCTACAGGATTTCTTAACTGTGATGGTTTCTGACAGCATGCAACTCAAGTCTGTTAACCTTAGGGATCACTTGCTGATATAACCACACTCAACTCTCCTATTTCTGAAGAACAGAACCAGCTTTCATTGGTCACGTTCTACCTTGTCTAATCTTTGATGAACAAAATGTCTACCAAAACTGTAAAATCCAGATGTCCAATGTTTCTTACCATTTTAAAAAGCCAAAATAGTTGTGGTAAATTGAATGAGAAGTGTTCTCCATAGACTTGAGTATTTGAATACTTTGTCTTCAGTAATTGGCAATGTTTGGGGAGTTGGAGCAGCCTTGATAGAGGAAGAACATCGCTGGGGGTAGGCTAGAGAGTTCATAGATTCACCCCATTTCCAGTTCATTCTTTTTGCTTGAACATGTGTTTATAGCTGTGACCTTTCATCATGTGACTGTCTTGTGTCTACCACCATTACAAACTCCCCTCTGGAATCCTAAGCCCAAATAAACTCTTCGTTCTATAAGTTGTATTGGTCATGACATGTTATCAAAGCAACCCAACTAACACAGAAATTGGTACTAAGAGATGTAAGTAGTCACTTATGCTAAGGGCCATTTCAGCACACTGAAACTAAGATATTATCTGTCATTCCCAGATGTCAGAAGCAATAGGCAACAGATAAATCTCTCAAAGGTCTAATTTCAACTGACAAGCTCTTGAAGGTCACTCTACCTCTATCCTTATATAAACAAGTAGTTTTAAATAACCTGGTGTTAAAAATAAACATATCTCTATGTCTGTGTCTGTATACCCATTTTCTTTAGATCATCTCTGACTATAAAACAAGCTATAAACAGGTAAAGGTGGTCTAAAAAAACCAGAATGATTTATTTCTCCAAGTAGGAGACCTTCCAGGAACACTAGTGCCATCTTGAGGCAGGTTAGAATAGGGACAATCTCAATGATCCTAGACAATTTCTTTTTTTACATAATTTCCTCTTAACTTCCAACTACTTTCATGTACCCATCACTCACTCCCTTTTAAATTCGTGGCTTCTTTTTCTTTCGTTATTATTGTTGCATACATTAACATATACCTAAAATTGTATTGCAATGAATTCTAACACATTAATGTAATAAATAAATAAATAAATAAATAGATAGATAAATGAATACAATAGCTGACTCCATTTAATGTTGCTTGTATGTCTATATTTTAGGGATGACCACAGGTATTGGATAGCCAGTTAGGAAGCTCATCCCTGGGGAAGACTAATTCTTCCTCTCTCAGCAGTCATTAATTGCCTGTAGCTCTTCATTTAGGAAGTAATTGTCTAAGTGGTCTAGAAACCTTGGGAAAATGGCTCTTCCTGTTGCTGCGGGCTTGGGTGAGGAGTTGTCCTCTGGGGGTACTACCAAGTTTGTTCTGTGGGACAAAGAATTGTACATCCTGGCAGATCAAGAGGGTCCCAGATGTGAGAAAGCAGCTGCCACCTAAGAGTGATGAATATTCCAGGGGCTGCCACCAGAGTGAGGGTAACAGTTACAGATTAACACATGAATGGAGGAGTGTCAGTCACAAAGATAAAAAAAAGAAAAAAAAACCCTACAAACTTTATTAGAACCGATAAACAGTTTCAATGGGATCATCAATGGGAGGACCAAGCTCATCAATGGGATGAGATTGGCTCCAAAGTTCAGAGTCAGTTTAGGGCTTTGGGTCAGACAATTTATAGGCTAACAAGGGCCCTCCTGCCTCCAGGCTTTCTTTTCTCTTCTCTCTGATTGGTCCTAACCACAAAATCCTCCCTGCCAGCTGTTAGCAGTTGGTAGTGGCTGGGTAGAAGGTAGATGAGAGAACAATGAGACAACCAGGGGATCAAGGAACAGACCTTCTTAAAGGGGTCAGTCCCTGTTTTCCTAATTGGCCCAAGTTCCCCAAACCTTCCTTCATCCCAAGTACCAGTAGTTTTGATGAGGATCACAAACACTCCTCTCTTAGTTAGGGATTTTATTGCTGTGAGGAGACACTAGGACCACAGCAACTTTTATAAAAGAAAAGATTTCATTGGGGTGGCTCACTTACAGTTCAGAGGTTCTGTCCACTCTCATCATGGCAGGTAGCAAGGCATTCAAGCAGACATGGTGCTGAAGAAGTAACTGAGAGTCCTACATCTTGCTAGCAACAGGAAATGGTCTCAGTGTCACACTGAGAGAAGCTCATGCAAAGGAGACCTCAAAGCCTGCCCTACAGTGATACACTTCCTCCAACAAGACTACACCCACTCCAACAAAGCCATACCTCCTAATAGTGACACTCTCTTTGGGGGCCATTTTCTTTCAAACTATCACAATTCTATAGACTGAAGTGAAGATGTACTATTAAATGTCGTACAGGAGGTTGCATCTTTATAGGTGTTTTAGTTACCCATGTACCCATCACTGACTTTGGTAAGTTTCAAAAAGTCATCCAGGACTACAGTACCTAAGTACTTCTGGCTCTAGCTACTAATTTACCATCTTAGAAGGTCAAAGCAGGGAAATATTTATCAATAAGAACCTGGAAGGAGTGGCTGGAGAAATGACTTAGTGGGTTAAGAACGTTTGCTGCTCCTAGGGAAGACTCAAGTTCAGTTCCCAGCATCCACATGGCAGCTCACAATTACCTTAAACTCCAGTTGTAGGGAGTAGGACACCCTCTCCTGGCTACTGTAGGTACCAGGCATATACATAGCATACATACATACAAGCAGGCAAACACTCAGACACATAAAATTAAAAAAAAATAAAAGAAACATTAGAAAAAACTGGAAAGAAAGCTTACTTCTGAAAAATTAACACCTAAATAGAAGGGATACTACACTGTTATGTAGTGTCATTTGATACTATCCTTGGGGAGGCATGAACAAACGTCTACTCACCCCAGATAGGGAACTGAAAATAAGCCAATGAAATGATGCTACCAAGTCCAGCTTGATAAACCGATGAGTTTTGGGGGTTGCTTTTAGGAGTATGGATAAGGGGTTAGTCGGGGGAACATGGGTGATGCAAAGGCATCTGTATCAAAGGAAGTCCATCCTAGAATGGATGAGGACACAAGGATACTGGAATCCTGAAGCCCTCTATACAAAAGGTAGTCAGGTCAAAAAGCAAGATGGAAACCCCCTTTTCCTTAGCAATCCTTACTATGGGGAAGAGAAGAGCTCATGAATCTGGGAAATTTTGGAGACTCCCTAAACTTGTGAATAGTTTACTTCCTGAGTCTGAATGAATTTCCTCCAGGATGGAGTTTTTCAATGCAGTGGAAATCACTGTCCAACACCTGGCCACTCCACCCACAGCCTTAAAATTTACAAGGACAGATAATTGGATTTGTATCTCTTGGGTCAAGCCTGCCTCTCTAGGAGCTCCTATGTGAGAAAAGTCCAGCTCAGAAATAAAAATGTAAGCCGGGCAGTAGTGGCACATACCTTTAATCCCAGCACTCGGGAGGCAGAGGCAGGCGGATTTTTGTGAGTTAGAGGCCAGCCTGGTCTACAAGAGCTAGTTCCAGGACAAGGCTCCAAAGCTACAGAGAAACCCTGTCTCGAAAAACGAACGAACGAACGAAAGAAAGAAAGAAAGAAAAAAAGAAAGAAAGAAAGAAAGAAAGAAAGAAAGAAAGAAAGAAAGAAAGAAAGAAAGAAGAGAAAGAGAGAAAAAAGAAAGAAAGAAAGAAAGAAAAGAAAAGAAAAAATGTACTGTGAAGCAGTTCCAGATTTCCAAACTCTTCTTCTGAAGATACCACAACCACACAGATGAGTAACAATTGATCAGAAGCTTAGAGACAGACACTAGAGTGAGTCTGGATCATACTTTTTCTGAGAATACTCCTTGGTAATTGGATGAGAGTTTGGTTACTTCTTCTAGGGTGACTCATTCTTACATTCTTACACATGTAAGAGCTAACCTTAGCTGAACTTTCCTCCAACATCATACAATCCTAAAAAAAAAAAAAACCTTTCTTTTGGCTCTTTTTATCACTTAACCCATTATTTCTATGCTCTGTTTTAAAAACCCAATGCTTATGGCCTATTTTTTCAAAACATTTTTCTTATAAATCTCACCCATCCTTGCTGGGTGTCTCCACCTGAGGCTGAGGTTATACACAATCACCACCAGCTGAAGTGGGCTTCAAGAAACACCTAATTAAAAACAAACCCGCAGGGCCAGTCTGTCCAGTCCTCTTCTGAATGGTGCCTATTTGTCCAGGAATACAACTTAAGTGTACACATAAAGAAGCAGGGTGCTAGGCCACGAGTGGGAAATTTATAAACTTATTTTCGCCAGTATATTTTCCTGTGAGAAATTCCATAGCTACTCACTTATTCGGGTGTGACTAACCTTAAACATATCTGTAACAATCCTACTCAAAACTACCTTTATGCCCTATTGCCTTTTACATCTACCTCCTCTAACTAATCTTACGAATGGCCTAATTTACTCTTCCTGGGCAAGAGACCCACCTCCAGGTGAACTCAAGCCCCCTTACCTACAAAACTCCACTACGGGGAGTTGTTTTCCTCCTGCTAGTTTTGTCTCTTCACAGCTCGCATGAGGTCTGCAAAAATTCTAAAATAGACATTTTTTTTTGTATTTGTAAAGACAAGGTAACAAACCTGACCACCAAACTAAAAGATTTCCACCTCTGAGAGAAGCCCATTTAGTGGTTCAGGATTAACTTTACAAGGTAAGCCTTGGCATTACAACCCTGTCATCTACTGAGATCCAGATTTAGGAACTTATCAGTGTGCTTGGCTTTATGCTGACCTCAGGCTTTTGCTCTTTATTTTTCTTATCTATAAGCAAAACTACAAGATTCTTAAGGACTCTGGTGGATTTGAGGGTGAAAGTCCTATCTAATAGTACCTGTCTTCTGGAGAAGAACTTGATATTTCAGATATGGTATGCTAGACATCTCCACTGTCAGGGAAAATGCTATCTTATTTTTCCTATATATAAAAATGTCTGATTTACAAGTAAGCATCTTTGATGGTGTCACTCTGTAAAGTCTTGAGCGGATTATTTGGGACTGGTAGTCTAGCCGGGGAGGAAGCTCACTGGGAATCTAACAGTAGCAATCAACAGAGACAGCTAAGGCAGTAAGGGAACCAGCACAGGGCCTTGTCCAACCTCCAACACAGTTATGGCATTTCAATTGAACCAGCCAAATCACTTAGGAAATAATCCTTCAAAACAGAAGGACCATATTTTTATGCAGCAAGGAGAAGCCTATATATAATTTAAAGAAAAAAAACTGCTTCTATGTTGGAATGGGGAAAAGCCCAAGAAAATGTTTAAAATAGCCCTCAGAGAGCCGAAAGGACAGCAAGCTTGGGTAACACCCTCTGGACACTATGTTGGAAACCATAGATCTTGGTACTTTTTCCTCTGTTGATACCTTTTCTATTCTCAGCTCCTCTTGACTTCAGCCTCCCTCTGGATAAGCATATGAAGTTCATTTCTTCCAGGATTCAACAACTCCAAATGGAATAGCCACAGAGACCCAGAGATATGGAGGACTCAAATGGATTAACCATATCAGTATAGCCCCTCCTAGGCCCCCTGGCAAGGGAATTTCAGAGGCACATAATTCTTCTCTACCAGAGTCATTTTGAAAAATGATTTCCTTGTAAGAAGTTCAACTTAAGCCTGTATTTGGCACAAGGACAATGAGGGCAAGTCTGTTTGGGATTTTCTTCTGTATATGTGTTGCATTTCTTGGTTGATGAATAAAGCTGTTTCAGCCAATGGCTTAGCAAAGTAAAGCAAGGCAGAACATCCAAGCAGAAATATAGAGACAGAGTAGACGGGGTCAAGGATATGCCACTTAGCTGCTGAAGGAGAAAGATGCTAGAATCTTACTATGCCACAGCCTTGTGGCTATACATAGATTAATAGAAATGTGTTGATTTTAGATGTAAGAGCTAGCTAGGAATATGCCTGAGCCATATTGGTTGACTAACCAGTGTTGTAATTAATATAGTTTCTGTGTGATTATTCGAATCTGGGTAGCTGGGAAACTAAAGTGCTGTCTCTGTCTACAAATGGCTACAGATGGAAGTTTCTGTTCTGCCTGGTCTCGCAGCTGTTCATTACCAACAAAACACACAGAGGCTTATATTAATTATAAACTGGTTGGTATATTAGCTCAGGCTTATTATTCACTAGCTCTTGCAACTTAAATTAATCCATAATTCTCGTTTGTGTTTGTCACATGGCAAGGTATCTTTTATTAGTGAGGCCTTCTCATCTTGTTTCCTCTACATCTGGCTGGTGACTACAGACTGAGCCTTTCCTCTTTCCAGAATTCTCCTAGTCTGATTACCCACCTATACTTCCTGTCTGGCTACTAGCCAATCAGAATTTTATTAAACCAAAATGTGTGACAAATCTTTACAGTTTACAAAAGCATTTCTTGCAAGTCTGTCCTTGAAATAACCTGTTAGGTACAATGAGGTATATATACACTTAAAATTATGGAATGAATGGCTTGGGAGTGAATGGCCTGCATATGTGCAGATTCTACAGAGTTATAACAGCACAAATGTTAATCAAGGGATGAACTCACCCAGTTTTTACCTCTGGCAATCAGCATCTCTTCCTGTCTAAAGTCCAGAGAAAGAATCTTCCAAGCAATGGGAGTTCTGGAAGTATCTTGCCAAGCATTCTACTCTCTCCCAGTATGCCCACCTTTTCCTGCTTCCTTCTCTTCTAGATAAATGCTTTTCACTATCAGTTGTTGGCTCATATTTTCTCAATTCTTTGATTAAGTTACCTAGAACCTGTAACCCTAACTGATCCTGAAAGCTCTACAGTATTAGTCTCCTCCCCCATTTTTTTGGCATCACACATTTATGGAAATCAGAGGACAATGTACTGACATCGGTTCTCACCTTCCAAAATGTGGGATCCAAGAAAACTCAGGTTATGAGGCAAGGCAACATGTGCCTATACTGCTAAGCCATCTTGCAGCCCATTATTGCTGGTGTTTCTGGTCATAGAGGGTATTACATATCTTTAGCCAAAAGTTTGATGCAGCAAAGGAGGCTGTGTTAGCTAGGGTTTCTACTGCTGTGATGAAACACCATGATCCCTTGCTCAGGTTCTCTAATTGGTTAAAATGGTGCACATGGCCTGGCAAACATATACTTTTTAATTTTTTATGAATGCTATTACTAGACTAGATAGAAACGGATGGGTAAAGAGACACACAGAACAAAGTACAGGAAGAGTGTGGAGTTTCCATGCTGTTCTGGGTATAAGACCTCCCGGCATGCCCATGTGTTCCCCAATCGAAAAACTCTGAACCCCATCATTTTGGTTTTTTTTTTTTATTAATTTCTTATTTTGTTGGAAAAATTGGTTGGATCATCAGGAACTGGAATTAACCTCTACCTCTCCTTGGGGGTCAGGAATGGAACTGAAAGTTGTGCCTAATCACAAGATTGGGTCCTCAGGCAGCCCCCACCCCACCCTGAAACCACCCAGGCGCTCTCTCACCCCACCCTGAAACCACCCAGGCACTCCCTCACCCCACCCTGAAACCACC
>LOEQ01000203.1:159005-175873 GCA_001685075.1 Bramus lutescens | reverse complement strand
GTGACAGCATATCTGGCCAGTTAACAACAGAGGCAGAAGCCGTTTGACCTGACCAAAAGTGTCCATACTTCATGTCAATGAGGATTTCACCACCATCGTGTTCCAAAGAGCTAGCAACAGATTCTAGAGCACTGCAAAATGCATCAGCAGCAATCAGGAGTTCCGCTTGAGAATAACCATCCTCTTTGACAATGTCGTCTGCCTTATTATGAACCTAAAGAGGAATAAGACCAGTGAAAACAGACAGATATGAGAATATGAGAATATATGAGAATGCTTCAGAAAAACATGATACTCGATCAAAACCTTGCTCAAAAGGTTATTCACCTTCATTTCCTTAGATCTGGCAACAATGCTAATTGGCCTGTGTGAGTCAACCTGGTTGGCCAGAGTAACAATGTATATTCCCAGTCACGTAACCAGAATGAAGGAACAGACCCTTTTATCAGTTTATTCTAAATGGTTGACTGGTAGCACCTCCTTCGGTATATAAAGGACAATGCAGATTATAGGATTAACAAAACAAAACAAAACAAAACAAAACCCCCCATACATATAGAGCAAAATTGCTAAAGACTAATGCCCTAATAAAGTACTTACTATATCAGCTAAATGCTTGAGAGCTGCTTAAAATTACACTGCAAAATTACAATTAAGACATCACTGAGGGATATGTGTAATTTTCACTTCAATGTTTGAAAAATGAAGATTCTTCAATTTAATCAAAACACATTTAGACTTTAAACCTTCTTTTAGTTCCAATATCCTAAATTATTCTGGGGGTAGGGAAAAAAAGGAGAAAGGGAGAGGGAGAAGAAAGAAGGGAGGGAGAGGGAGAACAATGTTCACCTGTGGAGGCCAAAGGTCAAGGTCAGATACCTTTGTCTCTTGTTCCACACTTTGCAGTTTTGTGACAAGGTCTCCCACGGGGAGCTCCCTGATTGGCTATGCTGGCTGGTTGGCCAGGGAGAGCTTCAGGGATTCTCATGTCTCCTCCTCCCAGTGCTAGGATTCTTACATGGCTGCAGGACTCAGGTCCTGCTTACTTAGCAAATGCTTTACCAAGAGCCATCTCCCTAGCTCCATGGAAATGTGTTAAAATAGAATTGGTAAAGAGCAAGCTACGAACTGAATGATGGTTAAAAAACTCACATCCTTGCTCTTTGTAAACAGTTCCCATCTTCTAAAACCAGACTTAAAAGTCAGATGACATCATTTATATTATACATTTCCCCGACTGTTCGATGCTGTCCTGTTTCTTCTAAAACCTACTTAAGATATCTCTTTTCTCCCATTTTTTTCTATGCATTCAATCTTATTTGTAGATTACATTATCACCCATTGATTATCATTTAGATTGGCTAGAAATTTGTTTTTCATAAAATATAGTTTGATAACATTTCAGGAATTGGCTTTATCTTCAAATGCATGTGGACTGATCTGGGAAAGGTGACAAGATCATGCCTGTAAAAATATTCACTGTCTCTCTAGGTCCAGTTATGCCCTGGAAATTCTGTAGGGCCTCTCAGGAGCCTGTCAACTCGAAATATGTGGGGAGGAACATGCTTATCTTTTTGTATCTACTTTCAAACAAAGTAGGATAGGATTATGAAATAACTGATCAGACCTATAACACACTTATCTAACAACTTTCAGTAAATGGAGACTAACGAGAAATCTAGATAGCAGAGTTAGTAGGACCCAGGCAGATATCCATTTAAAAATTGCCATGATAGTCTGGAGAGCTGAATCAGTGGGCAAAAGGGCTTGTCACTCAGCCTGATGACAACATGCATTCCATCCTTGGAATCCACACATGGAACTTGTCCTCTGACTTGCACATATAGGTGTTATGGCATGTTGATCACATACATGCATGAATCCATGTATCAATGCACACATGCATGCGTGCATGCACACACAATGTAAATAGTAAATGTGAAATCTGATCCTTGGGAAATGTGTAATCCATGAAGTTGGCTCTTCTCTTGATGCTCCAGAAAGTATTATACATATTTTGAACCACAGTCCTTTTGTTGTGAGCATTAGAACATTAGATGCTGCTGAATTTCAGAACTTCCAATAACAGAATGTCAGCTTCAACATGCATTAAATATAGATAATGCTCAAAGAATATGGCTAGTTGCTAGGTTAGATTCATGATAACCAATACAACCAATTCAGCACCTTATATTTATAAGTATTACTTTCCTAAAATATTTTCCACTACATTATCTGAGGTTTGAAAAGTTAAGTATCAAAGGTTGTTGGTATCATAATTTGGTCACTGTCTCACAAAACAAAAACAGCTGAAAACTTAAGTAATGCAAGGAGAATATCTAACTTACCTTGTGTCTGATATGAGCAGCCAAGTGTGTTTCCGTACAGCCACCTCCCAATAATACCCATGGTTCCTTGATTGTTAGCTGTAAGACATGCAGTGCTGTCTGACATGCGAGCTAAGGAAGAAACACATCAGAATCACGATCTCACCCTGGTATGTGAACTCTACACACTCTCATAGTAACTTACAGAGACATAATTTCAATTTTTAGTTCTCTGTGTGTCAGGGAAAGGTGCATGCCAGGACACATGAGTAGAGGTCAGAGGGCAACTTGTGGCAGTCTGACATTTCTTTCCACTGTTTGGGTACTAGAAATTGAACTCAAGTCATCCAACTTGGATTTTTTTTTAATGAAAAGGCTCTGTTTATTGATTTTTTGTGTGTATGAGGTCAGTTTGCAAATGTGTTATGACAGGTGTAGAGCTTAGAGGACAACTTGTGGGAGTCAGTTCTCTTCTTCCATCATGTGACCCCTGGGAACAGCATTTGCATCATTAGGCCTGGTATTGAGTGCCTTTACCTGCTCAGGTATCTCAGTAGGGCAAAAGGTCCAGATTTCAATTAACGAACAAAATCGATTTTACCACAAGAGTAAGGTGACTAATAAACATTTCCGATAAAAATTAGAGAATGAAGAGAGACTTTAAGCCATACATATGTTTTCATGGAATTAGATTAATATTTTCTTTCACATCTCTTTGCTCACAAACACACAGCCTAAACACATCAGTGACAATGAGGTTTGCTAGTCCTTCCGTTAAAATCCAAGTCTAAACAAGGAAGTTGCACAAATGTTATGAAGTCTGTTTATAGCACCAAGCAATAGTAAGTAAAAAACATGCGAACCTCTGATTTACTAAGGATTAATTTTTAAGCATATATGAATCTTTAAACTAACAGTCGATCCTGTATATTGTCAGTTCCCTTAGGTGAAACTTGCAGAAAACAATAAACTCTACTATGTAGGTGGCTGGGAAATTCACTTTCAGAGTCAACTATTCATACACATTAACAGCAGTACACACAGTCCAGGCATGATCAGCCTGTGGTGTATGGGTTACATGCCTCCCAGAGGAGCTATGAATGCAGCAACACATTTGTAGATGGCAATGTGGCACCAAGTCAAAAGGTTGGATGACGTAGGCAACTCAAATGATTTCTTAGGAAAACTTCACACCAAGAACCTTTAGGTTTCTTATAAAAAGCAGAAATGATAACATACAATATATTCCAAGTTTACTATAGCAGCCAACTAAATTAGCTTTTTTGAGCCATTGCCTTCCCTCCTCTGGTGCTCTGATTGGATCTTGTCTGTACCAAGCACATGCTCCACTCTGGAGCTACACCTCAAGTCCCTACTTCTGTCCCTTTTTGAGTTATTATATCACAGTGGAAACTATGAAAAATTGTGAAAAACAAAAACAATACAGCCCTCAACCTGTAGTACATGCTGTGACTGCTTCATCCATGCTGTAAGCCCTGGAAATCCACCTACCTTCAGCTCCTCCCAGGTGGTGTCATTTCTACTGCAGAGAAGCAAGCTGCAGACAGTTGCCTCATGAGGAATAAGATGGGAAAAGTGTTTAGAGCCAAATCTCGCAGAGTGCAAATCTTTCACACTTCCATAAGCAGTAGAAGCTATTGTGTTTAGGGAACCAATAGGTGTTGCTCCTATTTTTGTAAAGTATAGAAAATACAAAGTGTATAAGCAAAGATGGAACTCTTAAAATGAATAAATATCAACAAAATTCCTAGCTAGTAAAAAACCCCTTACCAAAGCTTATCATTTAAAATATGAAATACAGGATAAAGAAATAAAACACATTTTAGGTCTCTGAAATTCATATTCTGATATTAAATGATGCTCTTTGCTTTGTAAACTTTTAGTTTGTGAACTTTATCATAGCTGCCTATCTATTGCTGTGATAAACACTCCATCAAAAGGGGGGAAAGGCTATTCTGGACCACAGTTCCAGGTTAAAGTTCATTACAGTAGAGAAGTCACAGCAGCAGGAGCTCAAAGCGGCTACTCTTACCACAATCAGGCAACAGAGGGATGTGTGCATGCACGCTAGTGCTTGGCTTGTCTTCTCAACTTTATACCATCTAGGAATTCCTGCCCAGGGAATAATGCCATGCATAGTGGTCAGGCCTTTCTGGTTCAATACATTTAATCAGGCAGTCAGACTAATATTATGTATTCGTGTGTGTGTGTGTGTGTGTGTGTGTGTGTGTGCATTGTTAGGCATTAAACCCAGAATCATGCTCACGTTAGGCAGATACTCTACCACTGAGCTACACTCCCAATCTTACAGACCTTTCTGAACATGTGTTCAAAGCTATTTTGTACTCTCTGGAAAAGGCACACAACAAAATAATCTATATTTTAAGGAAGTTCAGGATCCCTGAAAGCCTACTTAGAGATCAAAAACCACACATTAAGGACCTCATTAATTTGAAAAGAGTGGAAAAGCCCTTTTTAAAAAAATTCATTTATTTCTTTGGGAACTCTAGGGCACATACACACACACATATAAACACACACTGTTTGCCTAAGAGAGCTTTTACAAAAATGTAAATAGGTATGCAAGTGTCAAAATAAAGAATATGACATACTCATTTCACTTTTCTTATTTGTCTTCTTATTCCTGTTTGTGTATCCTTCCACTATCATGGGGGAAATTACATAAATCACAAGTTAATACAAATAAAGTTGGTTTGGGTATTAGCAAAGTCTCTTAATGTAGTTAAGTTATATAGGAATCTACAACAATTTCTGTAACATTTAATACTTGAATATCAAAATTATAACTTGTAGCAACTCACTTTTTTGGAGGCCAGTTTTTTTTTATTTTTTTTAGATACTTTCATGTAGTCCAGGCTGTCCTTGAACTTGCTATGCAGGGGAGGATTGAGGATCTTGATCTTCATCTTCCTGCCTTTTCCAAGTGCTGGTACTAGGTATGTGCCACCTTGTCCACAGACTAGAAAACTCTAATGGAGTCCTAATTTTCATGGTGTGTTCTAGGTATCTGAGCTAAGTCACAAAACTGGACGAGTACAGAAAACCAGTGCCATTTACAACACTGGTGCTATGGGAAAATGTTTCAAACTTTAACTTACCAAATCCAGAATACCTAGTATGTTAGGCTGGAAACAGCCAGACCAATGTAAATTAGTACACAATTTAGGTCTGTCCTACAAATAACAAAAATGAATTCCAAATAATTATTCCAATGTTCCTAGTAACTTTCATTTGGTAATCGTTTGGCTGACAGTATCCAATATTTGCCATACTAGTGAACTTTAATAGTTCATTAAGTTGAGAATTACAAGGCAGGCATCATACAGTTGTAGCTATTTGGGAGACTCAAGTGGCTCCCTTAGGGTCAGCACTTGGAGACTAGTCCAACAACATAGCTGGACCTTTTTAAACAAAAAGCAACCATTGCAGTCTATATGGATGTAACTGACGATTCCTGACAGTTTGTCAGTGCAGTTACAGGACACTGACTTGAAAAGTGGCTCACATAAGGGACTCTTCAACCTTTTTCCTGACCACCTACGTATGTTTACTGTTAAGTTTGTGATTATTATTTTAGATATCAATTCATCAAATGATTTTAAAGGCCTGAGGGCCAGACATGTTAGAAGCATTGACTGTAAACGGTACTCTTGGTTCTAGAACCTAGCTAGAAGTATTTTTGATAAATGTCAAACGTGTATACATATACCTGCCTCCCAAATTAGGAACAACTATTTGGGCAGAAGTACAGAAATTTCTTGGAGTTATGATAAAAATGAAGATGAATATAACAGGATTTAAAAGCTTTGTCAATTTTAAAAATTGTGTACAATATTAAAGACATTATTATGTTAGACTTCTCAACTGCCTATAAAATACTAAGGGTTAGATCATAACAGACTACACTTGGGTTGAAAAAGTCACCACCGTTTCTAATAACTGGGAAGATCTTTGAAACAACTTTTGCTGCCAGAAACGAGTCAAATGCTGTAAGGTTTGTGGCTTCTAAAATATTTTCAAGGTATTAACAGTGACACAAACCAAACTTCTCTGCTCAGAAACGGAGGGTGATATATTAGCTTTAATGTGTAAAAGCCAAGGGAAGTTTTACCTGTCACTTTGCTCAGGGATTCCATCAGAGTCACTCCAACTCTGTCGATGGCAATGACGTGATGCTCACTGAAGAACTGTTTCAAAGATGGGTGTATAACTTTTTGGCACAGGACAAGGCCTACATGGTCACTGACTAGCTGCCTTCCCAGGTTAAGCAACTGCTTTAAAACGGCATTCTCGAGGGATACTTGGTAAGGGACCACCACAGTTCCTTCTCCAGCATTCGAAAAATCTCCTGATAAAGACACACAGAAGAGTGCCACCTTGAGGGCACTTGACTTCCGGGTGGGGAATCTCCTTAATTGAACTTCTGACATTTCAATGAGCAGTCCAGGTAATAGAGTGGAATCTGTAACTCCTTGGCCCTTTAAGGGAACAATTATACTCTTCCCTAAAATGATTTGGTCTTCTGCACTTTCTGGGATTGTAAGCAAAAAAGCTTTCAAAATCAAAGCACTGATGTGATCTGTTTCTTTTCTGGTGAGCATACAGGCAGGTTTGCTGGTTAAGATACTGTGGACCAAGCCAAGGAGGATATGTGTACTACTGAAATCAACTGGGATTCGACAACTACAGGCTTCAGACTTCAGATAACTGGTGCAGAAACTCAGGAGGTCTTTATTTAACTTAATAACCTTCGTGGGTGGTAAGCCTATCCTCTGAGTATTTTCAATCAGGTTACAGCACAGAATGGCTGTAAATAGGCCACAGTCACTGAAGCAGGACACATGATTGTGCACAGACGCTGTTAGGACCTTCAATACAGGATGGGTGACTGAAAGGTTGCGAAGCAGGGCTGAGGACTGTGAGGTTGTACACACACTACCTCCCAAGCCATTGTGCAGCTGCTTCAGCCTCCCTGAAGGGCCATAGCATGATGCTAGGATTCCTTTCAAGACAGAAAGTGTGGATCTGACTCTCTCACTTGTCAATGGTTCGGTTTTACACAGCGACGGCTTCTTAGCTTCGACACGAGACATCCTGCTTCAGGAACCTGTACAGGTAGCTTTATTTTGTTCACATGTTTTTCATTTATTGCACCGCCATGTGTTTTAACATTAAAAACAATTTTTTCACAAATGAGGGTCTGCATTCAGCATTGCCAGCTACAAAAATCAAGTGGTTTACAGACAATAACCAGTAGACAGTAATTTAATGACATTAATAATTCCAAGTATTTATTTTGCTTCATTCTTCAATATTCTTTTGTTTGTCTCTGGACTGAGACCTCACAGACTCTTTTACAGCTCTCTGCATAAAGTATGTTCCAAGATGGACACCGACAAAAGTCACCCCGGCCACAAGAAGCCAGTTCTTTCTAATCCAACTGGGATTTTTCATTTCTTCTTTTATCAGCAAGTTCAGATTCAAAGTTGCTTCTTCCTATAAGAAATTAAAAAAATTTAGAAGAATAATTCCCAAGTATTTTATAGGCAGCAAATTTAATCATTTTAATACTCTGCTCCATTTTTAGAAAAGGATCTTAACTATCACAAGCATACTGGAAGTGAGAAAGGGAAAGCAATGGACTTCATAGTTTTGCTTCTAGAAAATAAACGGCACATTATAAATCTAAGTTTATTTTTCACCCTTACTGACTTGGTACTAGGTACGCTAACTCCAGAAGAGAAAGCAAAGGCCATCCCAGCTCCCTACAATAGTGGCCTTCCTGCAGGATTCGCTGGTGCAACAGTGGTACAAATGCTGAGTAACCAACCACTGTAAAACTGGACTTGAGGCCCATTTCATGAGATAGAACTTATGTCTGACATTGCTTAAGTGGCCAATGACCTGAGACCAGATAGATACTGGACCTACAGGAAAACCTAATCATTCTGCTAAAAGATCCTGGCAATAAAATAACTCCTAATGACATTCTGTTATACTCGTATTAGTGCAGTGCTCAGCCACCATCAGAGACGCTTCCTCCTGCAGGAGACAAGAACTAGTAGAAAACCTGAGAATGAGAGACCTCAGAACACTTGGTCCTAAATGGGAAATCATCAAATCCTCCCACCTCAGCACTGAGGAAGAGGAGGTGGAAAGATTGTAAGAGCCAGGGTGATGGATGATTCCAAGGAAGCAGTGTCTTACACAGCAGGTCTGGAACACACAAACTCACATCAACTGTGGCACCACGTACAGGTCCAAAACAAAGGGAGTCCCAGTGCGAAGATGGGGAAGTAGACATAAGGCCCCATTCCTAACCCAGAAGTTATTTCCACTTGACAACTGCTTTCAAAGGAAAAATCAGTTTCTCCTTGTTTCATTGAGTATGCAAATAATACATAAAGGCAGGCTCCATGGTCAGCAGATGGACAACATAAAAAAAAAAACCTCATAGGTGTTATTGGAGGTTTTTTTGTCTCATATTGCATTTCTTAACCTTATTGGTCTTTTGTTTGCATATTATAGTTTTTGATTTTGTGTTTTTATGGTTTTGCTTGTGTACGTCTCTGCATGTGTTTCTTGTACATTGCTTGTTTTCTTCTTTTTCTTTCTTTTCCGTTTTTTTTTTTCCCTTGTTTGTTTTTAGAGAGAAAGCCTTGATTTGGAAAGGTGGGGAAGTAAGGAGGACCTGGAAGGAGATGAAGGAGGGGAAACTGTGATCATAATATATGAAAAAAAAATTATTTTCCATTAGGAAAAACAACAACAACAACAAAAGGCTTTGTTCTCTTGGGATCTTAAAAACAAGTTTTTATTTTTTTATTTGGTGTAATTTTTATTTTTTAATTGTTTTATTCTGCTTTGAAACTACGCTTAGACAAGACTGCGTTTAAATCAAATCCTGTTTGTAAACACATGACAACAGGATAGCTGTGATGGTTAGTTTAACTGCTAACCTGACACATTCTAGAATCACTGTGATAGAAACTCAGTGAGGGCAATTACTCAATTGGTAGAAGACTTGCACACTGCGGGTGCACAACTCCCTAAGGAGGGCATTCTAGACGATGTGTAGAGAGTGAGCGGAGAACTGGCACCGATTCCATTCAGTGACTGTGAAGATGAGCCCAGCCACTTCGAGGTCCTGCCACCTTGACTTCCCCCACAATACCACAACTTTGAATTGTGAGTCAAAAGCAAAACAGAACAAAACCCCCCAAAAGTTCCCTTCTTAAGTGTGTCAGAATATGTGTTATAGCAACAGGAAAAGAAAGGAAGTCAGCAGTTGCGAGCATTCCTACTGTAGAAACTCATTAGCACAGTCTAGATTTAGTTGAATCAATCAGTGAAACAACTGTATTAGCATACAAACTATGCTTTAAAGACTTGGTTAAAGTCAGAGTTAATTTTATAGTTTCATCTACTAGTCAATCTTTTTCAAATCCCTAGTCAACTAATGCTCTCTAAACTGTTGGTCAATGCCAATTAAAAAGAAATCTAAGAATGTGCTTAATGACAAAGAGAAAAGGAGCTCAAGCTTTGCAATTCAGTTTCAAATTCTAAGCACCATACAATGTTACCACATACAAATGGAGAAGAGGAAGTGCATTAGTAGTCTATGTAAGGCAGTAAAGTGCACGCCTTGAGGCATGACATCCTGATGTCTTAAGAATGATGTATACGAAATTCAATTTATGGATTTTTATCTGTTGAGGCCTGGTGTCATAAAAACAAAGGTTTACCGAATTATTAAATAATGATTTTCAGGAATGTACTAATCACATTTGCCACTTGAACTGAATTTTGCATTAGTAAACTAATCTTGGGTCAGCAAGATTAGTTCAGATAAATGGCTAATGCACCTCTCACCATCCAAACTGATCTAAGCAAAGGAACTAAGTACCAAGGCCTATCTACAAGCACTGTTCAAAACAAAGCAACACAAAAACTCAAAGTCGGCTTTTGTTCTACTCCTAGTTTACAGAAACAGATGCAATCCACTAAATTCACAATGAGGGAGATTTCTAACAAAGGAGATGAGGGGGGGAATGTACTCCCGCAGAAACAGATTCACCAAATGTGTGCTTGTCTGGATCTAGATGCTAAAAAACTCAGTTTGTTATTCTGCTGTTGATTTTAAAGACAAACTCAGAAACATGATCAGGAACTGGTTATGAAGTCATAGTAAAGAGTTCCTGTTAGTTTTCTCAATGTGGTCAGCATAAATGTTGGTCCCATTGGAGTAGTATGGATGTTTACTATTACCATTAAAAATACAGAAAGGCTGCATAAGGGGTTTACTTTAAATCTTCCATCAGTTAAAAGAAAAGGATGAGGAAAAAAGGTGCCTACCTGTTCACTGGTAAATCACTTCTAACACATGTAAGGCTCTGGTTTCAACCCTTAGCACTGCATTCAAACCAAAACAGAATCACAATACTGCTAAGTGTTAATGTGTACTTGGCAGGTCTAGTTTCTACCCTTTCTTTTCTCATAATGTTTGGAACTTTCTACAAAATAAAAACTATCAATGGACAGACACAGTACTTGTTTTCATGAGCTTTGCTTATTTAGAATTACTGTTTAACGTACTGTGAACTCAGGTTTAACTTCCACCTAACCAAAACCAATTTAAATACTTAATTCTCTTTGCTTATCTTGCAGTGTTGGCTTCAATTTTGTTTGGTTTCTTGTATTTCTTTGGAGACAAGGTTTTATTACTATGTAGTGCAAGGTGCTTTTGAACTTGCAATCCTTCTGCTTTAGTCTCCTAAATCCTGGGATTACAGGTGTGGGTGACCACACCCTGCCCTCTGAAATCACCTACTGCTCAGTGGTATCTAAGATCTCTTACTATGTCCACCTAACATTTTAGGAAATACTTTCTTTTCTAGGCTTTAGTACTTTATTTTTGAGCAAGGAGAACTTTTTTCATCTTAAAGTCTGACTACAGATCACCTCTATAAACTCTAAAGTTCTACACATACACCCTAAATGGTCTTACAGCAATCTGAAAGAACTTATCTATAACTATCAAACATCTAATAAATCTAACTCCCCTTTCCTACCCATGAAAAATCTTTCTGCATAGGAGCTAGGTATGTAGATAGAAGTTTCTATCTTGCATGGTCCTTCAGCTGTTTAGTTCCAAAGAAACACATAGAGGCTTACATTATAAACTGTTTGGTCTATTAGCTCCGACTAATTATTAACTAGCTCTTACAATTCAAATTAAACCATAATTCTTGTCTATTTTTAGCTACGTGGCTTGGTACCTTTATTCAGTGAGTCATTTTCATCTTGCTTCTTCTGCTTCTGGCTCGTGATTGTGCCCTTGCCTTTCCTCTTCCCATAATTCTTAGTCTGGTTCTCCCGCCTATACTTCCTGCCTGGCTACTGGCCAATCAGCATTTTATTAAACCAATATGAGTGAGAAATCTTTATAGTGTACAAGAGCATTATCCCACGGCAAGGGTACTTGTTGCTCTTTTCAGAAGACCCATGCTAGTGACTCAGAGTTGCCTAAAACTCCAGGTCTGGGGATTCTGTCATCTTCTGGCTTTTGCAGGCACTCACAAGTGGTGTGAGTACACACAGCAGCCCCCCAACAAATCCTTTTAAATACATATAAATTTTATAATACAAAGATTATCCCTAAGACTATATTTTAAATTGTCAAGTTTCTAGTATTTGTTTTGCTGCTCAACTTTCCATACCAAAAAATTATCTAGTATTTTAAATCATGCTCTTTATTTTTCTCCTTATCAACATTTAAAATTAAAATCTTAATATAAAATAAATTTTTTTTTCCTATTTTTGAGGTAGGGTCTCACTATACAGCTAGGCTGCTCTCAACTCCTAATATCCCTTTGCCTCAGAATCCAGAGTGCTGAGATTATAGGCACCGGCACCAATGATCATTTTTTTTTTTTTTGAAGCCAGGGTTTCTCCCTGTAAGAGTCCTGGCTGTCCTTGAACTTGGTTTGTAGACCTGCAGGCCTTGAACTCACAGAGATCCGCCTACCTCTGCCTCACCACCAATGCTGGGATTAAAGGCGTGCACCACCACACCTGGTGCTATGATCAGTTTCATAGCAAGCTAGGATATCAATCCTCTTTATTGAGTAAAACTGCAGCAAAGTTCTCCCAAAGCCACGGCCTTATGCCAGAATTTACAGCATATTTCTTAACTCAAGGTAAGAAAAGACATACTAGAAAAAACGGTGCTGACATGATAGCTCACACCCACGATTGTAGTTGGGAGGCTGAGACAGGAGGACTGCTCTAAGTTTCAGGCACGATTGGAACTTGAGTGAGATAATTACAGAGTTGTAATTGTTTACATGGACCCTTGGGGCCAGTGAGTTTCATCCTTTACGATTTCTTGGATTGTGTAAATACATAATGAAAAAGTGCGTACCATAATCAACATAGCACTCATTACGAAAGGCACCTCCGCAGAGAACCTAAAGTTATGGATTAAGTGGAAGAAATACTTCCGATTGCTTCTTGTTAGTTAAAATCAAATTTTGCTGCTAAAGGAGTTTCACAAATGTTTTGCTTTTTAAAACGTTTCAGATTTTAGAATTATGGATGGCAGATTATAGATCTGAACTATATATAATGACACCCTCTTGAACTCAGCGATTTCTACACACAGAAAATTATTTTGAAACTATATCTACTTTTTTTTGAGTATACCTTAACAAAAATGTAACTTTTCAATTTAGATTTTTTATTTCTTGGCCAGAGTGCTCTAAAATTAAGTTCCCTGTACTAGAAATTAACAAACAGTTGACCAGATTTAATGAAACTTACCTAAAAACTGCAAGCTGCTACTTCAGCTACGTTTGGCTCCTTGGTTGACTTGAAAGTCCAAGACTATCTGATTCAGTGGTATCATCCTTAGGAATTTGGAAGAGAGGGCTGCTTTTGATTTTGTGCCACCCCAAATGTATGAATCCAATTAAAGGTACCATAACAATCAGAACTTTGTATTCTCTCCAGAGGTTCTGAAAGCTCATCATAGTCTGCTGACATCAGCACACCTACGAAAAGATTACATTTAAAGGAAAAAAATTAAAATTAAGCCAAACGCAAAACATAAACGGTCTTAAATCATGCCTACAAACGCAAACAGTATACTGTACTTCAATAAAGTTCTCTTATGGGCTACAGAGATGGCTCAGTAGTTAAGAGTTCCCAGCACCTACAAAGCAGCCCACAACCACCTGTAACTCCAATTTGAGGGGTTCCAACAACCGGGTTTCTGCTGGCATCGAGCACACATGCAGTGCAGATATACGTCGAAGGCAACCTCTAAGACACACATTGAAAAATTCTGACTATGAAGCAATTCTTCAAAAATTAAGAATGAGCTCTTGCTTGGGATCACTGGCCTAGAATTTCCAGAATGTGATGAACTCCTCAGAGTGCTCTGAGCCTGTCAATAGAGGCTGACAATGGTCTCATGCCCTAACCAGGGCACAGGTGTCTGCATCATTCATTCGGTTTAGATTAGCTAAGTTAACTCTAACTTGTTCTTACTACAGAAGAGCAAGGCTGAATGAACAGATATACCTCTACCTTGTTATAGTAAGTGGCTAACTACACCTAAGGGCCACAGAAGGAAAGGAGTGAGATAATACAGGCTCTATTTTTTAAAAAAATTTATTTTATTTCTATCAATGATGGCAATTCTTCTCTTTTGCATTAAAAGATTTTATCATTTCAATTTCCGAGGAAGACTTTCGTCAGATTTTCTGCAATTGTTACATCCCAAGCTAAAAGATTTCTTGGTGGCAGACTGACAGTAGGGGGAGGGAGAAAAAATACCCCAAACACTTGGGTCCTAGAAAGAGATATCAGATTATCCTATTTCTGTAGCAGTGCCCATTAAAATAATTATGTGGTTATTTTTCATTAACAATTTGAATGCAGACCTTTTTAATATAAATTTTTATTTTTTAACAGATTTGTATTTTGCCTTCGAGGCTTCCTGGGCGCCATCTGGTGGTGTTTTAGGCACAGTGTAAAAAAGTACATTCTGCTTAAAGTACATGAAAAACAACATTTGCACAAAACACAACATAGTCATGGAGAGATGACTATTTTATTTATTTTATTAATTTCATTAATTATTTATTATTAATTTATTTTAATTTTAGCTAGGATGCTAAAATTAACTAACCCAGATATTTTTATTTATTTATTTTATTATTTATTAATATTTACTAATTTATTTTAATTTTAGCTAGGATGCTAAAATTAACTAACCCAGATCTTGTGTTTAGTATGTTTGATAGCTATATAACTTCATGTCTTTAACGAAATGTTGACGATGGATACTGAATTCCTTATTTATGAATTCCAATTATTGACTTGAATAATTCTTTTAAGAATTTAGTCTTTGTAAAAATAGTCCTTGTCATTTTCAATTTAAACAACAGTTCAAGCTTGGTCCTCAGTGTAGGCACCAAAAAATCTGAGAAGAAAGGATTCTGAAAGTTTTCATTATAAAAAAATGATCTTTGAAGAGACAGCTATGTTCAACCTAATTCATTGTGTAACACAAACATTATCAAAACACCATGAGATGCCTCATATGTAGAGGTTTAAAGAAAATGAATGCATATTGTACTCATGCCTAATCTGTCCAGAATGGTAAAGAGAACAATGGTTCGCCTTTTCTGCACATTTTCTAGACATATCTCCTAAAATAACACCAATTTTATTAGACTTTTCTAGTCTTGTAAACCCCCCACCCCCAAACTTCAACTCCTGATGAACCAATGGTTCACAACCAAGTTCTACAGTTTCTACTCCATATAATGCTACTCCTTTACTCAATCGTTCAAGGACAGCTCACTCAACATCTACGTCAGGAAATTTATCTTTTTTCAGCAAATGTTAAAAGTTGATACATTATGAGAAATTTACAGTCTTTTCTAATCTTCACCATTCAGTGTATTTATAATGAAATGCAGACAATACCAAAACCCTTACAAGATGGTGTAATTACAACTATGTAGTGGCTGCGAGGTGACACGCTCCAGGGCAGTCTGCGATTTGCCAGGAAGAATATGGTGGATTAGAAATCTCCAAGGTCTCGCACATCCGTTCTTTCACAGCTTTTACTGATTATCATCTGATATTATATCTGAGTTATAATTATCCTGATTATCTGACTTTGGGACTGGTTGGGGAGAGGGGTTGGAAATCATGTAAATTGCTCTAGCTTAAATGTCCAGTTGCTTGGCTCTCTGCTTGTGGCAGCTGAGATTTGTATCTGTCCCTAATCTGCTAATTTTCAAAGGGTTAATTTCTATCCTTCATCAGTTTTGAGATTTTCATTTCATTCTACTTTTGCTTCTATAAATAACCTATTGGCTAGAGAATGATAGTTATGGGATATTAATACCCTGCATTTCTTGTCCACTCTATAAAAATGTCCTCATCCCAGCTCTCATCTTAACCTCCCCGACTGTCTAAAATAAGAAAGCAGATACCCATGGGTCAGTCCCATTTGCTACCACACTGTCAGCTCAAACACCATTGGTCCCTCTCTTCTATCTTCACCTACCACTTGTAAGGGTCATCTTCCTCTGCATGCTTGTGACCATTTTTCTCCATTGTAAAGAACCAAAGCCTATAATCTCAGGACTAGGAATCACAAGAGAATCATTGAGAAGGTAACGTTGTTCAAGGGCATCCATCCTTCAGCAAAATAGCAAACAGCCTGGGCTATATGAAACTCTATCTCAAAACTGATAAAAACAAACAAAGGCAAATCAATGAATCAACAATAGTAAAAAAAAAAAATCCTTTTTCCTTTCCGGACTGCTGGTATGCCTGGATTTTGTTTGGGGGTGGGTTGGCGGGGAAAGAAAAATATACAGGGAAGGATGGCTCAGTAGCTAATAGCTCTTGAAGACGACTGAATTCCAGTCCCAGCACCCTCACAGGTGGCTCACAAGGACCTATATGTAACTCTAGTTCTGGTGGACTGAACAACAAATACCTTCAGGCCTCTGAGGGCACCTGCACTCACTGCACATATCCCAACAAGGACACACATATATAAACAGAATTAAAAACGAAATCGGGTTAAATTATTTTATATTAAGCTAGTAAACTCTGAGTTCTGGATATAATGTATTCTACCCTTCCCCTCACTTTTCAAGCCAGTCACCATGTCTTGCTATTTCATATGACCCCCAACGCCCCCCCCCAAAAAACATAGTCGAGACCCTCATGACCTCTAAAGGACTTTCTTTTTTTTGTGGTCCCATCATTAGTAGCATTAGTCATCACCTAGAAACTTAGTAGAAATGGAAATTCTCATCGGGTGGCGGTGGCACACGCTTTTAATCCCAACATTTGGGAGGCAGAGGCAGGTGGATCTCTGTGAGTTCCAGGCCAGTCTGGTCTACAAGACCTAGTTCCAGAATAGGCTCCAAAGCTACAAAGAAACCCTGTCTCGAAAAACCACTAAAA
>LOEQ01000203.1:133938-145115 GCA_001685075.1 Bramus lutescens | reverse complement strand
AGCCAGCGCCATCTTTAAGGTGCGGCTCCACGCAGTTCTCTACAGTTGTGGATTCTGCGAATCAAATTCTATGATTATATGGTATTTTTGCTGATTGCTTTTCAGATGTTAAGCCACCTTTGCATTTCTGGGGTCAAATCAACTTGGTTATAAACATTTGGTGGGCTACTGTATGGAAGCTCTTGGAGCTTGTACATTTTTCTGGTCAGTTTTTAGGTTACCATATTAGCATAATATTTTAGTTAAGGGCAATTAGAATTAAATTTTTATCTCATACTGGTTAATGATATTTTATTAACCAGATCTTCCATATAACATCCCCCAAAGAGAGATTTTTATACATCTAACTCTAGCTTTCCTTTTTTTTTCTGCAGGTTCTGTAGCTCGTTTGGAAATCAGTAAACCATGGCATCTAAGAAGTTTGCCATTAAAGTAAGTAATGCTCAGCAGCTGCTTTTTAAATGTCCCTCACTCTCCTGTGTATGAGTTCCCTGTTAACTAAAAGTTGGAATTCTTAGGTTCATCTCTACTCTTTAAGTTTAGAATTATGGACCTTTTAAGTTAGTTAACATTGATGTTTTAAGAAGAGATGGGTGAGAAAACTAATAATTTTTAAAAATATAATTAATTCTTTGCTTAAAATCTTGGGTAGGATCCTTTTTGGTCATAACTTTGTCCTTAATACTAGTATTAATCATTCATATCGCCTGTCCATGGCATGACTTATGAAGCTGATGTCCAAGGAGCAGCCAAAGCTGTTGTGTCTGGGTGCATGGGAGAGAGAGTGTGCCTGCTGCCTCCAGAGCTTTCATTGTTAGCTTTACATAGGAGAGTTGCAGGGGAAGGCTTCAGTGAGGAATTGCCTAGATTCGATTGGAGGGGGATTGTCTTGTTATATAAAGGGGAGGCCCAGCCCGCTATGGGCAGCTCTCTGTTCCTAGGCAGGTGGTCCTGGGCTGAGAAGGTGAGGTAAGAAGTGCTGTGAGCATGAACATGTTAGTAAGCCCGTGAGAAAGCTAATGGGTGAGCCAGCACGGGGTTTCCTCCATTGTTTCTGCTTCAGGCTCCTGCCTTGAGTTCAGGCCCTGACCGCCTGCACCCATGGGCTGTAATCTGGGTTGTAAAATAAACTTCTCCTCTCCCAAGTCGCCTTTGGACAGTGTTATCACAGCAACAGGAAAGAACTAGAACTATTGGTTTCTTTCATTTTTCTCTTTTAAATTTGCCCTCTCTATCCATTCATAGTAGAGTTGTTGAGTGCTTCTTAGGTACAGAGTGTTAAAGGGTACTGTGTGACGGAAGATCAGAGGAAGACTTGGTAAATACCTTGTGTGAGCTCTTGCAGATACTTTCATGTATTTTGACTGTTCTCCTGGTCAGCTCTGTGTAGCACGGTCATTATCTTCCATAGCAATTAAAAACCCCAAAGCTGGGCCAGTGATATGGCTCAGCAGGTAAGGGCACTTGGCACAAAGCCTGACTATCTGGATGTGATTCTCAGTTGTATTCCTGAGCCCCACATGGTGGCAGGAGAGAACCAGTTTTTGGAAGTTGTCCTGTCACCTGCCTTGCACACACACAAGTACATATGATAATCGAAGCTATTGAAGAGAACTCTTAGAAATTGTGACAGGGAAGCTGAAGTAACTCTTCACAGTGGGTGGCTTCTGGTGGGGGTGGCAGTGGGGAAGGACTCGGGTTTTTTAAGGGGCTGGCACCTGGGAGTTTGGCTATGTTGGACTTGATTTTTTTTTCTATCTCTCTCTTTCTTCTTTTGTTTTTGGGATGGTCACAAGGTGGGGTGGACCGGGAAGTGAATTTGATTGAGGTGTATTATATGAAATTTCCAAATAATCAATAAAAATATTATGTTAATAAAAAGCTCAAATTCCGGTATTTGGTTAATCAAATTGTGAAACAATGTAAAATTGTCATTTTATCTTATTCTTAGTTAAGTCAGTGCTTATTTAGTTTTCTAACATATTTATAAATTTCATTACTTGTAATTACTTCTGATATGCCTATACTCTTGAGTATTTCTTTCATAAGGGTGTCTAAGTGGGGAACATTCACTATTGGTTTATAAAAATTATTTTGATCTTCATCTAGATTTCTAGAATCTAGTATAATATTAAATTGATTTTAGCATGCTAGTTTGAACATTATTTTACTGTGTAGCAAGATTCTGTCTCAAAGGACAAAAGTCAATAAAATTATCTGGTGATATGCTCCTTTAATCCCAGTTCTGAGGAGGCAGAGGCAGGTGGACATCTGTTAGTTTAAAGCCAGCCTAGTCTACCTAGTAAGACCCTGTGGCAAGGGGTAGAGGGAGGGAGAGAGAGATTGAGATTACTGGGTTAAAGTAATAATTTAGAATATCTCATGTTTCTTTCCTGACTTTATATCAGTGGTTTCTCCTTTTGATGTTAGCCGGGACTGCAGGTATTTAGGGACTCATGTTTAGGTGAAGCATCAAGTGTAGCATCCTCATATGATGGCAGTCATTGTTGACTTTGGGTTCTCCTAGCATAGGAATTAAGTGTAGAGGCCCCAGACAAGAGAGGAGGAGGAAGAGGGAGGAGGAGCAGGGGAAAGGAGATAGAACAGCAGCACAGAAGGGAAGGAGTGGAGAATTAGGACAGCCTGCTCCACAGCAACAGCGAGACAACAGGAATAGTAAATACCTCAGTGCTCACTGTTATCACAGAGAAAACCATTTTCCGGCCAGAAGTCTCTTCCCAGTCCAACCTTTATGGTGGAATGGAGACATTTTCAAAGATGCTAAGGTCAGGGGAATTTCCTTCCTGTGTGTTCTATCTTAGGATGAGGTTCTCCAAAATGGGGTGTAAACAGAGGGTTAGACATGAGATCCTGGACATAGAGAATCAAGACTCAGTGCCTAAGCAAATCCCATGCTGATCTTTATGCATCAAGTTCAGAGTGTAGTCATTTCCATTGGCCTAGGAAGGAGGGTTCCTGACAGATAACAAAAAGTGTAAAGGAGGAAGAGGCCTCGAGCATTTAAATAGATAAAGAAAAATTCTTTCTGGTCTGTCAGAGGGCCTGGAGTAATTTTTTAGTCAAAGGAATCTAGGAAACTAACAAAAGAAAAATGATGTAACTCTTAAGTAAAAAGAGAATTGTGTAAAGCAGCAGAGTCAATATGATCTATAGCTCAACATTGAGCAAAGCTTCCATTTCATGACATCTTCAGCTCTGATTTTGGAAGGCTGCTAAAAGAGAAGTGTGGGAAGATGATTGTAAGCATTATGCCCTCATTTCCAAAGTGATATAGAAAGTGGAAATAGTAAGAAAGTATAGTTCAAGCATAGAAGCATGATGCTTAGTAGCAGATGAAATAGCTCAGTTTCCAGTCTTGTTGCCTCTGGTACATGGTAGTTGGAGCCAGAATGGGCTCCGTTTGCTTTGTTTTGTTTTTTGAGACAGGGTAGCTCTAGCTATCCTGGAACTCGATGTATAGATTAGGCTGGCCTCAAACTCACAGAGATCTATCTGTTGGCCTCTGCCTTCTGAATGTGAGGATTAAATCTGAACACTAACAAGCCTAGCTTCTGGGCTTCTTTTAATCTGTCTGTGCATAGTATTCAGAAACAAAGTGAACGTAGTGATATATTGTTTGTGTTTTAATAAATAAAGCTTGCCTGAAGATCGGAGTATAGAGCTAAGCCACTAGAGGCCAGGGAGTGGTGGCACACACCTTTAACCCCAGGTCTACATGAGATTGAATGTGTCTAAAAAGAGAAATAGAACTCATGCAAAGGTATCCCAGCCCTTGGGATTTCATGCCTTTAATCCCAGCACTAGGGAGGTAGAGACAGGAGTGATATGGCTGGGCGGAGGTTTATAAGGAGGAGGAGACAAGAGCTCATTGGAGTCTGAGGTTTGGTGGAAACAGTACAGTCTATCTAGCCAGTCTGAGGATCTTTGCTCTGAGCATCCGTAGACGTAAAAGGTCTCTCTAGTGCTTACTGCCCTGCTTCTCCGGTCTTCAGCTTTAATCCCTATATCTGACTCTGGGTTTTGATTAATAAAGATCAGCTAGAATTCGTGCTACAAGTGAATAAATAATTTTAACGAAATAAATTTATACAGAGTTTTCATAAAGATGCACCTACTTTTTTTTTGTCAGCCTGAGCTGTGAAATACTCACATAAATCATGTTTTCAAAAGTAGCAGGCCAACTAATGGCACTAAGTAGTGTGTCCTTTGTGTCTGGGTTGTTTGCTCTATGACTTTGCACTGGGTTTAAATTTCTAGCAAACAGCTTTTTCCTTTTAAAGTGAAGGTTGTTCTCCAGACCTTCGTTAATCAATGTTTGTTTGTTTTTCTCTTTAATTATTGGGTCCTTGGACTTGAAGTCTCATCTATAACTCCCTCCCAGATTTCCAGGAAATGGCAACACCATCTAAGACAGGAACCCTTGGAGCAGCAGCTTTCATGGTCGCATGATGTCCAAATCCCTGCAGTTTCCAGCAGGGAGGTCTGTCCTATACTGCAGTGACTCATCCTACTTGATAAATATGGTGGCAACAGCCATGATTCTCTAGCTATCTTAGTTGAAGACTTTGCCCTATCCCAGTGTTTTAAAGTATTAGTTATTGCGTAAATGTTCTGAGTCAAGGAAAGGTCAGGTTTAGACAGAGTTAGCAGATTATAGCACACAGGACAGCCAGTTGTTCTAGAAAAATAAAGTTTTATTTGTACACAGCCACTTCTATTTGGTAAGCTGTTGTTTCTGGCTGCTTTTATGCTATAGTGGGCTGATTTGAGTAGTTATAATAAAGGCAGAACCCACTGCCTACAAAGTATACATACATGTATATACACATATTGCTTATTTTTATAATATGTGTGGAAATATTTCCTAGAGCATATATCAGTTTCTCCTAGCCATATACCAAATACTCAGTAGGTGCAGGTGGCTAGTAGTGTGTGCACATGCGCATGCACATACACATACACATGTACAGACATGTGTGTACATGTATTGCAATGCTTCGAATCCAAGCCAGGGACTCAGGCATGCCAGACAAGAGCTATTCCTTGCCCTGACAGAACAGGTCTAAATGGCTGTATCTTTTGCTGCTCTCACCTGCTTAAATCATGATGGAATAAGCATTCAAGGAAATTAACCTTGTGTTAAATTGGCTGCAAGCATCAGACAAGCCCAAAGCAAACAGAAATAGATATGAACATACAGGTATTAATCATAGATGTTTATCCACTGAAACACAAAATGGTAGAGAAAAGAAATCAGAACAATAAATTATTGCTTTAAATGTCCAGTAACATGTATGGTATGTGCCTTGGGGAAACTTCACAGTCCCATTCCTGACTTTAAGAAGTGTAGAATGTTGCCAGGCCTCATTCCCAGTAATTACATCTTAAGATTTAACATGTTTAACTTGGGCTCCAGAGAAGCAGTACAGTGCAAAAGCTCCCAAGCCTATTGTGTGTCTCTGTACATCATTTCCTCTGCTTCCTACATCTGTTTTCTTGGATTAGTTTGGTATTACAGCAAAGTCTAAGATTCTTTTGGCCATGAAGACTGCTTTGCCGCTTCCCCTCCCCACAACTTTTTTGTGGGTGGGAAAATTTTTGTTGTGAGAGTTGATTAATTAGAAGGGATTCCTGGCTTCCCTAGCAATGGCAGCCTGGGAAGATTGCAGAGCCTGGCTTAGTGACAGGCGGGCCAATCTGTATTTAAGGAAAACTTGGACCAGCCAAATTTCCCTGGAATGTGGATCTGGCTTTGTCTTCTACAGGGAATGTGCAGTGACCCTTCGCCCCTTCCCACCGCTGCAGAGGCTGACAGCGTCTACTTTTGCTGTTTCCCACTGCCCGCTTTTTCTTGGGTATGTGGGGAGATACTGGTTTAGAAAGCCGGAGTTGTTTTCTGAATCTGAAGTAAGAGATCTAAAGGTTTAGTAATGTTTAAAAAGAAATAAGAGTTTACTGGATTTTAAAAATTTCTTTATACCCTTACTATTTATGCTTTTTCTTCTTGATAGCAATTTTAGTTTTATGCCATGATCTAAATTTCAGTTAGTATTAGTCTTTGCATTCTGCAGAAAACCACAAAAATTAAATATGCTCAAGAATTGATGTAAATCCTTGGTATAGGAACAGTGAACGTGAGGAACCGTGCATTCCATTTCCAGAGAAAGGGACGGTTGAATAGCAGATGGACTGTCAGTAGGCTTTTGTCTTGCTAGCTTGCCTCTGTGAATCACTTGCATCCACTGTCCTAGGTTTTTGGTTACATCCAGTGTCCTAACAGGGAATGTGCCACTGACTGTGTCACCATTGCTGATTTGAAAATTGATGCCTTGATCTGCCGTGTCACATTGAAAACAAGATTGAAACAAGCTTTGCTTCAGTATAGGTTAACTTGACTCATATAGCTTGATTTCTACTTACTGATCTTCTAAGTTTTAAGAAAGATAAAACTGAAGTGTTCTTAAAGAATAATCAAAAGCATTTTAAGTATTCTGTTCTTTACTAGAAATAAATTTTCATGAGGAGAGTGATATGTAGCCCTGAGAACATTTTTATAGAGATACTTGTCTGTACCAAATTTTCAAAGCCTCAGAAGGACCTGTGTGTCTCTTTTCCTGATTCTTAAGTTCTCTGCCTTTCAGACCTCTGTAACTCAGTTTCCTTTAAGAGCTTTGTCCTTTTGAAGACATAAGGGGTGTGGTGAAGTGGCTGGCAGTGTGCTCCGCTCATGCAAGCTGCTGTTTTTCTCAACGTCTGCTTTGCTGTATTGCCAGATTGGGAAATGTGTGCAGCTAAATGTGTGCTGATTACTTGATGGAACTGGAACACGACTGCTCGCAGCTTAATGGCGTTGCCCAGTTCTGCCGTGGGTGCAGAGATGTGGGCTACCTTCTTAACGCTATAGGTTATGTGCTCTGAGTGCTCCTGGTTTTCAAACAAGAGGATTTTTGTTTTGTTTTGTTTTGTTTTGTTTGTTTGTTTTGAAATGAAGCTTCTTTTTCCAAGTGTCCTCTGTCTGATCAGAGGGTCAGTTTCTCAGGCCTTCCTTCCACAGTCTTTTTCCTTGATGTATAAGCATTTTTTTTTTATAACTAAAAAATGTTTAACTATAGCCCTGGCTTCTCATCCTCTTTTAAACCTCAGCTTCCCACTTGTTTCTAAGTAGTTTCTTCTTAAGTTCATTGCTGCAGTTTCAAACTCAGGGCACAGCTTCTACATTTCCTCTGATCAGGCTATTGATTCGCAGGTTCCCGGCACGACTTGTGATGTCCTTCTTGTTCTTCCACCTCTTAAGGTGTCTGTCCTCTTCTGCCTCGAGACTGCTCCTCTTTCCCATGGTTCCTGTGGAAGCCTTTGTTGTCCTCACCTGTCTTTTCTCTGCCACTCTTTCTGTTTGCCTCCTGCCGCCTCCTCATTCATCCAGACAAGTGTCTGGGTGCCGTTTCCTTGCTCAAATGATTGAGCAATTCTTTTTGTTTAATCAGGTCTAATGTCAACTCTCAGACTGCACTCTGGTAATTACTGTCCATTTCCTCCTTAGCCTGGTCTTAGTTTTCACTTTGCAACTTGGGAAAATGATCCACCTGTTCCTCTGGAACTGATATCTTTGTATTTTGTGCGGTCACCTGGCCTGTGATTTTTTTTTCCTCTTCTTATTTCTCGCCTTTTCTTCTGTAGTCCATGTTACTTGTCGCTGTCTTCCAAGTTTGCCAGATGAATGAATCTTGTTTTCTTTGGTTCAGAAGCCAAACTTTTCCTATGATAATACACTTTTACTTTCTTTTCAGTCCCCAGTATGTGCATCTTATTGCCATACATTGCACACATTGTCCTAGAACATCTCCTGAGATGGACTTCTCTTCTGTTTCTGCTATGGAGTCACAGGTCCCAAGTAGTCTATGCAGTATTGCTGGGGTGACCAGAACCACTCTTTCCTTCTTCCTTTCCTCATGACCTTTTTTTTTTCAGTCAAGTAATGCATAGTCTTTAATTTGTAGTATATTCTTTACTTTGAAGTTCTGTCTTTTCCTATTTCTTCCAAAGTGGTCTATAGTGATTTTGAAAATGGTTAAAATAATTCTTTTATAACAGCCAGGTGGTGGTGTCATAAGCCTTTAATCCCAGCACTCAGGAAGCAGAGACAAGCAGATCTCTGTGAGACCAGACTGGTCTTCAGAGCGAGTTCCAGGACAGGGTCCAAAGCTAGAGAGAATCCCTGTCTTGACCACCCACCCCCAAAAGTTTGTTTGTGTTTCTCAATGTTGGCGCATGTGTGTAGTTGGTTGTGCAAATGTGCACATGTGTATGGCCAGAGAATAACCTTGGGTGTCATTTGTCAGCATCCATCAATGCCTTTGCTTTTGGGGTAGGGTCTCTCAATGGCCGGGAGCTCAGCAACTAGGTTTGACAGACTGCTCAACCAGTTTCAGAAATCCGTCTGTCTCTGCCTCCACAGCACTGGGATTACAAGTGTTCTCAGCTTTAGAATCAAGTCAGGCTCTCATACTTGTTGTGCTGTTTCCCAAACACACCCCTTTAATTCTACTTAAACAGATAACCAGAGTGACTGCGTGTAGAGTTTGATTTTGTGTCATTCAAGATTATGGCTTAGTTAACTCTTCTGGGTTAAACTGTAATACCTTGGTATTTTTCCAGATATACATATTAAGTGTGTATTTTATTTTATCTTCTATTGTTAAAAAAATCTTTACTAGGAAGGTAGACTCAGGATCTTTCTCTCTGAGGGCTGTAGAGGGCATCATCGTTCTGTATTTCCTAAGGTTACTCCTCTAGATACTGTGAGCTAAGGAAGCAACTGGCGTGCTTTTTAAAATGGCTGGCTCAGTACCAGATTATCACGCAACCAACCCTAAATGCCCGTCTGTTTGCCCATCGGTTGTATACACGTGTACATCCAGTGTCTGTTATGTACATGTATATATTTATTGCTTCTGACTGAATGTACTTACTAGGATATACCACTCTGAACACTACAGTGGAAACAGTTACAAGGACCAGACCTATCCAGAGTGGCCTCAGAGAAATCCTTCTGAGAGTGGCAGAGGCCACCTGTTGTGTGCTTTCTTCTAGGTTCAAGAATCTAGAAATGATGTGCTGAGAGGTTCTCCCCTTGTTTTGGGGGCACCTTAGGGGTCCAGGTCTGTCCCAGCAGTAGAGGCTAGAATGGGCCAAAAGGGACCGAATGGTGTTGTTCTGGTTCCTCCCCTTCCTGCTCACCTCTGCTCATTGTTCTTGTCAATGCTGCTTTGGGGATATTTGGTTAAGGATGTTAGGGCTGAGATGGTATTGTGTGTCCTTGAACTTCACAGTCACTGAGAACTCCATGGCAATAACGTTGTCTTAAGTGGGCAGCTATCTCCTCATTACCCATACACTGTAAGGATACATAGTGTTTACCTAACCTCTTCCTAGATATTTCTCTGGGAGTACTTTTTGGAACATCCACCATTAAGTAATACAGGAAGTTAGGTCTCTGTATGTGTCATTCTGTCACATGTGAGTAGCATGTGACAATATTTTGATCTCAAGACTTCTTGTTATTTACACAGTTGTTTGGCATTCCTGTGTATTCACATTTATGTGTATACACACATGTGATATATTTTGTGTGACATTAGAAAAGAATGTTCTGCTGTTTGTTTCACAAAGGTGTAACATCATAATGATTCTGGTGAAGCATACACCAAGTCTAGCATTCCAGTTTTTGTTATTTGAAAAATGTTTTGGATATGAGTATTGGCATCTTGTCCTTGATGGCATTTCTGTAATTCTGTCATTTGTGCTTGTTTCTGTAGGTTCTTTAATAGCACATCTTGAAATGTGTGTGTGTGTGTGTGTGCACAGACACATGTTATGTATGCGTGCTGTGCCTCACATTCAGAGATCAGAGAGGATAAATTGGGTTTTGGTCCTTACCATCCACTTTGTGATAGTGTCTCCTGTTTTTCAATGCGTATACCGGGCTAACTGGCCTGTGAATTACTCTAGTTCTCTGTCTCTGTCTCCCATCTTGCTATTTGAAAATGCTGGGATTGTGGACCATACTATCATAGCAGACTTTACATGGGTCTTAGGGAGTGGAACCTAGGCACACATTATTGGGTGGCAAGCACATCTCCCAGTCACTTCTTGAAATTAGGTCATTAGGTTTTTAAGAAAGAATGCTAGAATATGAAACTAGCATTTGGTTTTACCCAGGATTCCTTAGTTTATCTTGTGGTTTCACTTCTAAAATGACACTTATGAAACCATGTTAATCTCTGAACAGCCACCTCCTTATCTATGGAAAGAAATAACAGTATTATCTGTTTCACTGGTTTTTTGATATCAGATTAATAATGAAAGGTATAATGCTATGAAACATTTTGGAAAAATAACCTTCTGTGCATGCCATGGAGCCCTCGGTAATTGTTTTACAGCTATGTTCTGGGTAGCAAAGGGACTTGGCATTGACTTCTTATTTGTTCTTGGTCTCATAATTCTTGGGAGTGAGGACTTGTCTAATTCTTTTCATATGTGAAATTTCGGTTACTAAGTCTTTGTCTTTGCCTGCAAAGCCCTGGTTAGGCCTTTGAGCCACAGGCAAGTCTGATCATCTGCCTCTATCCTCGGGGAGTTTGCAGTGAGAAACTGTGTCAAACTTTAAAAGCAGCAGAGTGAAACAGAAGCGCCGGTACGCTCTGCACAGCCTAGTCATGACCACGTTGAATAGAGAAACAGTTCTGATCTGCTTCTGAATGAGCTCTGTGGCCTGTCAGTCTGTTCAGTGTCCTCTTTGTCAGTCAATGCTCCAAGCTGCTTACGGTGGCGGGCAGCGTTAGATTAGAAGACAGAAAAGTTAGGTTGTCGTCCTCGGTATTGATTCCCAATTAGGGACAAGGCAGGCAGCTTCCATTACCTTCCCTTATCGCTGTGTCACTAAGCAAACTTATTCAGTACAGTGAGTGGGGGAAACCGGCTGGATGGTTCCTGCTTTACATGTCATCTCCTGGGGGCACTCACTTGGATGCTTAGAGTCAATAACTGCTCTACAGAAGCTCAAGACGTCACTTGCCAACTGTTCAGTTCTTTCCAGGATTCTTCCCCGCTTTCAAACTAGATGTCTGGCTTTAGTTTGTGTAAGTGTGGCGGGAACC
>LOEQ01000203.1:111214-126086 GCA_001685075.1 Bramus lutescens | reverse complement strand
ATTTATTTATTTATTTATTTATTTGTTTGTTTGTTTGTTTATTTGTTTGTTTGTTTATGTGTTTAAGGCTCTATCTCATTCTGTAGCTTTAGCAGGCCTGAAACTTGATATATAAATTGGATTGGCCTCAAATTCAATATGTAGATTGGGTTGTTCTCAACCCCACAGATCCACCTGCTTCTGCCTCCTGAGTGCTGAGATTGAACACATTTGTCACTAGGCTTGACATCTTTACCTTATCTTTTGAGACAGGATCTCTTCATGCTTGGGCAGCAAGTGTTTTATTGACTGAGCCATCTCTCTGCCCTAGATCTTTTTATTTTGTTCTAAGACAGGTTGTCCTGGAATTACTATGTAGACCACCATAGCCTCAAACTAATAGAGATCCTCCTGCCTCTGCCTCCTGAGTGCTAGCATTCAAGGTATGCACCAGTGCACCTAGCTTCCAGCCCTAGATCTTATTTATGTAATTTTTTAAGTCAAGCTTTTCCAATACTGTTCACTTATACATCAGGCCTAGCATAAAACTATACAGATTTATTTATTTGTTCAAGTTTTCTTTCTTGTGAATGTCCCAATTCTATGTGCAATTTATATTAGATACATTTTTGTTTATTATAATTTATATTATATGCATTTTGTTGGCTTCATCTCATTTCTTCTTATGAAAGCCTCAGCCATAAACTTAGGAGTGGGAAAGAATTTTCACTTTTCTCCAATGACATATTTATTTATTTATTCATTCTAATAAAATCAGGTCTGGTCTTAGTTTATAAAATGTTATTAAAAGAATTTAGGGATAGCCTTCACTTCTTTTAGCTAGAAGTTTCATTCACTTACTTAAGTTATTCATTGATGACTCTGTGCTTTGGTGATAAGCTAATGGCATAGGAATAAATGTATAGCAAGCTTCCCATAGCCTTTTCCTAAAGGCCTCTTTGTGCTTGTCACTTTGTGAGGCATTGTGGGAGATACTGACATTGTGAAGCATTATGGATTTCTTCTTAGATAGCCAGCACTTTGTCTGTTACCTGTGTCCAAAAGAATTTTATGCCTAAGTGAATGAAGAATATGTAAGTTGTAGTCATCCCGAAGAAATGTTCTCTTGTACTTAGGATATTGTTTTGGGGTGGAGATAGTTTGCTCCCACCCAAAACTCACGCTGTGGCTTGCCCCTGATTGCAGCAGTGTTGGAATTCTGTTAATGGATTGCTGGCTTTCAGAAGAGTCTTTGCTCTGGTAATGGTGGGATGGTTCCTGGAAGAACAGGTTGTGATAGTGAGTCTATTCCTGAGTGTTGGTCTTTTGGCCTGTTTTTTAGCCATGTGTCCAGCCTACACAAAGCCCTCAATAGAATGTGAGCATGTGTTGGCACTATGTCGGACTTCCCAGTCTCCAGAACTATGAACAAAAACCCCTCTTTTATTTGTTAATTTCCCAGGCCCCGGGATACTCTGTTTTAGTAAGAGAAAACAATCTAAGAAACCTAAAAGCCATATTTATGTGAAAAACATAGCTAATCCTATGGGATTCCCCGGGGATATACCTGAGTTCCTAAGAGCAGAACCCACTCACTATGACACATACACAGACAGCATAGTAGAGATGAAGATGGCTCTGCAGGGAACCTTAAGGAGGCAGCATTGACTCTAGCCAGGGAAAATGTGGGAGTTAGTGTTGGATGCAGTAGTGGCTACAGACCTTCAGGAAAGTGCCTGACACAGAATATCTCTTCAGTTCGAGGCTCAGAGAAGAACACGGTAACTTAAATTGTGTTTTTAAGTACTGAGGAGTCACTGGGCTCTTGAGTCATAAAGCCATTGGTGGGATATAATAAATTAACTCCAGTACCCAGTAAGCAGAGGTTGTGGGTTCACTAAGTTTGAGGCCAGCCTGGTCTATGAGTTCCAAGCCTGTGAGGGATATATAGTGAGATGTGTGTGTGTGTGTGTGTGTGTGTGTGTGTGTAAACTTGTTAAAGTCACTAGGTTGGTAATATTACTGGCTTTAACATCTCTTATATGCAAGGTATTTATGTATTTAGGGGGTAGAATATTTGGTTGTTGCATTCTTGTTTTATTTTCTGACATCTTAAGCAAGGTAATCATCAATACTTCCCACTTTTCCCCTTACTAGATAGAGACTTTCCTCCTCCCTCTTCCCTTCTCCTTCCCTCCCCTCCTCTTTTTTTCCTCCTTTCTTTCTTATATTTGTCTTTCTAAGCAGCCAGACTTGCTCTCCAGCTCTCTGTGTTGCTTATGTTGGCCTCAAAGTCAAGATCCTCTAGGCTGAGCCTTACTCAGCCATGACAGCCCCAGATAGGATAGGTAGCATAGGCTTGGAAATAAGTTGGTTTTTTTGTTTGTTTGTGTTTTTTGAAGTATTTATGCATGAATTCACTGGAGATGTGTTATGTTCATAAAAGTTCAGGAGTAACGATATACCATGCAGGGTGGCTAAACTAGTAGAAAAGCAGGGAGAGAATGTTGCTTGTGTTGAGAAGAAAAGTTACCGTGTTCTTCTCTGAGCATCGAACTGAAGAGATACTCTGTGTGCCAGGCACTTTCCTTTATTTCCTAGTCCCTGCAGTATCCCAGGAAAATGTTGATCTTCAGATGAGGGAGAGGCTTAGGGAGCTGTTATGTGTGGGTATGAATCTTAAAGTCTTGGGTTTGTATGAATTTGGTTGTAGAAGGAAGATTGATAGGAAGGCATTCTATTAATTCAAAAGACCTCAGTGATGAATCTTCCCTGGAGTAGATGATTAAACAAGTACATAGCCAGAGTACCTCAGTGTCTCTGGTCACGAAAATGCCACGATCTAAGGTAATGTGAATGGTCTTCTAAACTACTTGAAGTCAAGTTAGGTCCATTAAACCTTCAGCTCCAGCACCTCAGTCAACACTTAAAGAATTACTCTTTTGGAAGGGTTATAGTCTGAAAGAACATTTCCTTATTAGGACAAAGTCATATCTGAATTTCTGCTTTCCAGACTGGCTTTAAAAAATAGAGTGGGTGAACATTCATATGTGCATTGGTGTGTGCACATGTGTGCATGGAGGCTGGAGCTTGATATGCTGTCTCCCTCAATCATTTTAGAGACAGTCTCTCACTGAATCTAGGCTAGAGCTTACTCATCCTGCTAAACTGGTGGGCCAGTGAGCCCCAGAGATCCTCCTGCCTCTGCCTCTGTGATGATGTTATTTTAGGCCTGCTGTCTAAACCCTGCTTTTTTTCTTTTTCTTAGAAGACTTTTTTTAAAGAAAAAATTCAGTAAAGACTGCAGTTGGTTTGTGTTTAAATGCATATACCCTTTAAAATTTTTTCATTGACAGTTTTATAAAAGTATATAGTGAATTTTAACCATTTTCACCCCCCTTCACCTGTTCTCATCCCCTTCCCTCTCTCCTGAAAGGAGAGATGCTTCTTCCCAACAAATCTGCCTCCCACTTTGATGTCTTTTTCTCTAAATGATGAATCACTGAGTTTAATTAGAGGTGTTTGCATGAGCATGATTTGGGGGCTTATTTACTAGAGCATGAGCAACTTATCAGTAGTTACACTCTTTAAAAAATGACACTCCTGCCTTAGCAACCGTTAACTGCCCGTAGACCCTCAAGGAGGGGTGAGGTCTTATAAGCCTTCTCCTGTGTATGATGGAGCATTGATGGTCCTAATCTTGCATAGGTAACTGCATCTGCGGTGCGTTTATGGCCATAACAGCCAGGTCATGTACAGAAGATGCTGTTTGACAGCATTGCTCCCCATCCCATGGTTTCCACACTCTTTACATTCCTGCTTCCTCTGTGTTCCCTGAGCATCCCTGAACATGTTTGCAGGTATGTGATATAGGAGCAAGCACTCAACAGTAACTTATTCATAGCTCATTGACCAGTTATGGTCTCTGCAAAAAGAAGCTTCTTTAGGGGCGACTCAGAATAGCACAGATTGTGTGTGGAAACATGGTATTTAGAAGACAATTTGACAATGTTTCCATTTGACAAAGCGACAGTTGTTGATTCCCTGCTTGGGTTTATGACCCACCCTGCTTTTTCACATCAGAACTGTGGATTAGAGTCAGGTCTTCATGCCGATCCGCCAGGCACATGCTTTTTTATAGTCAGAAAGAAGTAAGTGTTGCCTGTTAGTTTGCTTGCTCCGTTGTTTTGTAGACACTTTGGTTCTTTGGGCCTTAGTATCTTTCTCAGTAAACTGAGTTTTGGGTTAGAGTAGATCACATGCCCTTCCAGCTCTGAATGTTTCTGCTGTCTGTGGAAAATGATTCCTTAGGGCATTAGCTCATGAATGGTTAAAAACAAAAACATCAAAATCAAAATCTTGTTTAATCCCCCTCACTTTGCATTTATTACTTAAAAAAGGACTGTGCTAATGTGTTAGATCTTCTGCAGTTAAATATAATTCCTAATTTTCCAAGGCCAGCTGTAGATCAGAATTCTAAAGGCCTAATGGAAAAGGGTGGGTAATGTGTTTGTCAAGAGGCCACTTAGAAAAATCAGTTCCATGTAATTTTTAATATGGTTCCTTGGACAAAATTTTTATGACTCAGTATTACAGATGTCATTAATTTATAATGGAAAATAGTGAGACAATATGACAATTATCTTCAGACTCAAGAATACTTAGGCAGCAGGGAGAGTGATGATTGAATAGTTCCAACAGAGGCCATTTCAAAATGCTGTTAAGCTGAAGCTCTGGTGTTACCATTGAGCCGTGGGCCTCAGTGCCTCTGAGCACACTTATATGCCAGCCAACTGATAGAATGACATCAACGTCTGTTGGCAGTGCCAGGACCTCATGGGTTTTTTCTCACCGAGGGAAACCTACACACATTTGCTTTTCTGGGGAGGCTGTGCTGCACGGGAGGGAGGCCAATTTCATTTGTTCCTCCACAGTCAGATTTCATAATCCACCTTCCTCTGAACTCTAGGCATTTTAGAGACGTTAGCAAACCTATTGCAGGTGCATTGCAGACATCATTATAGGGAAGAATAATAAAATATATCTGTCTTTTGTAAAGTAGGAGCTGTAGTGGTGTATTCTTTGTGTTTTAATAAGTAAAGTTCACCTGAAGATCAGAGGGCAAAGCAGCCACACTAGACAACCATTCAGGCCAGGGTGTGTGTTAAAAAGTGTACATACCTTTACTCCCAGGACTCGGGAGACAGAGGCAAATGGATCTCTATAAGTTCAAGGCCACCCTGGGCTATAAAAGATTGATCCAGAAACAGATCCAAGTGGTGGTGGTGGTGGTTTACACCTTTAATCCCAGTGTTTGGGAGTCACACACTTTTAATCCCAGCACTAGGGATGTGGAAACAGGTGCTGTATGGCTGGATGGAGAGAGGAATGTAAGGGGGAAGAGACAGGAACTCTGGAGTGTGGAGTCTGAGGATTCCTGGAGATTCAGATTTCAGTCTGAAGATTCAGTGGAGGTAAAAGGTCTCCCTGGTGGTTGGCTGCTTTGCTTTTCTGATCTTCAGCTCGAACCCCATTATCTGTCTCTGGGTTTTTATCTTCATGGAAGTCATGTCTTACTTTAAGTAGAGCCTCTTACCTGTACAGCCCGCAGTGTCCCAAGAGTAGAGAAATCCTGTAAAAAAAAAGCCACTGGCCTGAGTTGGAAGGTCTGAGTTTTGCCTAAGTCCTGAATAGAATTCTTTCTTAAGAGTTGATTTTTGTGTCTTCCAATAAAAATGTGTTGACATTCTCTTTTGTTTCTTGCGTTTTTACATTATTATGATTGTTGTTGTTATTTGGTGGTCATACATCTCATGGCATAATGGACTGGGGAAATATTACAATAATTTTGTGGAGTCGCTTTCTCTCTTTCCACTTTAAATAGGTTCTAGGAATTGAACTTGTGTCACCAGGCTTATATGGCACATAGCACTTTTACCCAGATAGCTATCTCACTGCTCCTGTATGTTGACTTAGTACTTAGAATGTGACCTTATATGGAAGCATGGTTTGGAAAGAGGTCAACAAAGTCATTTGTGCGGTTCCTATAGGAAGTGGGTGTTTGAGCACAGAGACAGACATGTACATGGTAATGTTTGGAAGAACTCCTTCAACAAGGCATGGGGCACCTGAAGAGAGAAATGGAATATAGTTTTCCTTTGCAACCCTCAGAGACGCCATCATGCCAAATCTTTCTTTTAGATGTATGGCCCTGGAATTGGGGCAACTTTTGATGGTTTAAATCACCCACTTGTTGGTGCTGTTATGGTGACCTCAGGAAAGTACAGGCTTGATTATTCAAAATCATGCAACTTTGGACAAACGTCTCAACTTGGACTTCTGCTTCATAATTTGTAAAGTCAACTTTTAGAGTAGTAGATAATGTCAGGACCCTCCCGTTCTGCCATTTGATGACTAAATTTCAAAAAGTGTGTTCGGTTTTCAGCAAAGTAATTGTAGTTGTATTTCTCAATGTAGCTGAAATATATAATAAACATGCTGTTTTCAGTTCCTGGTTTTGCTCTTTTCATTCAAGAGTCATTGATGATACTTCCCTTAAGCCTTAGGGTTGGGCAATTCTGTCTCTTCCAAGTTGACACTAAGCAATGACAGCATGTCTAGTCTGTATGTGAGTATGCTATGTATCCTGAAAACGTGAGCACTCAGAACCGTATACCTGTTTTCTACTGATTTGGGGCTAATGTAATTTGGGGGTCATTTTTGTGAGCTTTTTTTTCTTCACTAAACCCTTGGAACATCTTGCTGTGAACATCCATAGGCCTACTGTAGAGTTTCCAAAGCAATCATTTGGTTATTTGCTGGAAGTCTCACCTTGGCAAACAATACACAGCAGCTGTGTTACAGGATATTTGATTGCACTGTGAAACTCTGAGACTGTGTGGACTGTGTTAATAAAAGTAACTTTGGATCAGGGAGCGGAGCCAGTGAATAGTTGACAATAATTAGCTATAGAGAGTTTGGAAGAGCCAGGAATATAGATAGAGAGATGCATAGGAAGGAGTAGGGAAGAACTTAGAGATTCATAGTCTTTTTGGTTTGGGATGAGTGAAGACATGCTTCTCTTGCTGGGTCTCTGGCCAAAAAGGCGGGTCTGCTGGTTGCTTCTCAGCCTGTCTGATCTAGCAGATTTTCACCACAACATCTGAATCCTGAGTCTTTATTGGTAAATAGAATTACAGAGACTTAAGTCAAAACCTACATTTGGTGGCAGAGCCAATGCTGACAGGACTGGAAATCCCAACAGACTGTGGTCTGAGCGATGGGGTGCTGACTGTGGGACCACAGGGTGCAGACAGTAGTTAAATTATCAGTATATTCAGGTGCTGCCTCTAAGCCAACAGGAAAACAGCACAACATGCTTACACTATTGAGTGAACTTCAACACCAGACTTCCCCTAAGTTAGGCAGCTCAAATGGAGAGACCTTCTTCTTTGGCTTCTGCATAGGTTGCAAGTGGTTCAGTGATACAAGATGAAGACTTTGTAGGCAGTTATATCTCCGAGGGATACAGGGAGGAAATAATCACTCAGCTCTGTACCAGTAGCTCTTCTGAGGAATCTGAAACACACACTGTATCTCTGAAATCATGTACCCTGGACTTCAGGATAGTTTTTTAAATGTGCCTTAAACTTTAAGGAAAGGAAATCAATATAAAATTCTCTCTTATGTCTAAAAAAATAAATCATGTATTTGATTCAAAACACATTTTTAAAAGATTTATTATTTTAAATTATGCACATAAGTGTGTGTGTGCACACGCACATACGTATACAGGTGTGGGGGGTATGTGTGTATATACACACATGTGTGCATATGCACTTGACTGCTGATGCCCACTGAGGCCAGAGGCATTGGATCCTACTGGAGCTGGAATTACAGGTACCTGTGAGTTTCCCCACATGGGTGCTGGGAATTGTATGTGGGCACTCTGCAAAGGCAATATGTACTCTGATCCCTGAGTCATCTCTCCAGCTTCACAAGATGGAAATCATTTTTTTTAATGTATGAAAAGTTTTACTTGGTTCTTTTATCAGGGGCTTTCCCTGATTTTCCCAGAACCCATTCATGCCTTTTTGCTCTGCTAGGATGCCCACTGCCCTCAGCCTGCCATTATACAGAGACCAAAGGCCTAGGTTAGGCAGTGGATCAGCTATGGCTGGATGTTCTGATGGCCTTGATGGCTCCTATTTGTAGTCTGCACAGAAGTGGTGAAGGTGCAGGACATACTCTCTATATGTAACCAAGTTTAAATTGAATGGAGCTTTTTTTTTTTAAGGATTACTATTCTGCCTTCCTGAAGTTTTTCTAATACCTATGATTTAAAATATTTTCTCTGATTTAAGTTTTCTGCTTAGTTTCACCCACTCATGCATCTTTTATAGGTCAAAATGAAGACCTAAAACGTCCTCAGTGTTACTAGCTAAGTCTAAGGTGGCTTTGATGAGTCACTTGCATGTCTGTGATTATGAACACTGTGGCAAAGCACCCTCACTGTGGGAAGACTTCAAATAAAATCTCTACCATGAAAATCTGCACATATGTTTTGAAAGGAGATTTTTTTTACCATTTTAAATTGTGGAAAATTTTTTAAATGTTATAACTTTCTTCATATAAGTATATAAAGTTAATGCTATTTATAATTTAGGTTGTTCACGAATAAATGGCGATTATTAAAATTGTCCACTTCTGAGTCTGTGTGGCTCTTGCCCACTGTGGGTTCTGAGTCTTCATACCAACTTCAGCAGGGCAGTGGTAACAGGAGATACTCCATTTATTGTATCCATGTTTTACTGTAAAGTTTTTTTCTTACAATTTTGTATTAGTTACTTTTCTCTTGCTGTGATAAAACACTATGACCAAAAGTCAGTTGTGGAAGACAGATTATTTTGGCTTATGGTTCTAGAGAGACACAAGTCCATCTGGAAGAGAGACATGACTACAATCTGCAGACAACATGGCAGGAACAGGAGCGGAGAGCTCCTGTCTTGAAGCACATGTAGAAAGCACAGAGAGCAAACTAGAAGTTACACAAGGTTTACAACCCAAGGCCCACCCCAGTGACGTACTTCCTCCAGCAAGGCTGCACCACCTAAACTCCCCAAACAGCACCGCCATCTGGGAACCCAGGGTTCAAATGCCTGAGACTTCTTGGGACATTTCTCATTCAAACCATTACAACTGTGAAGAGAGGATTAAAAATCAACAAAAAACCTCAAAGATTCTAGATAAGGGTCATCGTTCCATTGTCTCTTCATCACATTGCTCAGGAGCCACCAGATTTTGTCCTTTTCTAAGCCTAGCATTCTTTCTTCTGTTGACTAGCTGTTTTGATGTTTAATTCTTTCCTCTGAACTTTTTCCAGAGAAACTTGAGTTAAAAGAGACGCTAAAGACCTAGCCTGCCCATATTAGTGTTAGTTATTGGAAGTAGAAGAGACTTTGTGAACCTGCAGTTTGAAATTAGTGGTAAAATAGTAGTTTAGGATTGTTCATTCTTCTTCATCTATTTTGACGTCTGTTTTTCCTCTTCCTCCTACAGCGTGACTTAGGATGGTAAGAGCCAGATTGTGTTCATGCTTTGACTTGAATCCTGTCATTCAGTAGCTCCTTACATGCTCACTTCTACCCTCCCCATTTGAGACTTTATGGCAGAAAGTGAGAAAGAGCATTTCTTCTATCACAGTGTTCTTTGTTGGCTCCGTATTGTAATTCTTCGTTGCACACCTTGCTACTTAGTCCTTCTTCTTTTGTTCGTGCATTCTTTCCTTCTTCCTTCCTTTCAAATTTTATACATGAATACAGTGCATTTTGAACATTCTCTTTCCCTCCAGCTCTTTCTAGTCCCCCTTACATGCCTCTCACATTTATGTGCTTTGTGTGTGTGTGTGTGTGTGTGTGTGTATGAGAGGGGGTATTGAGGGAGAGAGAGAAAGGAGATCTCTATCCTGTACATCTAATTACTATTGCATGTATGCACATGGGTATAGGGATAGCCACTTGGGACATAGACAAGTTTATCATGGGGCTTGTGTTCAAAGAAAACTAACTTTTATATATTAAGGGGCTTCTCTCTGGAGAAGACTCATTCATTCATTCATTCATTCGTTCATTCATTCATTCATTCTTTCTTTCTTTCTTTCTCCCCTCCCCCAACAGCCACTGACTGCCCTTTTCATCTGTTGTGGGGCCTTACAAAATTTCCCCTTTGATATGTTGGCATGCCAACTGGTATTGTCACTATGCAGGTCCTGTTGAGAGCTCATGGGCTTACCTTAGTATTTCTGCCTCTTAAAGTCCCCTGCCCCATTTTCTGCAATGTTCTCTGAGCCCTTGATGTAGAGATTGAATTGTAGATTTATCAATTGTTGTTGGGTACTCTCTTGGTTAGGGTTTCTTTTGCTATGAAAAGACACCGTGTCCATGGCAAGTCATATAAAGGAAAATATTTAATTGGGGGAGGCTTACAGTTCAGAGGTTTAGTTATTATGGTGGGAAGCATGGTGGCCTGCAGGCAGACATGGTGTTAGAGAAGTAGCTGAGAGTTAGTTCTACATGTGGATCTGCAGGCAGAAGGAAGAGACAGTGAGACACACTGGGCCTGGCTTAAGCTTCTGAGATATCAAAGCCCACCCCCTAGTGACACATCTCCTCTAACAAAGCCACACTTCATAACGGTGCTGTTCATTATGTGCCTGCCAAGCGTTCAAACATGAGTCTATAGGGGCCATTTGTATTCAAACCTGCACAGGTACCTCAGGGTCAGTTGTTCTCTGCATTTAACCAGTTGTGGATTTCTGCCACAATCTCCATCTGTTGCAAAAGAAGCTTGGTTCATGAGCTACACTTATCTGTGTTTAGAAGAGTAAGTATTTAGAGTCCAGTTAGAAATCACATTGGTTTAGGGAATTGGCAGTAGTAAGTTCTCTCTAGGGTCCATTTGAGTGGGCCTCAAGTTGAGTTAAACAGCTCTTGGTCACCCCCAAGATGTCATTGCTGCTATTATGCCTTCTGTTCCTCTTTTCTCTCTTTTTTTTTTTTAAATTTGAGATTATGTTGTTTTGACTGGTCTGGAACTCTTTGTAGACTAGGGTGATCCCAATTCACAGAGATCCTCTTGCCTCTGCGTCCTGAGTACTGGAATTAAAGGTACAATCACTATTCCCAGCTTCTAACAATCTTTTTAAATCAGTGGTTCTCAACCTGTGGCTCTCTACCCCTTTTACAGGGGTTGCCCAAGACCTTCCTAAAACACAGATATTTGCATTACAATTCATAGCAGTAGCAAATTTGCAGTCATTAAGTAGCAAGAAAATAATTTTATGGTTGAGGGTCACATACCATGAAGTATTAAAGGGTCGCAGCATTAGAAAGATTGAGAACCACTGTTTTAAATCTTTATATCTGAGTGAACTCACTTATTACTCACTTTCTACCTTTCTTCCTTAACTTCAGAAGTGATTTCTTTGGTTAAATCATCAATCTTTCCTAATATATAGTAACTATATTTCCTAGTATAATTTATATTAGGGAAGATTTATTATTTAATATTACATATATTATATATACACACATACTTACACACGTGCATGCACACATACACATACACAAGATGCATAATTAATAAATCTTCAGGAAGTCATCATGTAAGCCAATGGCTGATACATTATCTGTATTAAATATAAGCTTAATATTATAAACATTTATGTTCTCCTGTGTATGTCTGTTCAGCCTTTAACTTTTGGCTTAATAATAACCATTTTTATTTTGTATTTATTGTTCCGATGTATGTTTTATTCTTTTTCTGTAAGCAAATGTGTCCATAATCAACATTTGGTATTGTTTGGCACATTTTCAAACTTGCTACAGTTGGTGCATGCTGTGCTGTGCTGTGCGGTTGCTTTTCCACTCACTGATAGGTCAGGGCTGGGGAAGTCAGCATATGGATGTGTTTAACTCTGTGATTGGCCATAGTTTTCCCTCTTGTAACTATGGGCTATTTACCTTTTCTAAAAGAATGTTCAAGTTTTCCCTGAGTTTGTGCTGTTCTCAGCCATTTGCTGTGGACATTTACATGTGTGTACACAGGAAGCTCTGGACAGAGGTCTTGGAATTGCTCAACCGCAGAGGACCACTCAGCCTGGCCACACTAGACACTGTACTTTGTTTTATATAGTAATGATTTCTTTTTTCTCTGTGTCCTTCAGAATGTTTGTTAATGCCACATTTTTTGCCATTATTGGTCTTCTCTGTGAAAAATGAAATTATATGGTTTAGTTTTATTGTTTCTCTTAGTAGTTGGTTTATGTCCTTCACTAATTTTTTTCTGCAGATTTTTTTATCTCTGCCCTTTTTGTTGTTTAAACTGATTCTCACACTTTGCTAGGTTTCCTTGACTGGCCTGGACTTCATACTTTCTTCTGAATGGTACCTCCTCTGACTTGCCTTTATCTTTTGATAGAAACATTTTTTTCCGCATAGTGTCTGTGTCTTTTATATGAGTTAAAATGCTAGCTGGTGACTTGGCTTTGTACTTTGTCTGTGGCATGCTTGTTGTGAGCAAGTTTTAAAGTTTAATATCTGGTTTATCAGTCTTCTATGGTTTGTGCTTTTCAGGTTTAACTGAAAAAATACCTGTCCAGCCAAAATCCTGAACGTGTCTCTTATATTGCAACCCGGTTCTGCCCTTACTTTCTTTGAGATTTGATGTCAAATGTGTGACTCTTCTTCCTTTGTCTTTGGAGTGCTGGGATCACAGACATGTGACATCATGTGCAGCTTTGAAATTTTGCATTAGTTTTGTCATGTGTATGATCTTTAATGTCCATCTAGCCAGTTCTCCATATCTGTAAGTTTTGCATTGATTTGGAAAGCTACAGATCAAAAATATTTGAGAAAAGTTGTCTGTGTTACAGATATTCTTTTCTTGGCCTCATTCCCTGAAAAATGCAGAAAAAATAGCCCATTTATATTGTGGTTGCAATTATAAGTATTATATGCAAAACTACCCATTTCCTATAAGGATCTGATCGTTTGTGGGCTATGATTTGCTCAGGTAGCCCTGGAACCCATTCCCACAGATCCAGGAGGACAGCTGTTAGTGTGTGCATGTCTTCACATTGGTATCTACTTTTATTCAGTTCCATGTGGAGAGCCAAGTCATCCCAAAGTAACTTACTCTTCCCCACTGTGCTTTTCTGTTTTATATTATTATGCCAGTAGACATAAATATACTTATATATTCTTTTAGAAGGCTTATTTTTCTTGCTTTTAATTGTGTTTATCTGAATTGTCACTGTGTGGGTATGAGCATATAAGTGCAGGTGCCCACTGAATTCAAAAGAAGGTGTTAGCAACCCTGAAGTTGGAGTTACAGATGGTTTGAACCACCAAACATAGGTCCTGAGAACTGAACTTGGATCCTCTAGAAGAGCAGTGAGCACTTGTAACTGCTGTATCTGTGCCGTCTCACCACTTCTCCGGCCCCTTCCTTCTCTTCTTTTTCTTTTCTTTCTGTTTGTTTGTTTTTTGCAGAGTGTTACTTTATAGACTTTGGTGGCCTGGAATTCACTGTAGTCCAGGCTGGCCTTGAACTCAGAACTCACAGTGATCTATCTGCTTCTGCCTCCCAAGTTCTAGGATTAAAGGTATGTGCCACTGGGCCTGACAACGTACATTTTTTTTGGTCTTTCATCTATCTCTTCACATGTCATCATTAACTATTTTGATTGCTTTTTCATTCATTTATTTTATTTATTTGAAGTCAGGGTTTCTTTGTGTAACCCTGACTGTCCTGGAACTCACTCTGTAGACCAGGCTGTCCTGGAATTTAACAGAGATTCTCTTGCCTCTGCCTCCCAGTGCTGGGATTGAAGGTGTGTGCCACCAGGCCTGACAGTTTATGTATTGTTTTGTCTTTTATCCCTGCTTAGTTTGCCTTTCATACAATTCTGAAGTATCCAGTTTATACTTTTTTCTTTCTTTCATTTTTTTTTAATTTTGTTTGATTGTTTTAAGACCAAGACTTTCTTTGTAGCTCAGGCGTTCTTTGAACTTACAATCCTCCTATGTCAGCCTTCCAAATGCTGGGATTTCAGTTGTTTGCCACCATAATTGGTCCTATTTTCTATGTCTATCATAGTATATTATCTTTATAAATGTTCTGCTTTTCTTAGTTCTTGTATTCCTGGAAATAAACTTTGCTGTGATTTCCTAGTAGTAGAATTTATAGTTATTGAAGCCACTTTTTAATGAATGAGCTTTATTGTTTGTTTTTCTATCTTTTTAATGAACTTTTTTGTTGCTACTCTCATTAAGATGAATTATCCTCTTCTAAGTATTGATAATAGCTTGTACCTGAATAAAATGTTCCTGTGAAACCGCCTAAACTGGTGGTAGGAAGTGAAAATATAGGATCTAATTTTTCAGTTTCTTCACCAATATTAGTTTGTATTGTTATATTCCTCTTGAGTCTTTGCTAGTAATTAATACGTTCCTTCATAACCACCAGTTTCATTCATGTATTCAGATATTTTAAATGATATTGGATGATCTATAATTTTTTTCCTGATTAAAAAAATCAAAAACCAAGCATTTAAGGTTATACCTGCCTTTTATGTAATATTATTTATCAGGGATGGAAGCTTTTCTAGTTCATTACATTCTTCTAATTTAATTTCTTTATTTAATTTCTGCTTCTGTCTTCTTTTCCTCTTGTTTTCTCCTTTCCCCTCTGATCTATCTGCCTACCTAGATTTTTTTCCTTTAGTCTGTTGTACACTGAGTTAATTTTCTTTTCTATTTTTTATTATAGAAAATACACTCGGGGGACTGGAGAGATGGCTCAGAGGTTAAGAGCATTGCCTGCTCTTCCAAAG
>LOEQ01000203.1:53912-82285 GCA_001685075.1 Bramus lutescens | reverse complement strand
GGCCTGCAGACATACACAAACAGACAGACTATTGTATACATAATAAATAAATAAATATAAAAATAGGTATCATATCATAAACCAGGCCCTATGCTACAGTTCTGTATAAAAGCCAATAAAATGTAAATCCTGGCACTCGATAACATCCTTGTGCCCAGACAGGACAGTGTTCTCATGTGGGCTGCAATGTCCATGTTCATGAATAATCATAGAAACGAGGAGGCAAAACTATGAAGAGAAACAGTCAGTCATCTTAGGCACGGATAGGTTGCAGGAGGACCAGGAGAAAGACACCACGATTCACCCACTAAAGTATCTGAACTGACTCTTGAGTGTGCAGGCTGGCCTTATGACACAAACAGGGACCAGCTAACTTGAAACGACCTAGATAGCATCATCTCTGTTTATTTAATCAGTCCCCAGATCATCATGTAAGGGCTTTCTCAGACAGTGCTGCCTTTGCATCTCCATGTGCCTTAGGTAAGTTGTTTACTGCTAAGAAAGTGTCAGTATTTGTCTGTGACTTCTGAGCCATTAAGAAAGGAAGGCAAAGGGAAAAGGACCAACACACACGAACCGTTACCTCTTATATAATTACTCCTCATCATTTGCATTCCATTCTGCTTTTTCATTCGGGAAAGTGAAGGGTAGAAGGAACAGCTGGTGCCTGTGTAATTATCCTGTCTTTTCTGTACATTCTTGGGAACAGAAATCCCATCCTCTGTCATGCATGATCCTTTAAAAATTATATGTACATATACTCGCCCATGCACATACCCACATGTGTATATGTATGTATATGTGTAAATATATGCATAGATACAGACCTGGTAATTACATAATTAGTCACTTGGGGTGTTGAACAATTATTGGTAAGATTAGAATTTTTAAAAGTCTTGTGTGCGTGTGAACGCACACATAATGTATTTTCAGGGGACACATGCTGTAATGTATGACAAAGGACAACTTACAGAATCTGTTTTTCAAACTTTATATAAGTTGTGGGCATGGAATTCATGTCATCAAATTTGTGTGGCAAATGTCTTTAACCATTCTGTTATCTAGCTAGACCTAATTTTAAAATTCTGTTTTCACTTTTGAAATTGATAAAAATAGTTTGCATTCTTAGAAAATGATTATTAGAAAATTGCTGAAGTTTTGGCCTGGACTGCTGGTACATACCTGTTATCTCAGCACTTCAGAGGCAGGAGGACCTCAGGCCATTAACTGCATAGTAAGTTTAAATGTGGGCTACATATGGCCTTGTCTCAAAACAAAAGCAACAACAATAACAACAACAGAAGGTTTTCCAGCTTGTAACACTTTGCTGTGGTTTGAAGTTTTAGGAAATCAAAAGAGCATCCGAGAACGGAAAAGAAGGGGAGGAACTGTGTGCTGAGCCTCATCCTTTGTGGGAATCTCACATTGGATGTCATCATTTTTGAGATGGCATTAATTTTTATAGTGAGGTGAATCATTCAACAAAAATTCGTACCTTCCCCAGTTACTCTCTTTTATCTGACAGCTATGATCAATAACATGAGCAATAATTCAATGTTTATAGACAGAAATTAATTTTAGTTAGAAGCTAAAGTGCTCTTGGGGAATAAGCTCCATTGGCTTTGCAATACCCTTGGGAAAATCTTTATCTCTTCTCCTATTATCCATTCTCCTTTTCTGGTCTTTTCCTCCTGCCTCCTGGCAGTGAGTTGCCATTCTACCACTCTAGCCCTTTGAATATCTGCTTATGGACCAAGGTTTGGGGCAGGGGACAGTGTCAGGCCTTTCTGGCCAGTCTCTGATTCCTGAGAACACCATGGCACTCCATGTGAAAACCTGTACCCACCTGCCCAGAGTAGCTGACCAGCATTCCTCCCACTAGCTATGTTTCTCTAGGCTTAACAGTTTGATGATCAGGTCAGAGAAGTTTGTGATTTGGGATTTTGCCTTCTAACAGAAATGTCTCAGATCCTTCAAACTACACTAAATGAAGCCCATGTGAGTCTGTGGAGAAAACCCAGGGCTTTCTTTATTCATGTGACTAACATGGCAAACTATTATTCCATTTTGACCTGTTTGTGGAAGGAATTGCTTTGATACATTCATGGCTTATTTAGAGGGAATTGTAGGCTATTTGTTTTGAGGACTTTGGTTTTGTGATAAATTTTGGGTGGTGTCCAGCAGTCGACAAGCATGATCCTAGTTTGCTTCTGCTTTAGTGCTATTTTCAACCCTGAGGTTAAGAGGACTGCTTGTGAAATGGAAATCTCCTGTCTAACTATTAAGAGGTGGTTTCTTTTTATAACTTTATTTTATTTTCTGCTCTTTAGCCATATTATAGAAGAGATAAAAATCTATGTTCAGAGTGATCAGTCCAATCAATCACCTTCTCTTTATAATCCCAGTGTCTCTAAGAAAGGAAGAGCACCAAAATCATGGAAAATCCACAGACTTTCCTGCCATAATTGCTGTCAATAAAATGTTCTTTTCATTCTAGTCCCCCTGGATATAAACTAGCACAAACCAAAATTAGCAATAATCTCTATGCCAAGAGAATTTCATGAGTTCGGGAAGCCCTTTGAGTCTCTGCCCTTAGTCTGGAAATTGTTTCATTTCTGTGTTAATGGCAGAATCCAAGACCATATTCAGTCTGCAGAGGTCCCATCCACAGAGCGGGGGTTGGGACAGCAGCAGAGCTGGCAGTGTGCAGATTCTAGTTCTGTCTGCAGTGATGTTGGCTTCCCAGACAAGACTCTGACAAAAAGCTGGTCCTCAGCAGCAGCTTTGGGGAACCTGTACTGTGAACAGAGGATGCTGCCTTCATAGCGCAGCCAGTCATTGTAAGGGTCACCTGTTTGCAAAGACTAAAAGACTGGTACAGAGTTTTATAATGGGATGAATAAAGACTTTTTGGAAGCATAAATAGCATAAAAAGGCTTACCTGTGTCACCCTCCCCGAGTAAAGGAAGGCAGTCCCTACTGTGAAACTTTGGAGATTGAAGCCAGTAACACCCTTGCCCATACTTTCATCTTACTGGTTAATCTTTATATTCCTGGAATGAGTTTGTGTGTTTACCCAATTTAGTGGATCTTTGAGCTTTTTTTCTTGTGAAGTCTGTTAACACATTTGGAAAGTCAGTAAACAGAGTACTGCGGTTGCTTTGTGGCTTTTAGGTTTTGGTTTTTCTCTGAAATTACCACCATGCTATTAAACTTTGATGAAGTTAAGAACATCTGAGGATAGAAGAAAATAATTAGCAGTGGTTATTCATGTTTGGAGTTTGGGAAGTGTGCTGTTTCCATAAAGAAGTCTGAGGGCTCACATGGTGAGAAGTTCCTTGGCCACATATAAATCATGAAATACATTTCAAAATCAGTTTTGATTAAGATGGGATACAACTTGTACATTATTTATGGCATGAGCATAAAGGTTTGGTATAGAGACAGCGCTTTCTCATCTTTCTTTAAAAATAGTTTGGATTATAAAGAGAAAATAACCTCTTTGGCATAGAGGCAAATCTTTTTCAAAAGTGGGTTGATATCAAGGTGGAAAATAAAGGACAATTACTAATAACTTTTCAAAAGAACCAAGGCTGCAGCTCAACCCTATATAAAAGTGGCACAGCAGACAGACCTGAGCAGCTGACCAGCTTGGAGTGGGATTAGATGCCTTCCACCTGGCTGCTATGTCCTATTAGAAGGAACAGTGCTTCTCAGGTCACATATCAAATATACACACGGCAATTCCTAACCATAGCAAGATTACAATTATGAAGTAGTAATGAATAACTTTATGGTTGGGGGTCACCACAACATGAGGAACTGTATTAAAGGGTCTCAGCATCAGGAAGGTTGAGACCACTCGACTAAAGGATCAGTCCTGCCTGCTGTCTGCCCTGCCTTGACAGGTCAGGGTCACTTAGAAAGCTGAGATTTAGTCGGATGCACACACAGATAGCTTCCTGTGCATTTGAGAAGGTGTGTGTTCTCTGCTTTCACTGGGAAGTTTAAGACATATCTGGCAGACTCGCATTCTGGGGACTATGTCTTCTACAGTCCTGTTTGATTTTGCCTCCTTGATCTGACATGTGATGACAAGTGGGTTAGTTGTCTGCTGTTCTTATGTTTCTCATAGAGCTCTTAAAAAGTGGATTCTTAGTTAGCAAACTTTAGTTCTTCTTTCCTGTGAACCAGGAATAATTCTCAGCCTGGAAATCAATTTTAAAGACCATAAGGCCTTTGGGCTCATGAAGGTAGCATAGACAATGTGCAAAGGTAAGGCCATTTCAGATCTAGATTGAATGTTGCCAGATCTATAAGTCTGAAATCCAAAACGTTGAAGTATTGACATTATAGTTCAGGAGACTTGGATTTGGGGCATGAGGATTAGTGAAGTTCAGCTGGTAAAGTCAGTGCAAATATTCCAAAATCAGACAAACTCTGAACTCTACAATGGAACATTGGAGTTGAAAGCCAAGGAGAGTCTGCCCCGGGTTGTGGGCGACACAGCTCCAGCAGAAGAAGCTGCAGATAGAGCCATGGGAAGCAAGATGCTGCTTCACAGGAGCAGTCTCTGCCTCTGCACTTCTGTGCTGTTTGGTCCCTTGATCTCTCATTCATAGCTTATGGGTTGTGATTGCTAAGGGCCTACTTTTCACTTGATTCTTGTTGCCCCAGGTGACATTATATCCCAAATTTTGTTTTCTTTGCACTTCCTGGAAAGATTTGCCTTTCTTGATCTGAGCTGTTCAGACATTTCTGTATGTGGCAGCATTTTCCATGCTTGGTTTATTTAATAATAATAAGCCTAATCAAGTCTGGAGTTGCCTCTCATTTGTAGAGCACTTGTCTAGCATGTAGGAAACACTGCATTCAGTCTCTAGGACCACATACATATACAGTGTGTATCTGTGTGTCTGTTCTGACCGTGTGATAGTTTGAATGAGAATGCCCCCACAGGCTTTTATTTGTATGCTTAGTCCTCAGCTGTTGAATTGCTAGGGAAGGATTAAGAGATGTGGCCTTGATGGGACCTTGTGTTACTAGGGGTGGAGTTTGAGGTTTCAAAAGCCCACCCCACCACCACCCTGAATGCACCTAGTGGATCATGATATAAAGCTATCAGCTACTGCTCCAGTGCCCTGCTTGTCTGCCTCCCACCATGATAATAATGGTCTAACCCTCTGAAATTGTAAGCAAGCCCCCAATTAAATGCTTTCTTTTATATCTGCTTCCCGCCATGATAATAATGGACTAACCCTCTGAAACTGTAAGCAAGCCCCCAATTAAATGCTTTCATGGTGTCTCTTCTCAGCAATAGAATAGAAACTAAAACACAGAGACACATACTTGCATATACACATACATACACTTGTGCACGTACACATACCAGACAAATCCATGCACACATAGAAACACACATAAACATATGCATATACACATACACACAGATATACACATCCTCATGTACACAGACACATACACAGCCCACACCCTCATGCAGGAAAACCTGCACATAGATACACATGAACACACACCCATGCACACCCATGCAATATACACACATAGGCACATGTGCACACACATATTGAGACATAGACACAACACATGTACACATGGGTACACATACACATACATGCATATACATAATGAAATGATTGTGATTTCTATAAAAAAAGTGTGAGAGGAGATTAACAGTTTAATAAACTTGATTTAATTATTCTTCAGTGTCTACATATAACATCATGATGAATTTCAAAATATATGTAATAATATATGCCAATTAATTATAAAGAAGTTAATTTTAGCACCTTTACCTACATGCGAGGGCTTTCAGTTTAGAAAGTTGAGTTGAGGGAGGGAGTGGAATCTCTTCTCTATGTGGACAATACCACCATCTTAGCTGTGGCATGGTGCAGCTGTGTGGGACAGCATGTTCTCCTTATAACTTACTTCATAAGAATGACCCTTGTTTAGTTTCCACCTTACCTCAGACTCCTTGTTGCATAGTATGGTTACAAAAAAATACACATCTTCTGGAGCTGTAGAGATGTTTCAATAGTTAAGAACACTGGCTGCTCTTCCAGAGGATCTGGGCTCAGTACTCAGTACACACATGGAGGCTCACAACTAATTGTAACATCAGTTCCAGGGGGTCAGATGCCCAGTTTTGCCCCTGTGTCAACAGGCAAACAGGTGGCACATAGACATACATGTAGGCAAAGTATTCATCACATCAAATTAAATAACCCCTCTGAAGGAGGGTTCACAGCCTTTTGTTGTTTTTATTCAAGCTAAAGTTTGGACTGTTTTATGTTTTAATGTTATGAGTAACTGAAGAAAAATCGACCTTTACAAGTCAGAAGCAGTAGATTTCTGTCAAGGGGAAACCTCGGTATTTTAGAGCCCCGTTTGGGGAAGCTGTCTAAATAGGCTTTTTATTTGTGCAAATACTGCAGAGATCCACAGTACAGTGGGGAGAAGTTTGGCTAAGTCACAGCGGTGTTATGGTTGGTTGTTCAGTGCAAGAAATAATTCACTTGCTTCTTCTGGATAACTTGATGGTATTCAAGTAGAGCGTCTCTCCACTTGTAAGTGCTTAGTTAGAAGCTCATATTGTCACCTTTGGATATGGTTTCTCAGGTGAGTCTTCCTCTAGTGCCTTGCAGGGAGTAAGAAGAGTTGTTGTATTGTGTGTCCAGCAGAGTGACGGTGAGGTGATGGAGGGGAGAGATGGTTTCCTCTTTACCGACAGATCCCTAGAGCAGCTTTGTGCCTTGGAGGATAAGAAGGGGTAGAAGCCAATGTCAGGGAGATGGATTAGATCTGAAGTACCATACCATCTGAGCTATACAAGGACCATGAAGGAGAGTTGCTTGGCCCCAAGGTAGTGAGCGGGTATGCTGTCCCTCTCCCATCTACAGTACCTCTTTGAGCATCTCTCAGACTTCCTAAGCTTTGGCGCATCAACAGATAACAAAACCAAAACTAAATGCAGAACTTACCATCTCATGGAAGAATCTGGCTGTCAGACTAACCGTACAGCACCTGGAGAATTTGAAATCTTGAATCAGTGTGTGAAAAGGACAATCATGATCCTGCCAGCTAGATATAGGGAGTCTCACCTCAATATGCAGTAACATGTTTCTATGAAGAAGACACAAGTCCAAGCTGCAGATATCCATGGGTTGAACCCACAGGGAGGTGATGAAGGCAAGTAGGAAGTGCCTTTCACCAGAACCAAGGTTCTGTCTTCACTTTATGGTTGTTTGCCTTCTGACATTGGGCTGGTGTATGCTCAGTACATAGCAAATGGATGAGTGGCTAGTGGCCTGCAGAGTAGGAGCCCCGCAGAGCACAGAGTTCCATGAGACTGGAGCTGCTAACAGGGCACAGCTCACAGCAGACCATTCAGCTCTTACAAGAACTGAGGCCAATTGCGCAGACTAAAGGCTTGCTGTTAATAGTTATCCTGGTAGTGGACATAAACTGTGGGTGACCTGGGCAAACTGGGATGTATGGTTAGCTTCTCACCAAGTTAGCCTTTTCTCTGAGAACAGCAGGGAAAAAAAACCTTTAAAATTCTTCTAGTGGAGTTGGGGCTCGGGACAAGGCTGATCACAGCTTGATCCCTCAGGAATAGACTGAAGGTGTATGGAGGGAGGGGCTACAAAAGGCTAATTCAGGGGACCCAGCAAGACAGACTGATTGCTTGGACTGTGGGTGGAGGTGGGTAGGTGGGACTCCAGGGTGGGGTTTGTATGCAGCTTCTGGAGAAGGGAGTGTCAGGTCTTAGAAGAGAACCATTGAGCTAGGGTTGGGGAGGAAGCAGATTGGGGTGGGTGGGTATGTAGTTTTAGGCAAGTTGGAAAATGGAGGTATGATTATAAGTTTTCTTCCTTATCTTATGAATTTCCCAAGTGGGAGAGAATAATGTAAACGTACACATTCTTCATGTTCTTTCCTCTGCCCTATGCCCCTCTACCCACCCATTAACTATTGACTTAGGCCTGAAACGTAAACTGAAAACAATCCCTTTCCTTCCATAGAGGTGAATGTGTTTGCAAAGTAGGTGCTGAGTGAGCCTGCATAGCAGAGCAAACGGTTTGTCCAGTGAGAGAAGATTAGAAATTTCTTTGCTTCTAGTGAGCATTCCTGAAGACACTGTGCTCCAAACAACCTGCTTGGGAATATGAAATTGGGAACACAGTCAAGAAGAAAAAGAAGCTAGCATGGGGCCTGGAGATGTTCCCACAGGAGCCTGAAAGGCTGGAGGACTTCAGGAGAACTTAAGTTTGTGCTTAGAATTGAGTCTGTGGTTTACAAATATCTTATGTCCCATAGTAATTCCTCTATAAGATCAGCAGCTTTTGAAAAAGTGTGGAGTATGAAGCATGGCGCTAGCGTTAACATGTGGAAGGTGTGGAGTATGAGACATGGCGCTAGCGTTAGCACGTGGAAGGTGTGGAGTATGAGACATGGCACTAGCGTTAGCACGTGGAAGGTGTGGAGTATGAAGCATAGAGCTAGCATTAGCATGTGGAAGGTGTGGAGTATGAGGCATGGCGCTAGTGTTAGCATGTGGGAAGGTGGCTGGCCATTGGATAGTACTTCTGTTTCTTGAGGTGGACAGAAACGGAAAGAGCCTGGTCCTCTAGACAGCTGTTAACTTGTGCAAGAGAAAAGAAGAATCCTATGTCTTCACATGCATGACCCTTAAGAGCCAGAAGCTCCCTGGGGTGTTTATGAGGTCTGTGTCTTGTGGCAGGTGCTGCCTTCATGGCAGGTAACTTTGTGCTCTGTGAGGAGTGCCAGACTGACCACCCATTGCCCTCTTCCGGTAAGGGGCTAATGCTACAAATGCACTGAGTTTTTACAACAAAGAAAATTTTAACTTTGGTTTTCACTTGGATCAACTATGCTCTGCCAGGTGACATAAATTTCTGTAATGAAATGAATGTTTGCTTTAAACAGTATAATGTATACACAGACCTTAGAACCATGTGAGAGTCTAACCTTACTTATGGTTTTGACTTGTGGAGACTACCTTGGATATCCCTATCATTTTCCATTTCTTTTGCTTTTTTTCCCTCTGTTTAGGAAAGCCTGTCTGGCTGCTTCATTAGCTAACACATGTGTGAATTTGCATCACTGATAATGGCAGCAATTGCAATGAGTATGGCTTTAGTTAACCTTAGTGTATAATATCTCTGCAGGCATTAATGTAGAAAGTATTTTAGGCCTGGGATAAACAATTTATGTTCATTGGGGCATCTTGGTATTTCTTGATGACATATTTATGTCCTTTATAATTCAGAGATTACTTCATGTCACATGGTAAAACTTTGACTACACTGACTGACTTCACCGGGAAGGTGCAGGAGAATATGGGGTTTCAATGCTTATTTGTGGGATAATTACTCTAAGAATTTTCTGAATAGTTTTGGCATCTTCTCTTTCCCTTCCAGCAGAGAAGCAAGATACCTTTCAGGTGAATGAATTGACTTTGCTGTATAGAGGAAATATAGTAAATAATTATAAGGGAAACAATGTTTTATGAGGCGTTTAAGTAATTCCATAATGTAACCCTTTTAAAACCTTAGAGTTTTAGTTACCCCATTATGTAGCTACTTGGCACTTAAGCCTGCAGGAGCTAGCCACTATGCTTATTCATTTTATTAGGAGATAAAGACGTAATGTTCATCTTTTCAGTTGGATCGATTTGATATTGAGAGTTAAGTTAATTGGTAAAACTTCCTAGGAGTTTAATAGGAAGAGGAAATAGATCTAATGCATGAATCTTATTGTGAGATGAATTATGTTGCATGGAAGGTACTATTCCATCTATCCCAGTATAAAGAGCTCTATACAGATTACCCAGAATCAAAGTGGTCAGTATTTCCGGAAGAGCAGTGCTGTGTTTCTATCATAATATAGTCTATTTCTAAGTATCTGTTGTAGCTCTACATTATTTCATAAAATGTAATCCCTCACCCAGTCCTCCTTTCCTTCCCTCATTGTTGAAAATGGGTGGTAGGTAATGTAAGCAGTGCTTCGTGGATTGGTGTCATCTGTCACTTCTTGAGAAGGTGAATCTCACGCTGTGGTTGTTTTCCTAACATGTTACATGGTGTGGTGTTCCCATGAAAACCCTCACCCATACCGTCTGTCAAGGCAGAGAATTGGAAGATCTTTCCTTTGCTATAGGCAGTAAAAGGATGAACGGCAGCCCAAGCTCTTACTCCACTGACTCTGTACCATTTACCCTCTTTTGCTTCCTCCTCCTCCTAGCCTCTGATCCTTATAAATTCTCCAATGCTGAGAACTCAGCCAGCTCCATGTGGGAGATTCTACGTGGGCTTCTTTACGTGGGCGCTAATGACAGGATAAGCCAGATGATCTTTTGTTGTGGGGGCTGGCCTGTGCCATGCTGAATGCTCAGCAGCTCTTGTAGTCTGCCCACTAGATGCCAATTGTGGCAGCCCTAAATATTTCCAGACATGGTGTGTAGAAGTAAAACTGAATATTGGGGCCAGAATTACCCCCATGGTTTAGAACCTGAATAAAGTTTTAAATCTTCCTTTAACTATATTATTTGGAGGTAATCAGCACTAACACATTTCACCAATAGCGCCAGTGTATGACATAGAAAGCCTGCTGCTTCCTTAAGTTGAGGAGTTGAGGATGGGGCAAAAATTTCCTGTTAAGGGCCAGTGCCCAAGGCAGAATTAATCAGAAAGCACATACCAAAAATAATTTAGCTGCTTTTTTCCCCACCAAAGAAAAATATTTAGCCCCTCTGTCAGTTAAATTAGAAACAGGCACCATAGAACTTGATTTCATGAGAATAATTCTCTACTAGCCATGTTAAAGCAAAAGCCATAAGGGAAGGACAGCCACAGAATTCCAGATAAGTAGGAATGAGGAAGAGTGGAAGATGATCTAGAAAGAAGAAAAGGGGGTGTGCTTCACAGGGAAGAGACCAGGAAGAACCTCAGAAGGTTTGGGATGTTTTGAAATCGTTACCTTCTTGCTTGCTGCTCAGCTTCTAGAAGTCTCAGGTCAGAGTTCATCATCCATTGTTTGAAAGAAGTACAGTTTTATCATTTTTCCCATATCTCCAGTTGTTCTACAGAGGGAATCTGCGGCTGCAGATGCCCAAGCAGCATTCGAATACATATGGTAATGCTTGTGCAAAATGGTCATTCTATTTTGGTTCCTAAGAAAAAGAAAGAAAAAAAAAAAANAAAAAAAAGAAAAGAAAAACAGCCAATGAAACATCTCCATCAAGGAATGGTGGGGCCATGCAGTTGATCTCTGTGTGTGTCCAGGGACACAAACCACTGTCATAGGTCATTGATTGGCAGACTGTTGCCCCCAGCTGCATCAAGGTTACGTGGAATCCTGTTAGAAGTGCAAATTCTCAGTTCCCCTCCCCCTCCAGGGCAAGCCGTAGCAATCTTTAGTTTATTATACATTACTTAAACACATTAAAGCTAGAGGAACACTCTTCTAGGCCATGGAGACATGTAGCCATCTATCGGATCCCAAGAATCAGGAGTATCTTACAGTAGATTTTGTAACCATTACTCCAAAGTCAGTGCTGCAGTCCTCAGAGTTCGGTGGCCTCAGGAGACTCTTCTCTTGCCAAGAAGAGGATACCTGGGAGATGTAAGTTTCCACTGAGAACCTTTATAAGGCTTAATTGCTAATGTGTAGGTGGCAGCTGATACTGACTTGTCCCTCCCACTCAGTTCAGCTGTGCTTTCAACCTCTCTCTCTCAATATTCTTAATTAATGATCTGCCCCTTCTGAAGCCATTTCATCAGGGGTCTCTTGTCCCAGCATGTTTCCCCTTTGAGCATTCCTTGAAGAGGGTGTTATTCCCAGCAGTCAATTAGAAAAGGAAAGTAGAGGTGGCTCCCAACAAGCCCTGTGACCAATTACCTACCTCCCTTTGTCCCTCTTTGTAGTTCTCCAAAAAAATGCTCCAAATGAGGAAAAGCTGAGTTCTAACCAGCAGCCCTGGCCTTGTTTTTCTAACACGCGTTTGTCCCTTTTGGATTTCAGTATCCTGCCTTAGGCAGGAATTGATTGAAAATTCCCTTTGAACTCTTGATCCTTTTGTAGAAAGTAGTTATAAGATTGTTTCCCTAGTTGGGAGACGTTGAACACAGAGAGAGGGGAACTCAGCACCAAACGTTAAAGGTCATTCCCACCAAAACCAGGGATGATTAGACAAGGGACCACAATCATTTTAAGAATCATACTTGAATTTTGGCTTTTTTTCTATTGATTTGATGAAGCAGGGTGAAAGATGAATGAGGGGTTAATCTTCTTAATCCTCTATTTCTAAGTAATTATTTTTATTGGCTCACCTTCTATTTACAAGGAAAATACCTTTAAAACTTTTATTGGACCTAACACCTTCTTTGGTAAAATTCATAGAAATTTCCCAGGTTAGTACCTCTCCTCCCTCACAGGCAGTGCTGAATAGTGTTCTGGAATTCCCTGTGGGATGGGAATCCCCTTGATTCACTGGGCAGGTCCTATTATGGGGTCCTGATACTGTTTGTGGTTTCAGTCGCTCACTAAAATAATGTAACCAGGATTTTTGAGCAAGGAGTCACTTTGGGGAAGTAATTACAGTGTCCAATGGCTACATGCAGGTTTTGAAATTAATGAATAATTGTTAATTAACTAATCTCATTTGTCACCACTTCACACATGACTCAAGATACTACAGGTAATGAATACCCCATCATCACAGAAGGATACTGGGCTGTGCTGGTCAGTTTTTTGTTGTTTTGTTTTGTTTGCCTTCACTGGTTGAGTTACTGGTGAGAATAATGTTATTTGTTAACTCCTCTCAATTCATAACTAATTTATTGATATAGTTACTATCTGTTAACACTTCACATTCTACATCGTCATTATTGCTTCCTATTACAAATAAAGGGATTGAGAATCAAGGAGACTTAGGAGCTTACATACATAGGCTTCCAGGAAAGAGGCTATATGTACAACTCTCAAGCCCCTGCTTTCCATGTTAAAATTTTCCTCAGAGGGTACATTCTCTGACTCTTGAGTTCATTAAGCCCACATCTTTAGAGACACATTTTAGAAACATGAAAGCCGGTAACCACTGGTGCATTCCTGGATGTTTGAAGTGGCAGGTATGAACACAGTGAGGCAGCCGGTCTGTCCTCCCTGTGTGGTTTTGCTCACTTCTCACAGGAAAAAGGCTTGTGTTCTATAGTGGCAGTGTGATGATTCATCCAGTCTCCCAATTTTACGGGTTTGGTGTCAGTATAGTTTGATCTTCTGGGTTGGGTGGTGAGACCACTTCCTGTGACATAACACTTCCTGTCTGGAAGGCCTTTCTGGTCTACAAGTCTTTCTTACATGGAGCATATAGCAGTCTCCTCATGTTTGTTCTGGTTTGCCTAGTTCTCTGTCCCTAAGGCCCTGAAGAACTAAAAAGGAGTATTTTATCTAATGGTTTGGAAGCTAATTTTTTTTCTTTCTCAATCCTTGTGACCTGATATTTAAGTATTGCTGCTTCCTTGAGGGCAACCCTTGCTTAACTATATGACAGATTCCCTCAGTCTGAAAATGCATAACAATTAAGCACTAAATGCATGTAGCCAGGTAGCAATTCATTTCTACTTAGCACCATTCACATATTCTAAGAATTTGTTCAATTCCACCATATAGACAAAGGTGCTTTTTAAAAAGGCAGAGTGAGCCTGCAATCAAAGAAAATCTTTCCCATCTCTTCCAAGATGTGGATGCATCAAATGGCTCCTGTGGCTTTGGTTGTTTACTATTAATGTTTACCCAATTGTTCCATTGTTCTTTTTGTATATAACCGAAGAAATGGGACTCCTCTAATCATTGAAAATCCCCAGTTTTTCGCTTCAAGATTCCTTGGTTCCACCCAAGGGGGTAGGAAAGTTGTGCCACCCCCTCTTACCTTCATGTGCATCATTCACAAACCCCCTCTAAGACTACCCTACATTCAAAATTAACTCTCAGTCTAGGTACTGGTCACTAGGGGAATATTTAGAGGGGTTTTTCTTTGACTCATAATAAATTTTATCAATTCCTTCAATTCAAGCTAACCTGATTTTTTAGTTTGTTGTCAGGGACATAAAAGGTCTTTGTATACACACATACATACACATGTATATACTCATACTCTCACACATACACAAACTCATATACATGTACACACCACATGTACACGTATATACTCACACAATCATATGCATATATGCACACATGCACATGTACCACATCTATACACACACAGAGAGTGAGAGAGAGAGATGGGGAGACGGAGGGAGAGAAATTTGTGATAAAAATTTACACAGACCGAGACTCTGTTGTTTTCCAAACTCCACTTCAGGGTACTTGAGCCATCGTTGGTTTCAATCATGTCCCAGAACAGCCTGCATGTTGCTAACTATGGATGGGGCCTGCTCTGCAGCCCTTTAGAGATTCTCAGTAGTCCACAATAATTTCTAGTGAGTTATCTTTTCTTTCATGTTCTCTGTTGCAGAAATATTTAAGAGCAGCATTGATATTTTTTACTTAGCCATCTGTTGTGATTGCAAGCCATCTGCCTGCTCTTCTAAGAAGCAATGTGTTGCCAGAATAAAGCTACAAAAGAATTTTGAGGCATTTATTAGATCTTAGTATAGAGAGGTAAATATTTATGCTGCATATGTGTAAAAGTTTTTAATTGATAATACAGAGTCTACTAAAGTAACCTGGAATTTGAAGCAAGTTCTGCCTTTGGCGAGGAGGACAGAGATGGGGGGGGGCGTCATCTGCCCTACGCCTAGGCCAGTATATCCCTCATTGCTATACATTCTCTGAGCCTGCCATGGGCCAGATGACTGACATGAGGGGTCTGCAGATCACATCTAAACATTGCTAGGAAAAGGATCTGAAACAGTGTGCAACTGGAAGCCTGTTCTTAACAGTGCTCTGTAAACACTGATGACTAGAGTTTCTAGTTTTGTGTGTGTACCCCAGTGGTGTGCCCCTTCTCCAACTCCATTTTCAGTGGTCTCTGCTTTATTTCTAGCATCATGGTACATCCCTTTCCAAACCTTGTCTGTGAGCTGCCCTATCATTAGGCAAAACGTGTTCTCTTTCCTGAGTAGACCAGAAACAGTTTGCTAAAGGACATCAACCAGCCTCTCACTCTTTTCTCCTTAGAGAAGCCATCATCAAACCCACTTGTTCCGCCTCTCTCTGTCCTCTTCATTTCTGTATGATTTACTCTTTGTCTCTAGACTCTTTCCCCTATCTTAGTAAAGAATCTACTGGAAATTTTGGAATGACTAGAAAATTGCTCACGCTGACCTGTAGAAGCCCTACTGTGAGCAAGCAGGAAAAAGCAGCTCCCTTCTCCCAACTCCCTTTGGCCTCATATAGACCACCCTTTTCTCGGCATCCCTTTCAACTAGAAAAACTTGAATTCAAAGAACAGGTCATCCACTGACTTGACCCAAGAACATTCCTCTGATAGATCTGGTTCACAAAGCCTAGATTTGTCCTTACATCATGCTCTACTGACTGATTTGAAGGTGAGAAAGTAGCCCTTGGCTTCGTCCAGTGGGTGCTGTTGATCATTTCTGTGAGTATATGGGGTAACCTTACTTGTAAGCCATGAACTTGATTCTGTAGTCTTTTTCTAAGGATAGGGTAGAAGAGACGGGGAGGTGGTTCCTCCTAGAGCAACAAGACAGGTGAGCCATTTTCACTAGTGATGCTTTCCCTAAACTAACAAATCCCCTTCTTTGGTACCATGTATCATACTTAGTATTGGGCATGATAGCTTCAAAGTAACAGAAAGGTGTTCATGCAGGCCTATGAGTGGGACAGATAGTGCTATAGTCACGTGTTTGCTACCTGTGGAAAGTTTTAGTGCAGAGATGGGAAGAAGTGCTGTGGCAGTGCTAAGTTTACTTCTGCCAGGGGGTGTCATGGAGTACCATAGAGAAGAACATATTCTTTGCAGAGATCTTTCCCTTGGCCATCTCTAGCCCCATTTCCTGTAGTTCATATGGTGTTTTCTTGCCTTGCAGTTGGCATTTTACATTATGTGGAGTTTCCTAATGCTTTCGTATGGGCCATAGTGGAACAATAGACAGGACAAGGTGCCATATTTTGCATGTCTCTGTGGTGACAGTTACAAAAGAATGTGCCTTATGTGTGAATGTGGAAACAAGTATGTAGATAACTGTGGAGGTGGGATCTGAGAGCACCAGTCCCTTTGAAGGGGATCTGTTGGGTCCTCTCATATTTGGGAAAACTGATGCCTAAGGGATCTCCTTGTCCCCTCAGGATGGCCTTCTCTTGTGTCTTCTTTGTGCAGTTGGGATTAAACACATCTGCCTGTCTCTGGTTTCTGCTGCCTGCTGTGCTCCTCTCTCCTGCCTTGGAGGGCTTTCCAGCCTGCTGGTCCCTTAAGGCTCCCTCTGCCCTTCCAGGGCTCCTCTGTAGCCTGGGGCTTCCTACCCTGTTAGTGTCATGTGCTGACGTTGATCAGTGTGTCTGCATTCTGAGACCTGAGCATACAGAACTAATGGGGTCTCTTTCTCTGATTGCTGTGGTTGTTTTTTTTTTCCCCCCACAGCTTGCTGTTCCATGGGATTCAGCACCTCCCAGGCAGGCCCTTTCCTCTGCTGCCTCTGATCCTAGGGTGAACACCACTAAAAATGGGGGGTACCAAGAAGGTGTGGTACGTGCTGCAGTCCTATGTTGCTGTGTTCCTCTGTTGATGAGGAACTCAAGACGATGTGAAAACCCTTCCACCTGTGATCTGTCTTGATTTTCATGGTGAGACATGCTAGCATTTTCACTTTCATGTTAGAGATACTTTGTAAAGTCAGAAGACAAGGTCTCCTGAAGACTCAGAGAGAAAGCACAACATAGAGTTACACCTCTGACATTTAGGGATGCAGTAAGTGAAATAACCAGTGTGCTTGTCTGGCACTGAGATTATGGCCAGGATCCTTATATTTTAAACTTTGAACAAATAACTCTTGCTTCTCATGATGACAGCCGTTATCCCTATAGAATAAGGAGAGAGGAAGGTATCAGTTCTTCAGTGTATTGGGCTGAATAGTGGCCTTGTTCCCAAAAAGGGCTTTTGAGCCCTCACCTTCCTGATATGCCTAAAACTCGGGCAATTTGTTTGGTCATATGTTTCTTCTTACTGCTAAATATAAAGCATGGTCATGGGATTTATAATCGACGTTTCTACTGGAGCTCATGTTCTAGCAAGGATGTCTCCTCCACAGACCAGTCATTTAATGCACAAGTCTGTAAACACTTAAAGAATGCGTCTGACCCAGAGGAGGAAGATAAACTGTTCAGAAAAGCTTCCTAGAGCTTGCTATGCACCCGGTAGGCTTGGAGGCTAGTGGAGGAGCCCACCACACAATGGGAAATAGTGGTGGAGTTTGGTGAAGGGCCAGACTGCCAAGTTTGGCTAGAATAGGAATTCCCTGTTGATGACATTACATATACATCTGGGACACCATGAGGAAAGATTCTGATAGTCTAAGCGGGGATGATGTGAACATAGAACAGGATGGATGTCTGAGAAGTCATCTGAAAATAAATAAATAGGACTTACAAGATGAGGTGACCTTTTCAAGAGAACTAGGGAAACGCAGTGTGGGGGTGTGTTGACTGAGGTTTCTGTCCCACCTGGTTCCCACAGTCATTCATTCCCAACGAAACACACAGAGATCTGTCTACATGAGTTATAAACTGATTGGCCTAGTATCTCAGGCTTCTTACTAACTTTTATAACTTATATTAGCCCATAATTCTTGTCTGTCTTAGTCACGTGGCTTGGTACCTTTTTCAGCAAGGCAGTCATATTTTGCTTGCTCTGTGTCTGGGTGAAGACTGCAGACTGAAACTTCCCTCCTCCCAGAGTTCTCATTGTCCTGCCTCTACTTCCTACCTGGTTTCCCCACCTATACTTCCTGCCTGGCTACTGGCAATCAGCCTTTATTTAAAATACAAGTGTGACAGGATACAGACCATTGTTCCACAGCACCCCCACACACTTTTTTAAACAAGGACTCTGAATCGAATCTCCTTTGTTTAGCTTTTCTACTGACCATTATCTATAACAACTTGTAACCAACATTCTAAACAAAGGCAAACATCCATAATCCATTTTTTGGGAATGTGGGTTTAGTTTTCTAGGGTGCTTCCTGATGATTGGGGGCACTGATAATTTCATGGGGACCTAAAGAAAATTTAGAATTATACTCAAGTCCTGACTGGAGTATCCTGTGAGGCTTGATCATCTCGGGCAGCAGTCTTTGAACTGTTCTGGATGTAGAACTCAGATATCTGGGCCATTTCTCCTATCGGAGATCTCTCAGAGGATCTTCCTTGGTCAAACCTGATTTTTCTTAACCCAGTATGAACCCACAGTTCCTCATTTCCTGTGGAAACAAAAGCAAAACCTCTTATCCAAAATAACATATCTTTTGACTTAAATTTTAAAGTCAAAACTAGAGCTAATGGGCCAAGCAGTGATTTATAATTATGTCAAAGACACACTAATAAAGTCCCGATTCGCCCCAGGAACCAACAAGCGGCTCTCTCCTCCAACAGTATTTCCCAGGGTTTATGCTGCCACCTCTAGATAGAGGGGTGAAAGTGAGAGAGTTCCCTGCCTGTGCATGCACAACCCAGTGCACGGGATGTGAAGCTATTTCTCATCGGCCTTGGATTCACTTCTAATGACTGCCTCTGGCTTGTGGAAGAAGTAATGATTCCCATGTTTCCTGTCCTGAAGAGAACTGGAGAGAGAGTTTTCCTTCTGAGAGTAGCAACAACCTCCTAATTAAGGCTGAGGAGAAAGGGAGGCTTTGCCTCCTGCTGTGCTCAGAAGCCTATTTGTTCACCTCAGTTTACTCATGGGAGAAAAAAGTGGAGCTCTGAGAGCAGAGAATTTTAGAAGCCACAGTACTCCTGATTAGTGTAGATAGCTAAGCTCCTGCTACAGATATAGAACCAGGGCTTGCTGGCTGCCCAGGGAGAAACTCAGAACAGAATCTTCCAGAAACCTAGGAAACTTCTCTCTTACATTGCTAGTGTAAGAATTGAGGATTTATTTATTTAAAGAAAGAAAAATCTAATTAATCTATAATCAAGCATAAACTGGGCCATGAGAAAACTCCAGCCTGAGCATTGTGTTTCATTGGGAGCTTCCCTGGACTGAGAAGGGAAAGCCGGAGCTTGGTTCTGAAGTTCTCATGGAGGCAGGCCTCTTTTATTATGATTGTAGGAGTCACTCGGCAGTGGTTTTTAGCAGTGCTTGTGGCTTCTAGACATCACAGCTCTCTGTGGTTAGAGTTGTCACAGATATTTGAAAATGCCAGACATACTTCGCGGCCTTCAGTTTGCCGCTGTCACCGCATCCATAGTCTGTGATACAAATCATTGCCTGCAAAACACACACACATTATTACTGTATCACAAATTTGGGGTCACTTTTTAAGGTTTTCATAAATGTGCTACAGTATAGTCAGGTTTTTAATCCTATATATTACATTTTATGTATTTAAAAAGCATTCTAAGCACACTGTATCAGATTTTCAGTTTCCAAAGATAGATTCGTGGCATACAAACTGTTAATATCCCCCAGCTAAGATCTTGTACTTGTGACATATGGCCTCCACCTGGTGGCAGCATACTCCTTAAAGGTTAGATCTGTAATCAACAACTGAAAGAAATTCTAAGCATAATAATATACTTGAGTATGGCTTTCAAACTTTTTTTTTTACTGCAGCCCACTAAAAGAAATCGACCTGTTATCATAAATCACACACAGACTTGCATTTCACAAAGCTTCTCAATCTTACCGTGTGGTACACTGATATTTTTCCTGGCTTTCTAATGTTCTCTTGGATCTTTTTTATTAAAATAAAATTCTGGATGCATCAAACCAAGTTATATTCAGATGGCCATAGTATGCTGGCCTCATAGGAGGCCATATAATGTACACACAGATTCCGACATCTAACGTACATTTAAAACTTATTTATTGGTGGTGATTAATTTACACATGGTGAGAATAGCAGAACTACTTTTAGGTGTACAACCCGGATTCCCTTCAGGACCCAGCAGTTTCCTGTCACTGCATTTGACTTCTTCGTGTGCCTCTCAGGCACTGCCCTGGTGCTTTACCAAACAAGGCTCTTGCTGTCATGGAGCCAGAGAGTAGGCATCCATTGATTTGGCCCCATTAGCTCGTTGTTTTTGAGATGAGTCCATTTTGGCTGCATCACCATTTTGGTAAATGCCATTCCGCTGTGTGAATAGAGTATGGTTAGTTTATTTTCCTGTTGCTGGGACTCGAGTATGTCTTCAGTCTGGGTTAGCGTGGACAGAGTTCTGTTGCTTAGGTGAACCTGTAGCCTGGCCTCGTTGGCCTAATGGCCTTGTTGGCCTAGTCAGTAAAGGACATGGCTAGTTGTAGGGAACAGGCAAACTATTTGACAGAGTGGTTCAGCCCAGTTCCATTCCCATCAGCCTGTCAGTTTGGGCTGCTCCATCTCCTCTCCGTTTGCTATGGTGTTGGTCTTTGTAATTTAATACCTTCTCCTGCATTTCATGGCTGTAGCTATTGATTGGGAACTGAGTTTGACTGTGAACAGTGATAGTGAACACTCCTTCATGTGCAGCCATCTATTTTTCATATTTGTGGTATCTATTTAAGCTTAGATTGTAATAAAAGCTGCCAGTCCATGGAAGTTGTTTCCATATTTTGGATACATGTCAGGCGTGTGTTTGTGAGGCTGTTATCCAGTTTGCAGCACACATAGCATTCCACTGGTGGTATTGCTGATGAGCAAACATTTCTTCTTTTGATCATGTCCAGCTTAGTCAACAATTTTTCCTTCAATATTTTGTGTTTTCTAGCTCATACATAAGAAATCTTTTCCTGCCTTCACGATGAGAATAATAGGTTTGGGTTTTCATACTTAAGTCTGTAATCTATCTCAAGTTACATTTTGTGTCTGGCAGATGCCAGGCGAGTTTCATTTTCTTTCTGTGTTTGTACCTGATGCTCTAATACCATTTGTTAAATCTGCCTTCCCCAACGTTTAAAATGGAAATCAAAGATCTCCTTAGAGATTTATAAACATGACTTTCCTACATGTCTATAGACTGAATCTCTGAGTCTCTTGAATATCCCCATCCTGTGGTCCTGGTTATACATTCTTTCCTTTCCAAAATGTTAATTTACTGTTATCTTGGGAATCTCAATAATTACTCCTAAAGTGTGACAATTTTAAGGTTCCAGTCTGTGTGTGTCTATGTGCGCACACACACACATATATGCTCCCCAACAGGACCCCCTGCATGTGTCCCTGCATGAATTCCTACAAGAATGCCAGAGGGCAACATTGTCCTCCATTGAATGTCACTTAATTTTTGGAGACAGGGTCTCTTCCTGAACTTGGAGCTTGCCATTTCAGTCTGGCTGACTAGCCAGTGAGCTTCTGGAGCCTGCGAGTCTCTGCCCTCCCAGCACTGGGACTTGAGGCACATACCAGGGCTGGTACTCATGGTTGCCCAGCAGGCACTTCCCCACCCAGCCATCTCTCTAGTCTGGCTACATCTTCTCATGAGATCCGTGTGCCTGCTGTCCAGTGCAGAGACATTAGCTACATGGGGCTACTAAGTTTATTTTAAACAGAATTAAAAGGTCAGCTTTTAAGTCACAGTAGCCATATTTTGAGTACCCAATTGGCTATACACTTATACCAACCACACAGACATACAGTATTTTCATTATTTTTCTTTTAAGGTTTTGCATGAGCTAGTCAATAGAGTAAGAAAGAAGGCTTTGAAAACTCACAGCGTATTTGAAACTTTTCTTAGTTTAATAACTGGCATCCAATATCTACTCCTTTTTTCTCTTTTTTCTTCTTGTTTTTCTGGGTATTTATTTTTACTCCAAGCTCTTTGGTCCAGCTAATTCCTTCCTTGTCAAAAGGCACTATCTTACACAGATTCCTTACTCTTGAGGAGAAATGTAGGTGGAAATTTCTGGCCTGACAGCAGCTCCCAAATAAACACACTGTGATTTATACTATTTATAAATGCTTGGCCAGTAGCTCAGGTTTGTTACTAGCTAACTCTTACATTTAAATTAACCCATATTTCTTACCTACGTTCTGCCATGTCACTTGGTACTTTTTCTCAGTATGGCATGCTCATCTTGGTTCTCCCTGCAACTGCTGGCAACTCCTCTGACTTTGTCCTTCTTCATCCCAGCTTCCTTAGTTTAGTGGTCCCACCCATGGCTACGGGCCAGTCAGCTCTTTATTAACCGAATAAGAGTAATACATATTCACAGTGTACAGAATAATTAATCCACAGCAGAGAAAGGATGCCCCTTTCTCTGAATCTGCACAGAATTGTTCTTTTCTGAGGTCTACCTAGTATCACTCTGTTCAGCTTCTCTCTTTGTTTTGCCTTCCAGCTGTCATGGAGATGCCTCTTTCAAGTTGTGGTCTAGGGACAGTTATTTTCTCATTTCTGTCCTGGTTAAGCCTATATTTCTTCATAGCATTTCCACTATAAATATGAGCTTGTGAACATTAGTAGCCATGCTGGGATTCCACCCAGAAGTGGTCTTGCTGCTGTCTTCTTGTGTATGGAGTTTGTCTGCAGACACATTCTGCCATTAATAAATATTCACCCTTTCTCTTTCAGTGTGGAAATTTTGCTGTCCTCGTGGATCTTCATATAGTACCACAAGGTCCAAACAAAGATTCCAGTTGGTTTTCTGAACAGAAGAAAGAGGTACAACAAAACATTTTGCTCTTTAAACACTACTTCGTATTGTACCTGCTAGAAGAAATAGCAGCTCTCTCAGCTTTCATTTTCATTAGTGTTTTTTAAAAAGTTGAGTGGTAGTTAGGATAGTTAGGAGTATGCTCAGTGACAAGCATACATGTGTGCCCACCTCTGCCCTTGAGAAACCGACACAACCATGTTTCATATGCTAATCTATTGTTGGCGTGTGTGTGTGTGTGTGTGTGTGTGTGTGTGTGTGTGTGTGTACACATGCGTATGGTGTTAGGGACTGAATCTAGGACTTTTACGTGCTTGGTAGGCACCTCGCCTCTCTGTTGTTGTTTAAACTCATCCCAGGCTCTGTTGTGTAAACCAAAAACTCTAATCCCCTTTATTTTGGGGAAAATGGTTGTCTATAATAAAAAGGGAGGGAAAATAAGCCAAACTATTCCAAGCAAGCAGGTTTTTAATCTGAGTGGTGAGAAAGCCGGTGGTACCTGGAGCAAGTGTGGAATTCACATAAGGCTAATCTCCGCATCTGTATTAATCCTTCCCCTCTTCTCCTTGTCATGAGCCTGTGACAAGTGGAGAGGAGCTTCAGTCTTCCCTCACTGCTGCTGGTGAAGCAGATAGTTGGTAAGGATGGGTTGAGTCTGAACAACACGGGTTTGGAGCATGTAGGTTTGCTCTGCTGATACATGAAATTTTAGGAGAATTTGAAAAAGAAAACTGTTGGGTAAACTTCATAGCCTAGAAATATTGAAATGTCTAAGTACAATTATTTTACTGTTTGCTACCAACATTTGCTGCTGTTGATTAAGCTCTAGAGTGGTCTCAGTTGTGGGGGTCAGCCTGAAGCTGGGTGAGAGCTGTTGCCACATGAGCAGTTTGTCCTTTCACTAAATTGCATGCCAGAGTACACAAAAGTCTCTACCATTCCTAAGTATTTGTGCAACCACGTAGTGCAGCTAAAATAGAAAAGGTGTCACTTAAGTATTTTTTTCCATTAGTAAGGCGTTCCAGTCAATAGTTAGCTATTTATTAAAGAGATGGCTTATTCTTGGGAACCTGAGATAAGTTCCCAGCACACACATATGCATAGACACACAGCAGAATCTTTAAAACCAAACAAAAAACCAGTTATTAGTAGTTAAGTTACAGGACAATCACCGGTTATTCTTGTTTGCAAGGATCGGGTCTATGATATCAGACCTCCCCAAGAGCTTCCGCCTTCTCTGTCTTCAAATTAAGGAGTTTGTCCAGATAAAGCCTCGGTCTCCTGTGGTTTCAGCATCCTCTCTGTGAGCTCCTGTGAGGAGAATCATTGTTTCCTTCTGTCGAGATCAGGGACAGGTACCGAGGCAGAGGCATGTTCAAAAGTTTCCCAGCGCCCGTTGGATGACTCTGTGGGTAAAGTGACCTGAGTTCAATTCCCGTGACAAGCAAAAGTGGAAAGAGAGAACTAACTCCTACAAGTCATTCTCTGCCCTCCACGTGTACACCATGTCATGTGTGTGCCTGCACAGCTGCACACATATACACTACAAGTAAATGAGTAAACGTAATTTAAAAACCTTCAAAACACTGTTCTTCATTTCCTCCATAGTATTAGCCTGCTGCCATTACTGTTAGAGAGGTACATAAACGTGAACTGTGTTGAGCAGTAGTGCTGAGTAGAAACAGAACAGTAGCAGTAGAGGGAGACTGCTGTTTGTGACCAGTGTTCACATCGCTAAAACCAACCGACCCACCCGCACATTATTTTCAGTAAAATGCTGAGAAGACACAGGTTTTCTGAATTTCTCATGAAGGAAATTGACTGTGGGCTGTCCTCTTTGAGGATTTTGTATATAGCAGGTCAGGATTTTTCTCCACTATTCTCTTTCTTATAATCTCAAATTTTAGGTCACTAGCACGTGTCCACATGATTCAAATTAGCGCATTCTTTCCACCAAAGTGACTAATATTTCACACAAGGGGTCTTGCCCTGCTGACTTCGGAAAGGTTCTCAAGTCCGCCATTTCAGGCCCCAGCTCTCCCATATTCTTTTGCAGCTTGAAGACTTAGGCTGTAGACCTTTAATATTGATTTTTAGGCAGTTTTGACCAAGAAATGGTTGATATGGAATGTTCTATAGTCAAGAGTCACCTCCTCTAGAAAGCACAAGGCTAGATTTCTTGTCAAGTGCCACATGCAGCCGTGTTGTTCCAGCGAGTGTCTATTCCGGGGCAGAGAGGCACAACTTAGCAGAGGTGCATGATGGAACCTGCAGAGAGCTCCTTCAGTGGTGACTGCAAGAGGCCTACTTGCCCTACCAGGCTGAACTTTCCTCTCAAAGCAAAGCTGCCACCTCTACTTTGAGACATTCCTTCAATTTATGTTTGCTGCTGTTCGAGTCAGTCAGAGATAATTTATGTCTGTGTCCTCAAAAGGAGATTGAGGACAGGTTATGACTTCACATATGCTCAGTCAGTGCTTCCTTGTTTCCCATCTCTGGATCGCCTCATGATTGGGCGATCTAGAAACAACCAGCTTGATTGCAATTTATCAGGCGCTTTGTATGAAAAGAGGGCTGGGCCATATGTTAAACATCCGTTTCATTCGAGTTCAGCTCAGGCACTGACAGAGACAAACTGAAGTTGTCCCGTCTGTGAACCTGAGGAAGCAGACAGAAGCCCTGTTAGCATAGGAAGGCTGTGCCTGTCTCCTGCCCACTCATGGGTTCTTTACTTGGTCCTCTCACCTTCCTCTCAGATATTGCTGGCTGTTTTCTTCCCTGCATTGCTCTAGGCCTGACGAGGATGCTTTCCCAAGCCCGGCTCAATCAGTTCTTAGGTATCCGTCTACTCTGCATGTTGCCCATCTTTAATCCCTGAAACCTGATTCCTAAAGGAACGCCTGGAATATAGTGAGAAACTTCATGTGTATGGGCTCTATTTTTGTCTTACTATTTTTAGTTCTAGCCTTATAGGGTATTTATGGCCAAATTTTAGCAATCCTTGTTGCCTTGTGTGTCTTCCACATATTTTCTAGCTCAGTCATACTTGAACCCTGCATGTGAAGCAAAAATTATTTAATTGCTAGAACAACAGTAAGAGGCCAGGCTGCCTTTGTGTTGTGTGAGCAGTGCCAAGCATTCAGCTGTAAATGCTATCTTTATATTCCACATTTAGCTGCAAATAAAAAGCAAGAGGAGACTGGCATTTGCATTTTATGTAGAAATGTCTGTGTTTGTGTTAAATCAAGGATTTTATATCCTGTTTAAGGGGTATTTGCGATAAAGGAGTGAGCAGCCAAAAACCTGGTTCATGCTGTAATTAGGAAGAATCTCAGTGATTAACCTGCGATGGCTTTCTGAGAAACAAGTGGAACAAGTTTGAGGTGACCGGAACAACTCTGAATCTGCTACAGAACTGTTGGAAATTGATCTAGGATCTCTCTCAGTTTTAAAGTATCTGTCTTATATGTAGCTTCCCCTGATTTCTTATGGTAAATTACATTTTTCTGGTAATGCAGGAAACACTACACAAGATAGTAATACCCACTGTACATTTGGATTTCTGAGTTTTTTTTGTTTCTGTTCTTTGCAAATATTATATGCCAACTGATGTCTCTAGAAATTTATTAATAATACTGCATGCTGAAATTGAATTCAGGCCTGGTACAGCTACCTAGGAACATTAATCTACACCAGAGACATGAGAAGTTACTTTTATCATTCATGAATGAAGACTATTAATGTGATTTTAGAAAGCAATTGAGTCTGTGACATCATCACAAGAGTGAGAAGATCATATTGCCCCTCCCTGCTTCTTTAACCTACCACTCTGATCTCTTGTGTTTGTAAACCCAAGGCCGGAAACTAACGAATGATGCTGTTTACTCAGCAATAAAACTTAAAAAATAAATCTGAACCATGTTGGAAAATGTAAGTTTCTGGCTTTTCTTACACAAATAACATCAGGTAACACTTTATCTGCAGGCAGAACAGGAGTGCAATGGGATAGTAGGGCCAGAGCTAGTGGCCTCTGTGACCTGTCCCCATGCCACCCATACTGACTATAGGAGTGTTCTTATACTCCTTCCTGCCTCTCTGAATACCCCTGAGTCCCATGCTGAACCCGTGTAGACAGCTCCATGGGATTTATCCCCTCCATCCATCACAGTGTGATGGACTGATACTTACATGAAAACATTCTTGAAGCTATATATACCCTGCTTTTGAAGTAAGCTTTTCAGTCTTCATTTGGAATTGTGAAACTGAGGCAGAGAGAAAATCATCAGAGGCAGAGCCAACATCAGCCATGGAGCTGTCTTTGATAGCATGTGCACTGCACTCTGGAAGGCTGTGCAGTGTTCCATTCTGTGCTCACAGTAGTTAGCTTTTGCCTTTTGAGTATGTACAATCTTTTCTTCTTTGCATTGCATTAAACTTGATATGTCTATTGTTTTAAATTTACTTTAGGAAATTTGTTTGCTGTTAAAAGAAACCATTGATTCCAGAGTTAAGGAGTATGTGGGCATTTATAAACAACACAGGCCATCAAATGCCGAATTCACAAGATCCAGGCCCTTGTCCTTAAAAGGTAGGCAACAAGCTCTGAGATTTTGTACGATGAAAATGAAATTTCTGCTTTATAGAGATTGCAACTATATTTGACTCTGTTGTATTAGCATAGTGATATATTGAAAAAATATGCTGTAATGAAGATACTGTGTTTGAGTAACAAAAATTCACCAAAAACCCTTAAAGGGCTTTTAATGGTAGGCAAAATATATAAAAATAGCAAATAAAACATTCTTAAGGAAACTGTAAAATTTTAAAGGTCTGTTTTGTTTTTTTGACAAATAATCTTACAAATGGATTTATATTAATGCTGACATAAGTTGATTCAGAGTCTTATGCTTTTAAAAATGTTTTTCCATATGTCACTCTATTTCAGATGTTCTCAAACAGGAGCAGTGTTATTCCCAGGGGAAATTTGGAAATGTGTGCAGAGAGTTTTGGTTGTTATTACTGGCAAGGGGTGGGATGCCAGCCCATTGTTGGTTGGGATGATATTACATTCACAGAACACAGAGAAACCCCTTCATAGCAGGCTACTAGCTCCAAAACCTTAAGGGCACCATCACTGAGAGTCTACCTGTGATGGTGCAGGTGAAGAAGCAAAGTCTGTAGGTTAAGTGGCTTGATCAAGTACAAGGTTGTCTCAGGATAGAGACTGTGGCTTATTTAGTGCCTTCTTCTCATCTGTCCCCAGTGCTTAGCTTGGTGCCTGTGGTAGAGATGTAGTGACATGCTGAGTGAGAACACTCGTGAGGGATGAGTGGCAGAGCTCAAATCCAGACCTAGCTCCTGTGGCCTCCACCCCAAAGTTTTTTCTGTTTCCTCGGTCTTCTGCTTTGATTTTCTGTTTTGTTTTCATTGTTTGTTTCTCACTTAAAATCAGCATTTCATTGTCCAGTGGCACTGGGTTTTGATTCTACTGCATGTACTGGCTTTGTGGGTGCCTAAT
>LOEQ01000203.1:15146-40068 GCA_001685075.1 Bramus lutescens | reverse complement strand
AAGGAAGGAAGGAAGGAAGGAAGGAAGGAAGGAAGGAAGGAAGGAAGGAAGGAAGGAAAAGGGTAGAAATTTAACAGATTAAATGCCAGTAAGATCCCTTTGATTCTGTAAGGCATGAAGGGTGACTATAGAACACTGGTATAAAAGAATATACTTTGATTTATTCTTGGCACTGAGAGTTGCTAGCATCATGAAGTTTAGAGACAATTACCTACACAGTAATTAAAACTAAAGAGCTTTCATTCTCAGATTCCCTAGTGTAACCCCCTAATTTTTCTGATTATGTAGAATAAAAGTAGAGAATCTAAAATTATGATTTGCGGTAACTAAGCATTTTCTGCTAACTATTTTTTCAACCTGTGCAAGCACATGTGCACAATTTAATATCAATTGTGATAGTTTCTGAACATTGCCTGGGGGTCCATGTGCCCTCACACACCATAGGTATTACTCACATCTCCAAAGGAATTTACCACAAATTTCTGAGTGAGATGTCCACCTGGGTAGTTGCTGAATTATTCCTTGGGAAGCAGTCGGAGACACACTGGCCAGCTTCCAGTCCCTCCGAGGTTTAGCTCGTTTAGATTTGCTGTTCTGCCACTGGGTTCTCAATACCAAAACCTCTATCAGTTTCCAGTTTTTAAAACTATTCTACCATCCGCCATATAACCTGGTGGAAATGTGGTCTAATCTGTTTTGTGAACTACGTTAGAAAAGTTCTGTCTACATTGTTATTGAAAAATACTAAAACAACAAAACAACAGAAACACTCCACATAATCTCAAGTGTGAAAATGTGAATGCCTGGGCTGGCCTGTAGCTCAGCTGATAGAGTGCTTGCCTAGCTTAAGCAAAGCCCTGGATTCGGTCCCCAGTGCTACATATACCAGGTGTGTTGGTACATGTTTATCATCCTAGCTCTTAGAAAATGGAGACAGGAAGATTAAAGCAAAGTCATTCTTGTCTGCATAGTGAGTTCAAGGCCAGCTTAGGATACAGGAGACCTTGTATCTAAGTGGGTGGAGAGGGAATAATTAGCTAGAAGAGGTATAAGTTTTCAGTTTTAAGCTGAGACCAACCAAATTTCATTCCTAGTGTCATAGATGATATATGTTCAAGTAAATATATGAATTATGTTTCTGTATTCTATGACCATGTTTATGTACATACAGATAGCTGCCATGTAAGTTGCTACTGAAGAAAATCAAAGTTGCAAGCTTTGAAAGTGGACACCCAAAATATTATTTCCTTAGAAATATTTGCAGGAATTTTGCTTAATTGCTACCAGAAGTCTGACCTGGAAGTCTAGTGTCTTGACCCTCTAGCTGTTCGGTTTCCTATTTGTGGTGTTTTGCCCTCCCCAACTGTGAGAAAATCTATTTTACATGGCTTTAACCCTGTGTATTCTTAGAAACATTGAAGTAGAAAATACTCCCTTGGGGAGGACAGCATTCTCATTATTTATGACTTTTAAAAGTTTCTCTTAAATAGAAAACATTTTTGAAATAGTTAGCAAATCTTTCTTTTTAGGATCTGCTCGGAAATAAAAACAGCCCTGAGCTTCCTTGGAGGTAATGTGAATTTTAAGGAGATTTTTTGTATTGTATGAATTTATCCTTTCATTAGTGAAATATATTTTAATCAAACTGTGGTTTATAAATCATCCCCTTATAAGGAAACTTCCATATACCCTTCATTTTTAGTTAATTGAATCTTTCTCTAACCTTTTAGATCAGTGAAAAATAGGAGCATTCTAGTGATTCAAGAGAATGGGTAAGCTGGTCCCTGGGCAAGGAAACCTTTGGTATTCTTATGTCAAAGGCTCATGCCACGTTTAAACTCACTTTGTAGACCAGGCTGGCCTAAGCCTGTACCAACCACTCCTAGCTTGGTATTTTTCAATTAGAGGAAATTCTGTCTCTGTCTGTCTCCCTCTTTGATTGTGTGTTTGTTCCTGTGTGCTTGCCATGGTGTGCTTGTGGAGATCAGAGAACAATTTTGTAGAGTTGATTCTCTCCTTATACCATTACATGAGTTCTGGGCTTACATCATTGGGCCCTTACCCACCGAGCCGTCTTGCTGGTGTAAAAGAAATCAGTCATAACTATTTCAGAAGATTACGAACAAGGAACACTAGCAGTTCAGTTCAAATTCATTTAGTTGAATAATATTTTCTTCATGTTTTTTTAAATTGTAGTATCAGATTTGTGCAGTGTTTCATCACTGCATTAAGGAGCCCTGGACTGATTAACATTTTCATCCGTTTACTGCTGATGCTCCTTCCACCCCTATTCCTAAGCGAACACGAGTTTACTGTGCTGACCTGAACTCTGCTGCTCAGCCCTGGGCTGTTATGCTTTATTTAGTACAGGTATATTGGATAATTTTTCATTTCTCATAGTTCTATACCTAGGAATGAGATTTCAGGTTAATTTTTTTATCTCTGTGGTTAATATATTAAGTAAAGCACAGACTATTCCTAGTAGCCACACCATTCTGTTTGTTCCTGTAGTAAGTAAGGATTCTGTTTTTCTCCATGTTCCCACCAACACGTGTTACTGCCAGTTTGGTTATGCACACCCTAATAAGTGTGAGATGGCATCTCAGAGAGGTTCTATTTCTGTTTCCTGATGACTAGTGATGCTTATCCTCCATTTGAATATATATTGACCACTTAAAATTTTCTTCAGGAAAACGCCTGTCCATTTCCATTTTAAATGGTCTTACCTCATAGATGATGTGAAACCTTTTCTCTTTGGGGTATCTTCTCTCTTCGTAGTTTTTAAGTTTGACTATATGCACATTAATCTGTTTTTTTTTTTATTTTATCAGGCTGTAGACTTCATATCTAAGAAACATTGTGTAGTCCTAGATCACAAAGTTATTTTTTCTAGATGTTTTATAGGTTTACCTTTTGTAAATGGGTCTTTTAGGTATTTAATTAATTCTGAATGTGGTGTGAAATGGCATGTTTAACATCATTGTGGTGGACTATTAGTTTGAGATGTGTTACATTCATTAATACTTATTTGTATATTTTTAATGATGCAAAGATGTGTTGCATTTTTTCGTGTTACATTTGTTTAACTCTATAAAGCTGTTTTACTCTGCCTAAAACACCTAATTGGTCTAATAAAGAGTTGAACAGCTAGTCGCTAGGCAGAAAAGAGATTATCATGGCTGCCAGGCAGAGAGAATAAGTAAGAGAACTTTAGGAAAGAGAGCGAAGAGAGAGAAAAGAAGGAAAGGAAGACACCAGGGGCCAACGACCCAGCCACCCAGCCAGCCACAGAGTAAGAAGGACAGACAGATATATAGAATAAAGAAATGTAAAAAGCCCAGAGGCAAAATAAAGTTAAAGAGAAATGGGATAATTTAAGTTAGAAAAGCTGACTAGAAACAAGCCAAGCCAAGACCAGGCATTCATAAGTAAGAATAAGTCTCTGTGTATTGATTTGGAAGCTGGGTGGCAGGACCCCAAAGAGTACAAAGAAAACCAACTAGACATCATCCTTTGGCAAATGGATATGCAGTTATCTTAGTACCACTTGTTAGAAAGATGACTCTAACTTCATTTAGTTCTTGGCTGCTTTATTGAAAAGCAGGTGATAGTAAATGTGTGTGCTTGCTTCTGGACTCCCGTCTATATGTCTGTGAAGCTGCCCTGCCAGTATTACACTGACCTCTTCACTGTTGCTTCATAGGAATACCCTAACATCTGCTTCTGCTTCCCATTCATTTAAAGAGAGCAAAGAGAAAGAGACACAGAGCCAGAGATAGACAGACAGACAGACAGACAGACAGACACACACACACACAGAATGACCAAATACCTTTGCCCTCCTGAGCCTTCTTACAGACACTTTCCATTCTTTTTAGAACTTTTTGGTGGTTGTTCTTCCTAACAGGATCAAACTGCCATTTTCTGTCTAGCTCAAGAGTCTGGGGGCTAGAGAGATGACTCTCTTTGTAAACACAAAAACCTTAGTTTGGATCCTAGTACCCAAGCCTCCTTTGAGACAAAGACAGTAGGATCACTGGGGCTTGCCAGTTACCAGCCTAGCTGCAGGTTCATGGGGAAATTTGTGTCAAAGGAGTAAGGTGGAGAGTGATACAGTAGAACGCCTGATGCCCTCTGGCCGCCACATATACTTGCACACACATTTACATAAGCTACATGTGCATCCTCATGCAACAAAATAGAAACATTAAAACGAAATGAATAACAAAGAGGTACCTAGTAGAATTAAAAACACATTTGCACATAAAATGGGATTTAAAAAAGATTTATCCAACACACACACACAAAATCTGTGGCCAGGCCAGTGAGATGGCTCATGAAGTAAAGGGGCTGCTAATAAGCCTGGCAACCTGAGTTCCAGTCCTGTAACCCACATAATTAGAAGTAGAAAATTGACTCTGCCACAGGAGGTCCTGACAGACAGACAGACAGACAGACAGACACACACACACACACACACACACACACACACTTACACACGTACATGTAGGGTTGGGGAGAGAGAGTCAGAGAGTCAATTTTAACCTTGTCACTGAAAATGTTATTTTAAATAATTAATTAAATTATTGTAAACAACTAATGCTTTAATAATTTTGAAAGTGCTATTTATTGGTCTTACCCAAAGCTTTTCCTCTAGGGTCTTACATGAAAACTTCTATAAGTTTGTTGCTTGTTATTCAATTTTTGCCAAATCAGTGCAGAGAAAGAGATCCTTGTGTAGTCAGGGTCTTCCTTATATCCATAGGGATCAAGTGTGACTGACAAGACCCCTGGCTGTCAATGTTGAAGCTGAAGTTCTGGAAGACTGTCCTTCTTCCTGGAGGCTTAAAGACGGTGGGAGCTTTCGAATTACCCCTCAGAGCATTTTTGTTTACGTTTCCTTTGGATTATTGTTATCTACTTAGGAAAACAATTTACAGCAGAGTAAGAGATACCTGTGCCTTCCCTGTTAAATACTGTTTTCACTCTTAGTAAATAACCTATAGAAGCAAGTTTCAGTCATGATTTATATTCTGAGACTTTGGAAGAGAGGGCTGTATGAATATGAATACTTAGAAAGAACACATCATCTTTAAGGCCCTTGAGTATTTTCATTACATGGTGCTATTTAAAACACTCTTCAAAAGAATCTTTACTTTCATTTGTTACACTTATCGAGAGTTTCAGTCAGTTAGGTACGAAAATAGAGCCCTGTAATGAATCCCACTTACCTACTGTCTAAGCCACTTTTTCACTTAGAGCCAATCCCATTTCCCTCCATCTACTTTCCCTCCCCTCCTTGAGATTGTTTTAATGTAAAACTTAGAATAATTTTATATAGCAATGACTCGACATAAATAGCTCTAAAAAATGATCAAAGTGCTAATTTTACAAAAGGAAGTAGCTGAGCTGAGTATGGTGGTGCATGCCTAATCCTGCTCTTGGCTGGCACTGGCAGGAGGATTAGGAGTTCAAGGTCAATGTCAGCAGCAGAAGAGCTTGAGGCCAACCCATGCTATGTGAGAACCTTCTGCAAATAAAACAGCCCCACAAAGTTTATAATTTTTCTCTTATCCATCTTCAGATTTCTGAATGTCTCAATCCTTCTTGATGCAAATAAGGTTGAGCCATGTAGTTGTGTGCGTCTCTTTGGAATAAATGAACATCTCTAATATCCCTTCCTCTTCCAATTTTCTTTTGTTTGCCTATGTATTTATTTAAAAAGCAGGTCAAATGTCCTGGAATTTCTCAGGTTTGGGTTTAGCTATCTGTGTCTGTTGGCATACTGACATATTTTCCCAAACCTGGTATTGTATAACTACTGGCAGTTAGTGCCACTGACTTATGAGATTGACGTCCTGTTGGCAGTGGATCTTTATCCTCAATTAGGAATGCTGGGTGGCAGTTGGGGAGCATTTTTTTTATTGCATCTCATCCAGCAACCTCTGACTTCTGGTTATAGCACTTCTTAATTTCATTCTAACAACGTATATTTAATGAAGATGCAGTTTCTGATCTAAGTTTTTTATTAATATTTTAATTTGTTCATTTTATTTATATTGTTAATGAACAATGCTGTTTAAGCAAACAAAATTTTAACAACACCACCCTTATATCTCCTTCTGAAACTTGTCTAAATAGATAGTTAAGATAAGCCTTCCGAAGTAGGCTGTACGTGGTGGTGGACAGCTTTGATCCCAGCACTCTCAGGGCAGTTTCTGTGAGTTCAAGGCCAGCCTAGTGAGTTTCAGGCTAGCCAAGGTTAAATAGTAAGACCTTGTCTTAAAAAGAAAAGTTAAGATAGGTGTTTCAGGAAAAACTGAGGTTTCTTTATCAGTCTGAATCTGTGGGATCTGATTTAAATCTTAGAAAGGAGCATAAGGCATCATGTGCCTATAATCTTGCCTTCAATGTATCATCATGACACATTTTATATAAACTCTTAAGAACAAAGAAGGCATGAGACCATTTGCAGAAATCGTGAAGAGATGTGGCGATAACTAAGCCAATGTGCATTAATGTCTCCTGAGTTTCCTGGGTAGTTTGAGCTTTGGGTGCCTTAGAAATTACCTTTCTTCTATTGCCCCTTCCCTGTACTATAGAAGTCCCGACAAAGACCTGTTTGTTTGTGTTTAAGAAACTAGGGTACTGCATCTCTTGTTTTCACAAACAGATCATATATCTTTTTTTAATTTTTCAAGAATGCTGTGAAGTACAACCATTACTCTAAGAAGAGTCTCATTAATTTATTTGTGACATCCTGTGGATCATCATGATAATATTTAGAACTCAGTAACTTCCTAACTGACTCTGCATCTGAATTTTCTGGAACTCTTTCAAAAGGACATAGCTGTCTGGCTATCTATCTTATATATGCCATAGATGCCTCATCTGCTCTGGCATTTCACATCCACAAGCGATGGGGAGTGAAGAGACTCTAGACCAGTCAGTGCTTATCTGAACATCATAATACTTGATTTAATAACAGAAGAGAAAGTAGAAGAGGTGATCAGTTTGGGAAATATTTACTGTTTCCATCCATGGTTTGAGTAGTGTATGCATTAGGACCAGGAAAAGGACCCCACAGGTCCTAAGATGGAATTGAAAATCTAAATGGCAGTTATAGAATTAAGAGGCCTGTTCTTACTAGCCAGATGCTGAGCAAGCAAATTTAGGGGAGAAGACAGACTCTCTAAATGTCAGGAGAAAGTCAGAAAGCCAGTGGCCCCGGACTAGGAAACAAACACAACCGTGGTATGAAAGACTCACATGGTGTCCTTGCGTTTGTTTGGTGACTCCCCTGAAACCCTGTTGTGTCTGCTTCTCATCTCCACTAAATTCCTGACACAGATGTTTGCCTTTCTGGAACCACTCTGGTATTCTCTTTCATACTTCTTCCCTGAAGCTAGGGTCAAGAATACTACCGAATACCTCTTGGTGGCCAGCTCAGCATTTTGTTTTTATTAAACTCCTTTCTGAGACTTCTGTTCTTATCCTTGTCTCACTGCTACTTGTGAGCTCTTCTTTGCTGCCTTTAAGTGTTGTTGTGCCCTCATCCCCCGACACACACACACGCGCGCGCGCGCGCACACACACACACACACACACACACACATACACGCTGCCTTTGGATTTCTCAGTGAACATGCTCAACTGTGGATCTCTCTTACTTTCTGGTCAGACTTTTCTCAGTATATCTCCCAGTGTGACTTCTCCCCTGAAATCTGTTTTGTTCTGCCTTCCAAATAGAGTCACCCAGAATACTCATTGGTCCTTCTCTAAAGTTTTATTCATTATCTTATCCTCTCTCCATAAACTCCATTTTTCTAGCAAGCTACAATTTAGCTATGATGAATTCACAAAGGTGCAACTCTCATCATCATCCATTCCTCTGTACATGTTGAGTTAATCACCAGCCCTCTCTCTCTGACGTTGTTTCTGGTGTCCTTTTAATGTGTGTCCATTTGTCATTTGTCTTGACTGCTGGTGAAGCTCACTTTCTCCTACTTGGCTTTATTAAAAGCTTGAGACCATAGTCAATGGAGTTCATTTCAGCATAGAATAATTCCTGAGTGGTTCAGAGAGCCCTCCTCCAGCAGTGGGAGTGGTCCAGAGAGCCCTCCTCCAGCAGTGGGAGTGGTCTGGGGAGAGCCCTCCTCCAGCAGTGGGCGTGGTCCAGGGAGCCCTCCTCCAGCAGTGGGAGTGGTCCAGTGAGCCCTCCAGTGGTGGGAGCTGTCCAGAGAGCCCTCCTCCAGCAGTGGGAGTGGTCCAGGGAGCCCTCCTCCAGTGGTGGGAGTGGTCTGGGGAGAGCCCTCCTCCAGTGGTGGGAGTGGTCCGGGGAGCCCTCCAGTGGTGGGAGCTGTCCAGAGAGCCCTCCTCCAGCGGTGGGAATGGTCCAGGGAGCCCTCCTCCAGTGGTGGGAGTGATTGATTCTTACAAGCTGAACCTGAGAACAGACTGAAGAAAGTACTTGATTAGGCTGTAGATAGGCATTATCTCTCCGTGTAGTTTAATAGATAGTTTCCCATTGGTTAATGAATAAAGAAACTGCCTTGGCCTAGTTGATAGGGCAGAACTTAGGTAGACGGGGAAGACAAAACTGAATGCTGGGAGGAAGAGAGGCTGAGTAGGAGAGAGTCACCATGGATCTGCCACCAGAGTAAGACTTACTGCCGAAACTTAGCCAGTAAGCCACTGCCACGTGGTGATAGACAGATTAATGGAAATGGGTTAAACTAAGAAGTAAGAGTTAGCCAATAAGAAGTTAAAGCTAATGGGCCAAGCAGTGTTTTAACTAATATAGTTTCTGTGTGGTTATTTCGGGGCTATGCTAGCCGGGCAGCCAGGATGAACAAGTGGGCCCTCCTCCAACAGTTTCCAGTTACAAACAGATCAGTTACCTGGGTTTCTGAAATTGGCATAAAGCTCAAAATTAATCAGTTAAAATTAGTGCATCTAAGGTAAATTTGTTGTTTGTTTACAGAAACAATCTGGGCAAGAATATCTTGTGTTTGATTGGTAAAACACATGGTGGGGGATAGTGGTCAATGTGGACATGTGTATGGTGGTGACATATATGCTTATAATCCTAGCCTTTGGGATCCTCAGACAAAAGGATTTCAATTTCAAGGCCAGCCTGAACTATGAAACTGTCTCAAGCTAACACAGTTACTTACTTATTTGTGAGTGTCAGATACAAGCCTGCTAGCATCAAAATTCATCGATTTACTAGAAATTTCAAGCCAAAGAGCAAGACAAGGGATGCAGAACCCCAGGAAGCAATATAACTAAAAAGTTTGTTAGTAAATGCTATGACTCTATCTTCGGGAAGAGTATGCCTTCCACCTGTGATGGAACCTTAGCCAGCGTTGTGTGCATCTGTGTAGGTAATCACAGCTGCTGAAAACTCAGGATTGTAATGGCCATGTCATACCCAGAGGGCAGTATTCCATAATAATGTTCATTATTAGGCTCAGTGACTCTAACAATCAAAGCAGTATAATAGTTGCATAAAACTTGTTTTCAACTCTTTGGGAAAACATTAAAGCTCTTAAAAAATGATCAGGAGTTTTGTCATATTAAATTTGTAATAAATTTTATTAGAAAAATGTTAGTTTCTTGAAATTGATCTTTATGTGATTTGGGGTTTTTTAAATCAAATGTCCAAAAGGATTTTTTTTAAATGTACTTTGACAAGCTAAATGAAAGGGCAAAAAGCCAGGAATAATGAGTATTATTGATAAAGAAGAAAGTAATATTGAAAGAGAAGAATTTGCTCTGCCACATTAAGATTTGCTACAAATAAAGTTTAGGTAATTGTAAAGTTATATAGAAAAGGGGGTATGCATGACAGAACTGAGGTTGTGGGTCAGTGTAAGCCTTCTATCTGATTGTTAACTTCTCATCTGTGACATTGATTTTGTGTATAATATGAATCACATTGGAATAGCACTGATCTGGCATGTGTTGGCACATGCTTGTTTTCTCAGCACTCAGGAGACTGAGGCAAGGTTATAGTAAGATGATCCAGCCTGGGCTACTTAGAAAGACCTTGTCTTAAGACATAATATATATTAGTCACTACCTGTTGTCTACTATCTAAAGAACATTGTTAGGCAGGTGTAGCTGTATACATCAGCATTGGGGGGTGACAGTAAGAACACTGGAGTGCATTGCTAGACTTGAACAAAACCACACATAGGGGCTCAACAGGTAACAGTACTTGTAACCAATCCTGAAAACCTGAGTTTGCTACCTAGTGCCCATATATTGGAATGAAAGAATCTACTCCACAAGTTTTCCTCTGGTAGCCACATATATGCCATATCTTGTACGCCAGTCCCTTTGATTAAAAGCAACAACAACAAGTAAAAAATATAAAATAAGTAAATCACACATGGGGATGTGAAGGGGTATGTTGAAATAACATTGAGATGTTTATTCATTTTTCACAAAGGGCCTTGCTCGATAGCTAACATTCAATAGCACAGCTTCCTGTCTCTTCCTCCCAAGAGCCATGGTTACCAATGTGTGCCACCATGATCAACAATTATTGAGTTTTCTTTTTAACATAGTTGAAAAAAATTATATGGTTATTTCTTTAAAAAAAATGTAGCGTATTAAATAGCAGGTTTCCTCCTGGCATTTCCACACACGCTTTGTCTTGGTAGGTTATCTCTCTGCTCCTCCTCCCCTCCCCCACAACTCACACTGCTTCTATTCTTTTTGTTTTGGTTTGGTTTTTGTCGTTTGAGTTCCGTTACTGTCTCTGTTTCTCTTCCTGGTACCTTTGCACCTCACGGGCCTTTTTCTGTACTCACAGTTACTCCCATAGAAACATAAATGTCAAAGTAGAAGCTAGGAGCCATGTATCTTTACTGTTGGGACAAATCACAAGGAGATATGCATTCCCTGTGCCTGAATTTCTTTTTAGGTTAAACTAAAAGACTAAATCAGAGTTGAATACTGCCTATCTGAGCATTTGGAACTGACCAGTTTTCCTTAGACTCTGCCAAAGACACTGAGGAGCAGGCTTCCCTAGTGTGAGGAGCTGATACGGAGGGAGACGACAAACTGGCTGCACCAGGCTATGCTGCACATCAGGAAAATTTATTTAGATTTTACACTGTATTTTAAGTTTGAATTTCTCTCCAGTTTAAAGTTAAAAAGTATGAATAGGTTTTATATAAAGTTTGGATTACTGTTTTTTCTGATACTCAGTTCTAGCTTCCTAACGGCATCTGGTGGCTGGAGTTGAATGGCCTGTGTCACTTTTAAACACAAGTGTGGTTCTCTTTGGCTTTCTCAGCAAATTTCAACCCTTTTTCTATTGACTGCTTTGCCTCGTAGGCACGCAGTTTATCACCTGAATTTAGTTGCTAAGGATGGATGGAGTTGCGTATGTGTAGGCACAGCATCCTTTCAGCTGATGTTTCAGGTTGTTTTTGTTTTCTGATGTTTTATATATCCTGATTAGCAATCAGGAAGTGGACAAGATGTTTTTCAGGGTTCTATCTAGTACTGTGATTTTTCAGTCTTATTGGAATAAACCAAGGTTTGTCAATCTTTCTCTTTACACATGGTGCTAGAATGTCAAGAGCTGGAATAGGCTTTCTGCAAGACAGGGAGGCCCCGGAGGACATGCCACCTTACCATGAGAAAGATATTCTTGAGGGGCACACTCGAACAGCTAGCAGTTCAAGAAGCCAGCCACCTCATTCAGATGGTTTATGAAAAATCTTTTTCTTTTATCAAACAAAACAAAATCCATATGAAGAAAAGATCTGGAATAATTAAGTATCTCTTGGTTTGTCTATCCCAGCACTTGGAAGACAGAGACCAACAAATTTCTGAGATCCAGGCCAGCCTGGTCTATAGAGTGAGATCCAGGGCTACACAGAGAAACACTGTCTCAAAAGACTAAAAAAAAAATGGGGGGAGAGGAGAGGAGGAGGAAGAAAAGGAGGGGAGAAGGGGAGGGGAGAGGTAGAGGAGGAGGAGGAGGAAGAAGAAAGATATTTTAACTGCCCTGAGAAAACTTTTCATTCCATGTTACCAATCACTGATGGGCTAACAAGGCCAGCAGGGTAGCAGGTAGCAAATCTGATTTGTAAACAGGAAACAGCCTGGACTCAGTTATTTCATTCAGCTTAAGGTTTGTTTGTTTGCATGAAACTAACCTGCTTGCTCCATTTATTTTGTCATCAAACAGACATAACTATTGCAATGCAGAGTCTAGAGATATCATTAAGGATATGAAATGTTATCTCAAGAGAACCTTTTCAAAGTCTCTAAGTGTCTTGGGCAATAGATAAATGTCCAGCCTAGGACCAAATATTCCATGTGTCAACCTAAATTGTTTCCTAGTTGTCATTTTATTCTAGGATCCTGTGTACATATTCTTAAGTTTATAACAGAACTCTTGAGTCTTAGTTCCCTTGTTTCCAGCCCTACCTATTTATTACAAGCAATAGTGCAGGTAACATGTAAGCCCATGACAAGCTTTACGAGTCCCCATGGAGTATCTTCCAAGGCCATTCCTCAGAGTTTCTTGTTATGTTTTTATGGGTAGTATCAAGCTTATAATTTCTTTACCTTTTCTCTCAGACTTTCTTATAAGGACACATGCAACTTTCTGAGTAGATGTGGTGTATGAAGCAATGAGCTGTACACTTTCTTTTCTGAATGAAATAGCTGTGAAACAAATCCTTCCCATCTTCTGTATGTTTCTGATCTAGTCTAGTACACAAGATACTGTCAGTGCTGACTAGACATGAGCATTTTTCTTCTTGTTCTCTTACTCAGTTGCAGCCAAGTCTTCAAATGGAAAGCGGGCTCTTCCTCCTGGCTTCAGATCCGGAGCCATCCCCTGCGTGCTGGTTTGCAGTCAGTTCTGCAGCAGCACACAGCATTCTCTCTAATACAAAAGAGACCATAACTCTACCCCTTCAGTGAGCTTACCCTTGTCAAAATGTTAGGTGTCTACAATTGAACCATGGATTTCTTTGACATCATTAGTAGAACTAAGTATTTAAGTTACAGGCCTCCCAGTCTTTGAACTGCAGGTATAGCTCTGGTTTGTACCCATAGAACCCTTCGACAGTTAAAGAAGTCAGAAGTTTTACATTTCTGCCATTCTAAAAGACCATGCAAAGTGGAAAAAAAATGCAGCTGAGATTTCTTTCTTTAAAGCTCAAATCCAGATTGGGGGTATTCTCTTAGGATGACTTAGCAAGGACTGAAGTAACCTGCCACCAAGCCCAATGATCAAGCTTGATCTCCTGGAAAGCACATGGTAAGCAGCACCAGCTCCCACAAGTTTTCTCCTGCCATCCGCAAGCTCGTGGTGAGCAGGTACCCACTGACACCGAAAATAAATAAGTACATATAATTTTAAAAATTCTTCATGATGACAGATCAGTTTATAGGTTTGTAGTTATAAAACTGCGGGTGGGGAGTAATATTACTTAAGATTAAAGAGGTATAAGAGAATATATCTGTTAAAGTGCATAGTCTTTGGTTGGTTCCCACTTTGGAGGAAACTCAGTGGTCTCTATTTTGGGGTAGTTGGAGATAAATGAATTTAGACTAGCTGTCTGAGCAATATTGTTATGCTCAACTGCAGTATTGAAGGTTTGGTGTTTGTTATCTGAAATTTGTGGAACTACAGGTGTTTTTTGGATTTGGGAGTTTTTATATAGACTTCATTATTTGAGTAGTCCTCATTTAAAAATCAGAACTCTGCCATGCTACAAAATCTGAAACTTATTGATTGTCATGTCAATGAACAGAGATTTTCAGATTTGAAGGCAGTTTGAATTTTCAGGTTCAGGATGCTTAATCTAGTATGTGGGTAATAAAGGAGATGCTCCATCATGAAAGTGAGTCCTCATGATGCCTAACTTATTTTGACATGGTTTAGAACATATGTACATGAAATATGATAAAAGATTAGTCATTATGTACTATTGAGTCTAGATGGTGGAGTTTGGGGGACTTGGTGGCACTCAGTCTGATTTCCTGGATATTTGAAGTTTTTATGGTCATCTGACCAAATGAAGAAGTTCTTTCAGTGAGAGAAGATGAAGGACTCGAATGCTCTTCTTGAGCTTGCCTTGTGCTCTGGGAAGAGGCTTTGCTTGCTAAAAGAGAGCATGTAGTGGGTGAATCGAGCCCATATAAACCCATGAATCAGTGCATGCCAGCCATACCATCTCATCAGCTCAGCAGGGCACGCAGAGACATTTTCCCAAGCTTCCCCCATACATGGTCTCAGAACAGTGTGAGGGTGGACTTCTGTGTTATGCACTGTGCCACCAACTTCCCTTGGCAGCTGCAGGGATTCTCAAGTTACTCTGGCTATGCAGCCACTGGAAAGCTAATGAGGCTGAATACTTTCACCGTAATTCAGAAGGGTATTTTCTCTCAGTAACTTGGCACTATGAATTATAATAACCAAATGTAAATGACCATACCTTTAAAATGAGTGTCTTAGCTACTGTTCTCTTATAAGAGTTGCCTTGGTCGTGGTCTCTTCACAGCAATTGAACAGAAGAAATTGTCATCAGGGAGTGGCATATTGCTGTGACAGGCCTGCCCATGCTCTTGGTTGGAAGAATATGGAAGATTTGGGGGTAGTGGACTAGAAAAGCAATTTGGTGCCTTAAGTGGGGCTGGAAGGGCCATATTTGTAGGAGCATGGAAGACAGCGCCGAAGGCAACTTGAACTCTGGGGCCCCAGCTCAAGAACTTTCAGAGGGCAAGGTTATTAGCAAGTAGCTTAGAGACCATTCTTGTGAACCATCTCTTCAGCCTTGTGCCTTCTTATTTCTAATAAAGACACAGTGCAACAGTTTAAGACAAAGTATCCTTGTTCCTTGAGAATCTGTATACCTTTTGTGGACAACCAGTGAAGCCCAGTAGAAAGTTTGTTTGTAATGGGGCCTCTATTGAGCCTTCAGTGGGGAGTTGGAGGCTATTTGTAGAATGGAGAGAAGTCCAACAGCTCTTTACTAAGCAGGGAATGGAAGAAGTGGGAGACCGAAGTCATTGGGGGCTGCCTAGAGGTAAGGAAAAATATGTACTTTCTAGTACTGGGCAATATAAATTATATCTAGGAATGAACATAGCTAGGGACTTGTGATTGAAAGAGACTTCTATTACAAAGACATCTGCCTCTTCCAAGCCCCTGGTTCCTCCAAAATCTAAAGACAGTGTTACCTAGTAGAAGAGGGTCACAATAGCCTGTGAGAAAACAGACTACAGAGTGTGGCTTGCTGGTGCCTAGTGATCTTAGATGATAATTGCCAGATGGTTTGGAAGTGAAACACGGTTTCTTCTTATGTATCTTCTCCCCAGTCTCCTGACAGGGCTTTTTAATCTGTGTTTATTCTTTGGCATTTTGTTCGTTTGTGTAGTGAATTTCAGTCGTTTCACCCCCAGCACCATCTGTCTTCCCCTACTCCTGCAGTTGAAATCCTTCCCAGCACGTTCCCCTCATACTTCAGTGTCTTCTCTGTGTGCATTACCCACTGAGCTTGTTAGAGTTGCTTGCATGAGCATGGGTAGAAAGTTCCTTTCTGCAGCGTGGACAACTTACCAGTGGCTACACCACGAAAGAATGACAGCCCTTTCCCCAGCACTACTAATTGTTAGCAGTTTTTAAGGTGGGGTGGGGCCTCATGTGCCCTTCCCCGTTTCGTGATAAAATGATGATGGGCTCAATCTTGTACAGGGAGCCACAGATCTAGAGAGTGTTTCTGAGTGTAAAGGCCATGTTGTGACCAGAAGGTGTCTTTTTGCAAAACATTTTCCCTTCCTCCATCTCTCCCAGTCTTTGCTTACTCCCTCCCATAATTCTCTAAACTTTGGGAAGGGTGATAACAATGACCCATTTAGGGTCAAGCACTCTACTGTCCTCTCCTTGGTAATTCTGCCAGTTATGAGTCTCCATATTAATCACAGCTTGTTGCACTGAGAGACTTCTCTGGCAAAGCCTGAGAACCTAACTTGATTTTCTGCATTTAGAGCATAAATGTCAGAAGCTGGGAGATGATGCTGAGTAGGGAGGAAACAGACCCCCAGGATTCTTTGCCACATTACTGTTATCTTCAGAGTGGTGCAGCTTTGGTTCAACCCTGAGCAAGTTTAAAACCTCAGTGGCTAGTTGAACTCTGTAAACTCAGTTTCTTTAAGAGCAAAGATAAGAATGTAGTAGTAGTCTTTATCTCTGTTATCTATGGAAATGTAAGACATCTCCCAAAACATTTCAGCTCAGTATGTTTCTGTGGCAGTAATAGTCTCTGTTTATATATCAAATTTAGTTTGCCTTAAAAACTGACACAAGTACATTTTGTGTTTAATCTCTCTTTAAACAATAAAGTTTCATATAACCAGTAGAATTAGGTTAAGCAGATGCAATTTTTTTTTAGCATGTTAAACTTAATTGAAGGACCATTAGGGTGCATTCCCCAAGACACCACTTTAGGAGTGATGCCCCGACATAATTCTGTCTTGGGGGACATAGGTGCATGGGACCAGGTTCTGTCCTAGTGATTCCACTAACAAACCACGTGGCATATGCCTTGTATTGTTTTCTGTAGGAGGAGGCATTATATTGGAGCTTTATTGTTTAAGATTGTTTACTCATTAGGATTTTTTTTTTTTGCATAGAGTTTCTTTATCATCTAGGTGGTATCTCCCGGGTAGGTAACAGGCTTCATGAAAGCAGAGGAGTGGCTTACATGATCAGCTTTAAATTAGCCCCTTCCTGGCTATAGCTTTCTGTTGCTGAGATTTTCGTCAGAAAGAATTTGAAACTTTGAACATGCCATCTGCATCCTATTTGCTTAAACCTGCAGACTAGCAAAAGCTATTGCACATTCTCTTCCTTGGTCATCCTTTGTAAGACTCGTAAATAATTATGTGAAAATTCACTTCAGAATTTCAATGTTTCCAAATTGCTCCAGACTCCTGTCCTACAACCACTCCTCCCCTGACAGTAAGGTGAATAAGGAGATGTGGAGGTGACTTCTATTTTCTTAGTGGCCTAAAGAATGAAACACTTGTTTAAAGCACTCGGAGAAATGCCAACCTTGTACAACTTAGCAGAAGCAAACAATATGGCTGAAGTACAATCTGATTTTTACTGTGTCGGGAAACATATATTTGATCACTGTAAATCTGGAGGTTATCCTTTTGTGGATGTCACTGTCATTTCACAGTCTTTGTGACTGAAGTAATTCTTCTGTCGAAGCCATTGCATGTGTAGACAGAACATTGAGTCTCTGTTCTCCTGTGGCCTGAGCCTGCTTGCAGGGTGGTCTGAATGGTAGTAAATGTAGAAGAGGAAACTTCTTTGGTTGTGTATTAACTATACACATGGTTTCAGAACAATCTTTGTCATGGAGTTAAAGGTAGTAAGGACTTGATTTCCCTACAGAGGTTCTCATGGTTCCCAATCTCTGTCTTGAAGGCTTAGCCGCTTTATGGGTGCCGGGAAATGCTCACTCTCAGGACTGTGGTAACCAGAAGCATTATTACTTGATCTTTTTAGGAAAAGTCAAGGCAATATTTTATAACCCGAGGAAAAACTGGAGGAGGGTACCAGAGGAGGGAAAAGGCAGGCAAATGCTTCCTTGTGGAAGTTCTGTTAGCACGCTGATGAATCAATGCCCATGTCTTCACTTGCACACATAAGATTCTCTGTTTGGGGCAGAGTTTATGCAGTAGCTACAGCCTATGCCTTTTTAAGAGAAATATAGTATTTCACATTTATCATCATTTAAAAATACTCTATACTTGATGAATCTTCCCTTTGGCTCCAGTTTGAGACCATTGTATAGAATATTGTAAAGAAAATACATTTATTTGCGAAAGTTCGACTTTAGGTGTTGTGTACTCTTTCAAAACGGTTGTGCCTGTTGGTACTTCTGACAACAGCAGATGAGAATGCCAACATTTGCAGTCTTTTTTTTCTATCTATTCTGGTGAATTTAGAGTTCAGGGGGATTCACGTTGTTGGTGTTTTCTTTTGTTTTGTTTTTAACTTCATTGATGAAGATGCGACTGAACTAAGGAATAACTTACTTACAAAGTATTCTCATTTAAATAAAAATTAAACTATTCTTTTAATGTTAAGTAGTGGACATTAGAAGGTGGCCAAGATCATCAGTTTAGACTTAGTTCATCATTCATCTGAAATCATTAATTTTCAGACACATTTGACCTCCTCATTTGCCCATTTTACAGATGAGGTGACTGAATCACTTCACAGACTTAGGATCATGCCAGGTGTTTGGGCCTGACCTCTCAGAAGAGTCAGTATGACAATATTGCTCTCCCACTCATGAGAGGCCTTCGTTACTTCTTTTATTCTTTTATTTGTTAATTATTGAGTGCATAGTGTGACAGGCATTGGACAGGGTCTCTGGGATTCAGACAGATTTATAATCTAATGATGTCACTCTCATATTGCAGGTTATGGCTTTCAGATCACAGCCTATTTCATCAAGAGAGGGATACACCTTCGCTGTATTCAGAGCTCACAGAACACCGGTAAGAATCGTTTCTTTGACCATGCATTTACATAATCAGTTTGTCCAAAAGAAGATTGAAAATTAGAGATTAAATATTCTTATTTGCTTCTGTGGCTACATCACTTAGTATTTCAAAGCATGTATGATCCCTCATGTTCCATGCATAGTGCATACTGCCCACAAGAACAGAGAGAAGAACCACAGGATGCTTTACCTTCCTGATGCATCACAGCATTTTCATTGGGTTTCAAAAGTGACTCAATGAACACGTGAACTTTGAATCATTTTCTCAGGTTTAGCACACCCCATAGCCCTTGGAAAAGGGCAAATGAGTTATAAGAAAGTACTTTCCCAGGCCACAGCCAGAAAACCTTCCTGAAGTATTTTATGAGGCCAGCTTCCAACCCTCACTTCTGCAAGTCATGATACAAAAAATGATATCATGTCCAATCAGCCACAGTGAAGTCAGGAGATAACGGCCATTCCCTCTGTGCAGATCTGAACATTAGAAAGTTTAGCTTAGCTATTTTGGACAATGTCCTTATGAATATAAGATATGAAACAATGACTTTGAAATTGCCTTCATGGAAGTTTGCACATAAAATGTTGATCATTCATGTCTGTACTTTCTTGACTCTTAAATGTTGCTCAAATATATTACCCTCTTTATTTTTTAAAAAGTTATTTTTATTTTCTGTGTATGAGGTCTGCCTGCCTGCATGCATGTATGTGTCCAACATGTGTGCTAAGTATCCTTGGAGGCGAGAAGTGGATATTGGATCTCTTGGAATGGGAGTTTCAGATGCTTGTGAGCCAACATGATGGGTGCTGAGATTCAAAGCTAAGTCCTCTGGAAGAGCAGATTGTACTCTTAACCACAGATTCGTCTGTCTCTCCAGCCCCAGTATTAACCTCTTACTGGAGTCATCTACCTTGTTTACCTTACTCACAAAGTTAACCTTCTGTCTCATACAATGCAGTCTAGCTATGCATTCTGGTCTGGACTTTATTTACGTATTAAGGTAACATAAATCAGTTATTATATAATCTGGTAAAGTGATACAAAAGAAGCTTTTGAATTGACTATCATAGTCTATTCATATCTTATTCAAAAGTATTCATAATTTATCACTCTTCTTTTTGAGATGAAAAATAGAAATACAAAATAGATGGAGTGATAATTTTGAATTTTAATTCTCATCTCCTAAATAACATTGTACTTTAATTTTCTGATTTATTTATAAAGAAGAGAAAGGACAAATAATGAATTCTGTGGCTTATTTTCCCTCTATAAAGCAGAACAGAGGCTACTTACCACTTAATTCCAATCCCAATAATTTATTTCAAGAATTAATACATCAATACTGTTTCTACAGTTTTGTTCTTAGAGCTTTCCAAAAACCATCTGAGGTCCTCATTCATATGTAATTTCTGAATTACAGACACGCCCCACCTCCAACAATGCCTTCTTATTGTAGGCCTGGTTGGCTGAGACCAGAACAGCAGATTGGGCTAAAGTCATGGAGGGTCTGAATGTTGGCACATCCTTGTTAGGTAGCGGGAGCCAGGTGAGGCAGGATGGATGGAGCGTTTGCCTAGAGCATCTGACCTGTTGTGATGAGATGCATAATTTAGAACAGCAGTCACCAAAGAAACACCAGTGACCCAGGGTCTCAGTAGAAACAATCCAGGAACATCAGTGCTTTAGGTGTTTTGTACATTCTGACCTACCCAAGTGGTATAAGGTGTTACCTGTGTTCATATTGTGCATTTGTACAATTCACATATTTGTGATTAACTGACAGTTGAACCAAATGGAAGCACATTACTTTCTCATTCAGTACCTCACATATAGAAAGAATATTGAAAGGGCTCACTTACCAAATAGGAGTTCTAACCAGAAACCAGCATTGCTAACACAGAGAACAGTTATAATGGCCTGCCTGGAGGTTCTGTCTGTTCTAATAGTTCAGTGGCTGAGGTATGCCTTGGTTCTTCCTCGAGCTCACTCTGCCCAAGTGGTAGAAACCCTATAGAGATAAGAAGGGAGAAGAGACCCCAGTCACATGTACGTGCATCTTGCTGTAACAAAACATTACAAAGAATCTGGGAACAAGAATTTCTATTTGCATGGTATAAATGCTTTTATTAACTTGGTCTTCTTTGTTTTATACAGAACTTCGTATATTTCCTGACAGATTTGTGGTCTGTGTTAGTCAACTTGCATCCGGTCCTGATACTTGGGCAAGCCAGAATGAGAAATCGGTATGTCTAAAAAATAATCTATGTAAGAATCTTCTTGGTGCTAAGTGACCATGGTGGTAGTGGTGTGTGTGGTGGTGGCGGCGTGTATGTGGTGGTAATGTATGGTGATGGTGGCATGTGTGTGGTGGTGTGTCTGGTGGGGGGGGTTGCTTTCTATTATCAGCTATTCACTGTGTTTTAAGAGGTTAGAAATGCCTTACCTTCTGTTTTGCGTGGTAAACAGTTCATGAGTTGAGTTTGTTGATTAATGTGTTGGGTTTTTGTTTCTTCTCTAAAACTGTGAATATTTAGTTTGATAACTGATATTTTATCACTTTCAACTTTAAATGAAGTAACAACACATCAGAAAACCTTGATGGTGTTTGTGATGGTATGTAAATGAAAAGAAGTGAAAATCTGTGCTTCTACTGGAAGTTTCCACTGGGGTCAGTGGCTTCTGAATTGTATTCCATGGTGAATCACTGACGTTTTTCAGTGTTTCTCCCCAGTGTATTATTTCAGAGCTAATAGAGTTCATTTTCTCTTGCTCTCTTTTCTCATGCTAAGCTTGAGCTCTATCAGGGCCTCGTTCTGTTTCACTGGAGTTCTCTGCTCAGACAATAAATGTAGAAAACCTACTCAAAATGTAGCTTACAACTGTGGTTTTTAAGCTTCCCGTGTGCTTTTGACAGTGTCCTTGTTGTGTGGATATGTATCTTCCTGCCATCACAGTTCAGTCTATTTAACTTGTCCTTAAAAAAATAAAAAAAAATTTTAGATCTCTGGCTTGAACCTTCAATGAACAGGAAAAAAATATAGAAGATATTAACCCAGCCATAAAGTATGACATGATTATTATGCTTCTAAAATAATTGATGGGGATATTAGATTATCCCTATTGCTTATTATTTTTTAACCCATTTGAAATTTGGCCCTCATAGTATAAAATCAGCTTCTTATCTCATCTTAAGTAAATACATAAGTGTTTCAGAGGCTATGTGAGACAGTAGAGACCCAGAAAGAGCAAAGAACTGAAATTTCGCCCTTGCATTTGGTTCCTTTGTTTTGGACAGAGGATCCTTTCAAAAAAGCCAGTGTAACCCTTTTATTTCCTTTTCGTCCATCAAAAACAGTCTCTCTATGTAAACATAAAATAAGATCAGTGAAGCAAATCTGGCCAAAGGCAGTAAAAGTTTATTTTTTTAAAATATTTTCAGGACATTGCATTATCTTAGTAAATTAATGAATACTAAAGTAATTCTGTTGGCATATATTTTAATAAAGATTGATTAACTGATTTTTCAGAGCAAGAAAAAAGTTGATCTACAGTTTAAAAACACAGCTAGAACTAAACTACCAGAATGTTATTGCTTGCAGATGGGATATAAGAGAGATCAGATCTTATATCTGACGTGTAATGGTAATACTTAATATCTTAAATTGTTAAAAAGGAATTAAAGCATCTGAATACAAATGAAACATTATCCCCTTGGGGGACTCTAGTATTTATACAGATGTAAGGTTTCCAAAGCTGCTGTCATATAATTCCTGCAATCTGGAGCACTTCCTAATTACTGAAAACTTTCCTTGTGAACCACTCTTTCATTTCATTTAACCGTCTGAACACTTTGCATGGGAACTCAGTTTGCTCATCTTTAGCCTGTTCTGATCTTTATAGAGTACACTATCAAAGTTGCCCATATTAGTGCATAAGAAAAGTCATTTATATCACACAGTTCCTTCTTTTTTGGTGGTTCTTTTTAGTTATGTCTCACTTTCCCTTCATGTACACTTTCCCAGCAACACAGACAAGAGTCAGGGAAACAGAGTCGAGCAGGTACCACCTAACTGTGCCATTGCCGCATGCCCTCCCGTCTCACTGAACAACTCCCCTGCTCAGGGCCTCCAGCCCACCACTTTCTCAGATGGGTCAGCGGTAGCTGTGAATAGCCAGCCCCTCCTGCAGACCCCTCATCAAGCTGGTCATGCTACCTTCCCACCACTAATATCTGACCTCTTAAGAGTCCACCTTCCCAGCTATTTAGGGATCAATCAACCATCTTTCCCTCCCCAATGCCTCCTGCTAGAGAAGAAATTCATTCTCATGATGATCTCCAGACACCCAAACCTAGTGATATCATTCCCCTTCCACCCGCAAGAATTTGAATTTCTTTTCATTTTATACGATCACAAGAGGGCAGGATCTGTCTCATTCTCTCCTGGTAGTCATTCTCAGGGAACTTCTGATTAGCAAGGCCTGAGAACTTGGCTCCCCACATAGCTATATTGGCAATAAACTGCAGTTATTTTCTTATAATTGTTTATGACTCAGTGTTTTACATCCACAGGATTAATGGGGAGTGGTCTTGTTCTTGATAGCAGCCTCAATCTCTCACTGGTACTGTAGCCCTTAGGGAGTTTTCCTTTAGTTTCCTGTGCTCTCTGGGTCATCTTTGTCTTAAAATGAGAATTGACTAGGAAATCTGGGAGCATGTATTGAAAACTACTTTGCCTAGGGAGTCTTTCGGCCTTCAGAGTAGGAAGCCAGCAGTACTTAGCACGCCAGCTCTTCAGTATAGCTCCACCAAAGAGCATGTCCCAGTTCAGGCAGCACAAAAGAGGCAGAGCAGAACGAGAGCCATCTTTGCTGTTCCTTTTCCACCATGCTAGAGAAGTATGTTCACCTTGTCAACTTTCTCTATCCGTGGGGGGACAGACAGTAGAAGAGGGGTCCTCTGTGTTTCAATAGCCCTGCACAGTGTTCTTATGTTTGGGATGTGGGAACTGAGCTCTGTACTTTGGGAAGCAAGGGCATTATTATCAAATGAGTCACTGTATTTTTCTTACTAGAGTTTCTCATAAGAAATCTTAACTCTCCTAGAGCCTCAGATCTGACCTTTTGCGGGACGTGGTGCCCGAGCCTTTCTGACAGTTTTCACCTTTGCTGTTTTTCTGTTCACTTCTTCCTTCACAGTAAAGAACATCAAATCAGATTTTGCTGTACTTGGTTCTGTTCCACAAAATTGACTTCCCTCCTCTGTCTCTCTCTTTTTTTCTTTCTCCCCCTCTATCACAAACTTCATTCTCCTGTGTAGAGACTTTTCCTTTTCAGTTGTAAAGCCCTGGAGGTTTGGAGAAATCTGAAGTTACTTACTAGTGCCTGTGATTTCTTTATTGAAGTTACGTAAATAGCCATGGACCTCTGTATATAGCTGGGACATTTCAGGGTCATTGCAAAGCTACTGTTTGATTGTGCACTAGTTACAAGCCACTCCTAGTCTCTGGAGACCACGGTTCCCATCTACTCTGACCATTGCAAGGAACAAAATGTTCTGGGTGCTGGCTCTGTACCAAGGTCTCTATTGGGCTTCAGTGACAGAAAAATAAGAAAATACTGTTGCCTTCTAATTGCTTGTAGTCTGGGAGATTGACACATATCTGGGTCACCTAAAATCATTTCATACCCTTTCTACTGTTCCAAAAGAAAACCCAGAATTTTAGACCTCCATTCTTTCTTTTAAAGCTGTACTGTGTTAAAGTTTGTGATCCTTTTGTAAATTAGAAAGTGACGAACGGTATTAGTGCTGCCCTAAAAGCAGATCCATGCATTAAGGTTTTATGGTTTTCCATCTTGCCTTTTACCTGACTTATGGCTGAGCTATGAAAATAGCTGTCAAGATTGCACACACACCCCAGCTATCAGGGCAGGGTCCTTTCTGTAGCACGGACTATCTAAAAAGTTTACTAAGAGGTCCTGACCATCAACAGCATTTAAACACTGAGTTGAATACTTCTCTTAAGCCAGGCTACATTAAAAAGAAAGAAAGAAAAAAAACACCTCATTCATAAATATAAGATTAAAGAAAAAATTAGTCTCAAGCAATAAACTACCCTAGACTGAGTTGTATTTAGCATGAGCCTTACATTCCTCTGCTGGCTAAGTCCTCCTCTGTATGAAAGAGAAGGTGGCACATTATCCCAGAAATCCTTTCTCAGATAGGCTCTCTGTCAGGAAAGAAAAAAAGATGAAGATGCACTAAATAAGAATTTTAATGTGATTTTTACCAACATAGAGTTTTTAAAAAATGTTTATTTATTTATTATGTATACAATATTCTGTCTGCGTGTATGCCTGAAGGCCA